>JBBJLS010000032.1:9227153-9239155 GCA_037577275.1 Bryconaethiops microstoma | reverse complement strand
TATCTTTGTAGACTTGGAGCATCACACAAGAAATTCAGAAATTCTACGCTTAGCTGTGTGTGTGTGTGTGTGTGTATGTGTGTGTGTATGTGTGCAGTTTATTAAAAACAAACATTTATTCCTATTAGAGCTGGAGTCACAGCAAAGGCTGAGCCCATCACCTGCACATCTGGCTCAATGCGAGCCAGTAAAATAGGATTGCATAATTTAAACTAAAGGAATTTAGCACTGTAATTACATTACATATAGAAAATTGACCACAGGCTGTACAGACGATCACAGTTTCACCTGGGTGAAAGAGCTCCTGGCTGTTTGATTGATCAGTGATGGACCTGTAGTGTGATGTGTGTCTCGTGTATGTGGCTGCTTGAAAAGCTCAATGATCAGAGTCCCCGCCCACACCGTGACGTTGCTCAGCTCTGGACCAATAGGAGTCGACGAATGAAGATGCCTTCATCTTAACAAACCCAGTTGCTGGGCATGAGTGTGCCACGGTAGTACGCAGTCCCTCTGTTTGCGTTTACTTTGTCTTTTGCCTCAGTGAGGAGGCACTTGGGGAAAAAGGGTGATCGAGGGAAGGTCTGAAGACCCCTGCGCCTGGTCAGTGAGAGGAAAGGTGCGTAGTGTTTTCATGCATCCACACCTTGTGGCGCAGTACTGTGGGTTGCAGGGTTTGCATGGCATGGCATGCGTTTGAAAGTAAGGCTTTCTCTGTAGCTTTTGATACCCCAGTTTAGCCTCAACAGACGATCTGCGTTTACAGCCTGAACTGACTCAGAGACCTGTCCAGATGCAGATGTGCAGATGTGCTGTCAGCTTTGCATATCACTAATGGCCTCATGAGTGTATCTGGGTCATCATGACTCTTTGTGCAGGACCTAACAAGACTATCATTCAAAAAGTGAAGTGAAAGACCTGGAAAACATTTGTGAAGAATCATCAGTCATTAAAGTATTGTATGGGCTAACTGTTGTCTGTTGTGTCGGCTAAATAAGTATATTAACTCTATATGTTTGTTATATTAACCTGAGTGATTATTCCTTATTGCTGCATGTCAAATCTAACAGAAAAATGTTGGAATATGGTTTGCAGGTCAGCGATCCACCATGAGTGGCCATGTGGAGACAGATGCCCAAACCATCAGCCCTGACATGCCAGCCATGTTTGATGGCATGAAGCTGGCCGCGGTGGCCACTGTACTCTACATCATAGTGCGCTGCCTCAACCTAAAGAGTCCCACAGCTGCCCCTGAAATCACCTGTCAGGATACCGCCCTTAACCGCTACCTGCTCAAGTCCTGCTCCATCCTGTCCAAAGAGTAAGTCCACACTCTTACCGCAGGATCCACTGTAACAGTTGCAGTAATGCTACAAAGAAGTGAAAGGACGTAATGCTTTGGAGTGTGCATGCAGTAGCACTTTACTATGCATTGGTATTGAGGTTTATCTTGGATTATGGAATTTACTTCACACTTCTGAAACTTTCTGAGACCAGAGAGTTTCAGAACCAGAGCGATTTGGTGTTAAGTGGTTAGGTCAAGGACATACTATCAGTTGGAATCAAACCCGGAGCACTCACACAGCTTGGCCAAGTTCTCCAACCACATGGCTACAATTACCTGCAAACCGATACGTCCTGTGTCTTTATGCTTATATGCAAGTGTGTTTTCAGGTATATTCCACCTTTACTGTGGGGTAAGAGTGGACATCTTCAAACTGCGCTCTATGGCAAGATGGGCCGAGTGAGCTCCCCTCACCCATGTGGCGTACGCGTCTTTCTTCCAATGCAAGATGGAGCTACAGCCACGTTTGACCTTTTTGAGCCTCTTGGTGACCATCTGACTGGTGGTGAGTGTGTTATTCAAAATTGCAAAGCTTTATTCCAGGCCTAGGTAACAATAGCAACCGTAATAGTCGATAAAGTGAAAAGTTTCTAGACCTCTAGGCCTTCAGTAGGAGATGCTGTTCCCTGGTTCGTATGAAAGCACAAATAGAAACATCCTCAGTTCATAGATCGTTTTAATAGCTATTGAGGATTCCAGATCAACTTGTTACTGTCAAGTTGTTGAACTTAAGACTTATTATTGAATAACTACGAATAATTCAGTAAATACCTCAAAGCCAAATTAAGCTAATGTAAGCGGATATGTAATTATAAGAATAAGGAGTTAAAGTGCAGGCCTACATACAATATCAAAGTGATTTGGCGCATAAACAATGGTCTAATCTCATTGGTTGTGAGATTTTGATTATTTAGATGAATTCATTTAAACTGTTGAAGTTCTGAGTAATCACACAGTGCTCAGCCCTGTCTTCAGATACCCACTTCTGATCCACATTTTTGTTCTAAAACAGCTCAACACACCTCATCACACTTGGCTCCTGTGTGCCAGAGAGGACACTGAGTAAGAGAGTGGGAACCTGTGCAGTACTGTCTATCTGTGTGGTGTCTGTTCACAGATGATATAACCATGGTGATCTGTCCTGGCATCGGTAACCACAGTGAGAAACACTACATTCGCACCTTTGTTGGTTACTCCCAGAAGCAGGGCTACAGATGTGCGGTTCTTAACCACCTAGGGGCTCTTCCAAACATAGAGCTCACCTCCCCACGGATGTTCACCTATGGTGAGACCAGTGTTTGTGTAATGAAATGCTCGCCCATGGGAAATAAATGTTTGTCAAGATTTTACAGCGATTTCATCATTATGCGGGTGAAACAGCATCGTCGCTGCCTGGGTAATACTGTCCAAAATGTTTGCATTGGAGTGTAACTTATGATGTAACACTCTGTTAACCAGGCTAGCATTCTCTGTTTGTATCGACTTGTCCAGAAACCTAAAACCTAACTCAACACCAGACTTAAGTTCGTTTATTCTGTTCTGCACTCTGTGCTATAGGCTGTACCTGGGAGTTTTCAGCTATGGTGAGTTACATCAAACGGACGTTGCCCCAGACTCAGCTCATAGTGGTGGGCTTCAGTCTAGGTGGGAACATCGTTTGCAAGTTCTTGGGAGAGAACCAGGCCAATCAGGAGAGAGTGCTGTGCTGCGTCAGTGTCTGTCAAGGCTATAGTGCTCTGAGGTCAGTATAAACTCTCATCGTCACTGTCAGAAGAAAACAGTAATTTTATATGAAACAGCAGGGCTTACAATATTTTAAGTGATTTCTCGTGAATTGTTCACACAATGGAATATTAAAATAATTTAGCAAAAAATTTATGTAAACTTTCCAGTTACTACATATCAATGAGCCTATACATTTTTGGTGTCCAAATAAAGCTTTTTTTAGTTTATCACTGGAGCTTTGAGGCTAATATTGCTAACAAACACTAGTTATCAATAGTCACCCAAATTGTTTATGTAAAAATACATCACCAAATCTTCTTTCAGCTTGCTCAAACCACATCCTCTTTGCTAAGGTGGCACAGACTTGTGGATGTGGTTTAGGACAGAGTATGACTTAGTGTGAGCTATAAAGATAATCAAAACTTTACTTCTACAGGCATCCATTTCAGGGTTATGTTGGTCGTTGGCACTCCTACTGAGGTTGTTTGTGAAAATAGACCCTGTTGTCTAAAAAGGTTGCCAACAGTGTTTAGCTATGCATCAACCTTTTGTTAGTTTTTATAGCTCGCAATAATTCAAACTGTGGCACCTTAATGAAGAACTAGATGCAGTTTGCATGTGGACCCACACTTCAGTTCCTCACTCTCATAACTGCACAACTCACTTTATTAGATTAGTTTAATAGTAGTTACTGCATAATCCACAGTAACAACAATATATTAGGTCTTAACCTCACAAACTCTTTTATAAGTTTCTAATAATAATTATTTAGCAATTTCATGGAAAATTGGATATAACCTGTAGAACTGTTGTCAGTCCTTGAAAGAGTTAAGATTGTAAGAGGTTAACTGAGTTTTTATTTGTATTTCTGTTGTTTTTATATAGGGCTCAGGAGACGTTTCTACAGTGGGACCGGTGCAGGAGACTCTATAACTTCCTCATGGCAGACAACATGAAAAAGATCATCCTGTCCCACAGGTAAGCAGAAATAAGGCTGGGTAGCAGCTGGTAAGTGCATCTGTCATGGTCAGTGAATGTGATTTATGAACGTTTGTAAGAATACCGTGCCGCTCTCTCTACAGAGGAAGCCTGTTCGGCACGCGGTTAGGCAAAATGGAGATTTTGGATCTAAGTCGCCTGTACACAGCCACTTCTCTGATGCAGATCGATGACAATATCATGAGGTATTTTTTGATATTTCAATTTAACCCCAACTCTCAATTTATACAAAAACATTCTGACAGTTCTTTGTCCTTTTGTCTCAATAAGTGAAGTGTTATCATTGTTTGGTTGTGTCAATTGTAGCTGTACAGAATATTTGAAGTTAGTCTTCCGCAGGAACGTCTTTACAGTAAGGGACCGATCTATTAAAGCAAAACTGATATGATTTTGCCGATATTATGGGAATAACTCAAACGATCCATTCATTGCTCAGAATCAGCGTTGATGGCTTTTAGTGGCCCAGAGTGTTCCCTGTAGGTGTTGTGTGCAACTCTTTTTCAATGTGTTTTTCCTCAGAAAGTTTCATGGTCATGATTCTTTAAAAGAATATTATGAAAAGGAAAGCTGTGTACATTACATTCACAATGTAAGTAAGATCCAAACAGTATTATAAGGAGATTATATTAGTTATGCTGCAAACATTTTTGCTTGCTAATACACAATGATAACAGCAGTAATGGCATCCGTCCTTTGTCCTCTCTAGGTAAATGTGCCTCTTCTCCTGGTGAACTCATCAGATGACCCTCTGGTCCATGAATCCCTCCTGACCATACCTAAGACACTAGCAGGTATTTCTGCAAAAGGTTTTGAAGCAAAAATTAAGTTATCAATATATATACTACACCTACTTTATACCTCACTGGCCTTTTGATCCGATCCGCCCTACAGTACCGTGCAGAAGTCTTGGGCACTTGCAAAAATAATATTTAAAACTACATTAGACGGGAGTGTTTTTTCACATTAATATTAATAAATACACTAAATAAAACTAACAAGAATACATACAAATAACATTATACAGTAAGTAATGATTTTATAACTGTGTTCCTTGTGGAAACCTAGTATTACTTGTAGTTCCCATCAGAAAGCTGGTTTGACTCAATCAGAATTTCATTAATTAATTGCTGATCCAACAGCAATCCAAACAATGGCTGGAGGCATCAAGGAGAAATCTGGAACCAACCTGTGTTCTCTTCACCAGCTCACAAAATATTAACTACTGTTTTACAAACAAAATTAGTCTTGATACTTTTTACTGCTTTCTTGTTTGTTTGCATTATTTTTATTCTAATGCAATTATTCCAATGTTAATTAATGTTAATTAATGTTGGTAACATCAACCTTGCAGAAAGACAATTTATCACATGCCGAGAAAAATGACTTTGAACAATTTGAGTAGGTGCCCACGACTTTTGCACAGTGCTATAGACAAGTTTACGGTTAACTGACTGAAATGAGCCCTCCTTTACCACATTCGTGAGTGGAAATTGTAAATCATTCTGAACTCAACATGAACAAGGCAGTGGTGTGTTAGTGTGCATATGAGTGTATCAGGCAAAGCAGCAATGCTAAATGAATAATGTACTCACTGGCCCCTTCCTTTTGTATAGACAGAAACTGTAGCTCATCTTTTCTCCACACAGCTTGTGTTAGTCTTCCTCAGCCCTTCACCCACAGTCAGGTTCTGACTACAGGACAACTGTTGGCTGGATATTATTTGGTTGCTATTTTTGGGCTATTACTGAGCAGCAACACGGGCCAGTGCCCAGCAACCCTCCTCACACACTCATACCAGTGTAACCACAACTGCCGTATTGGTGTCGATGTCCAGCGATGTCATCTATACTGAAAAAATGCAAAATTCCTTTGTTCTACCAGACTAACAGTGTAATAAATGCAGAACAAATAATGACTACATGCCTAGAAAAATGAAAATCCCAAAACCAAATGCAGACAGAATGTGTGTGTGAAGATCAAGCCATTTTAGCTTATCAAAAGTAATATACTGATTTATACATGTTCCAGTAAAGTTACTCCAACACCATTTAGTCATTCTTTCATTCATTTTCTGAGTCTCTTATCCTTAAACAATGTCACAGGGGGTGCTAGAGTCTCTACCAGAAGCCATTGGCTGAAAGGCAGAGAAACACACCTTTATTTTAATTTTTTTCTTACATACAGTTGCATCACTTTATTATTCAGCTTTGTTTAATTTGCTTTAAAATGACTAAATGAATGACAATTACGGTCTAGTCCAGAACGATTTTTTCAAGCTTTGAGCAAGTAAACCAATTTGCAAGGCTCAAGCTCTCGAAGTTTCTTCTTCTACCTCTTCTGCTCCTCCTCCTCCTCCTTCTTGTTCATGTTCCAGATTTTCTGGCTGGCATTTCATTTCACTAGAAACTCATTCAGTGATAAGCCCAGTTGCTAACTATGTTGTATTTGAATTTCACCCAACTAAATACAATAACAAACTGGACATCAACATAATTTGAATAACTCAGATGCACATGAACTGGTTTAATAATTCGAGTAGATGTTTGTTATTCATATGTTTTGCCTGTTGTGTTCTGTTTCCATTAACGAATGGGGTAGAAGCCTGACAAATTATACAGCAACAGATGGGCTTCAGTCAGTAACTGTATTTCTACAAAGTCACCTTTTTGCTGGGTGTTTTAGATAAAACAGCTAATGAGTCTAATGAGGAACTTGCCTAATGAGTAAATTAGCAACAAATGAGTTTGTCTTGTGGGATTCATTTCAAAATGGTAATATTCAAGCAGATTTGCTGAAGGAAAACAGTCGAATCCATGCAGAAAGTAATCAGGTTTCTTGTTCCTAAGGCTGCAGATAATGCCATGACAAAGCTCTTTCTGGGAAGCTCTTGCTCCACCTCTCTCCCAGATTGAGGATTATTAATCCTGAAAGAACGGAATACTTGTTTTAGTCAAAGTTGTCAGTATTAGAAGCCTTAATGCACAGCAGGTTAACTCATCGGTAAGCCATGCAGAAGTCTGTTTCCTCGCTTCATTAGACACGCTCTGAGCGCTGCTGGAGCTCTGTGCTGGAGACCCTGGTGCTGAATTTTTCAGGGCCATGTGATCCATTTGGCCCTGTGTGAATATTTATCAGAGCAGCGCACTCACTTCCCTCCACTGCAGCTGCTCTGGGCTTCTTCAGGCTCTTCAAGCCTATCGGTCTTCGCTGATAAGCTAGTTCAGAGGGAACAAGATTATACCCCTGCTGCATGTTCCCCAGGAACACCATGTAACTCTCTCTTTTTCTCTGGCCACAAAATAAAAGGAAATGCTTCGTAAAACAGCGGAAAGAGACCTAGAAATAGTTTTCACTTAGCAAAGTTGTGTGGAATCCTTGGCTATTCAGTGGGGTCTTATGTTCTGTCACTCTAGAGCAGAGCCTGTTTTTGCCCATTTGCTTTAAAAACAATGCTGGGAATCCAAGAGTGTTATTCGAAGCAAATTAACTAAGTACTTTTAAGTGAAGTATACAAAGTCATATAGTATAAAATGTATTTCATACATTTGAAAGTTAAAGATTCAATGTTAATATTTTGATGTAACATTTGCTACAAATGTGCAGTTTTGTTTATTTCTCATCTTAAAACTAAGAACATATGTTTAATGAAAATATATATATATGTATTATATTGTAAAATATCAGTTGGTTCAAAATGAACGAAACCTGCTTAAAATATTGCAGTAAAGTATATTGTTAAGCTGTAGATGTTACTATTTAAGCTGTAAAGTTTAATCATGAGCCCCTTGCTCCAAATGTAGATCAGCCAAAATATTTTTGTTGTCCATAGTTTCCTTTTTTCATTTGCACTGGAGCGTCAAGGCCAATCATGCTAACATGTAATGGAAGTTTAAACCTCAGCAGTTATGACGTATAAATATAAATAATCCCAGACTTGCCAAGAACTATGCTGAGATGTCTTTAATAGACTTGCATATGTGCTTTAACAATGAACAAGTGTATGTGACGTATCTAAAAGTAATACTCACTGCAAGTATGAATTTTTCTTTGCTTTTTTCAGAGATACATTTTTTGAGAGACTTAATTTCTTAACAAATTTTATTTGAATTAAGTGTGTGATGCTTTAGACATGCATGATGCTATCTGGTGAGGTTAAAAGCTTCCGTTACTTTTTAGAGACCTCAGCATCCAGCATGAATACTGAATGATTGCTGTAGAGAGGTGTTATGGCACATGGCTTGAATTAATGTGTGTTGACTTTTCAGCCCTCATTGAATTGAGCTGTGTGCCTTTTCGCCCGGGTTCGTTTTGTAGGATCTGGTCCAATATGGTTTGTTTTGTCTGCCTGGTGTAGACTTGGTGGCGAGGGATGACAGGAAGTTGTTTTTCAGGTCTGGACCAGCTGTCACAGCAAAGCTTTCGTCTCTCGCTCAGTGCAGGGGCTCCATATGGCCCTGTAATCACATGTCAGGTGGCATCGCTCCTCCGCTAACCTCCTTTCCATATCGAGGACAGACGTGATAGACAGGGCAGTCCCTGTCCTGACTGGCAAGAGAGAGCTGCTTTCCACGACTGTAACCTCAACATAATCACATGGCCACCTTCATTCATTTGACTCCAAGCTTTAAGGTTGACTGACTAGAGCTGCGATGGGCCTCTCGGCTTGCCCGCTGTAGGGCGCTAAGGTGAAAGACAGGAAGGGCTTTAGAGTTTAGGGTGTCGGAAAGGGAACAGTAGCAAAGGGGTTACATGACATGGAGCTGGAGATAAGCACTTGATGTTTTAGCTTGTGAAGAGCTTTCGCCTCCCTTTTAGAATTGCCTTGTTACGGATTACGTTTAGTTTACTTTTGGTATTGGCAGGTTTGAGTCTGCATGTACAATAAAAATATCAATAAAATAAGAAAAATCATGACAGTCTCTCCTCTTCCGCTTTGGGTCTGAAGGTTCTTACAGAATCCAGTTCATTTCAGCTGGCCCAAACTTGGATTATAGATAAGAAAAAAGTTTAGAGATAAGAAGTGAGACTCTGGGGCGCTTGGGCTGGAGTTTCCGAGTAGCTTCCAAGTAGGATAGACCTTCACCGCCCTTTTGGCACTTGTCCCATAAAACTGAAGGGAAAAAAGGATCATTTATAGGATGTGGGATGGAGAGAAGGTGGAGTTATATGCCCCCCTCCCAAACAATTGTTATTTAAGGTGATAATATTTATTTTTTTGGGACCTAAACATATGTCTGGCTAAGATTTGCCCATAATATCTTAGATTTGGCTTTGCTTTCATGTTAACATTTGCCTTCTACAGTCTGCCCCCAGTGTCCAAAAATATGGTCACCCTTAATTATTTCATTCATTTATATCATGCTTTTTATACTGCCAGTTTCTATAAGGGCTGCTCAAAAGGGAACCTCACATTAATGACAAACTCATTGTCCATTTATATGGTGCTTGTGTGGAATCAGTGTGTGCAGGCTGATCATGATCCTCCTTGCTTCTCCACAGAAAAGAAAGAGAACGCAATCTTCGTGCTGACGCTGCATGGAGGGCACCTGGGCTTCTTTGAGGGCGCCGTGCTCTTCCCTCAGCCTCTTACCTGGATGGATAAAGTTATCATCAGTTATGCTAACACTATCTGCCATTGGCAGAGGCAGCAGCCACAATGCCGCCAAGCAACAGACTGCACAGAACTCAAAGGCAAAGCTTAACACGTCTTCATACCGCCCACTGTTCACTCGAGAGAGTCATTCAAAAGCATTCAGTGCCCGACTTTTACCTGAGTGTCAACCGATCACAGCTGAAGAACTGCAGTCTCACACATCCACTTATCTCTATAGCCGGTTTTCAGTACATTCGTATCAAGCCACTCACCACAAAGTCAATAAAAATATACAGTGAGCTTAGTAAGGGAGTTTAAATAACAATGCAGTTTGTGAGAGGAGGTCTTTGAGGACCTATGGGCTAAACTTGAGCTGGACGAAAAAAACAGCTGATGAATGTGTAATGAGAAGAGAGGTTTTGAATGTACCAGCATTTGCACATGTTTTTAAAACGGGCACTTGAATCTCCTTCGTGAGAAGATATATGGAGAACATAGAGGGTTTAACAGCAGTTTTATGATGTGATGGAATTCAGCCTATATAATTTAATGTATATGTGTTTTTTTTTTTATCTTGGCCTCAATCTTGGTTGTCTCTGTCGTCTTATACACAGAAGATGGTTGCTTGTTGCTGTGTGATAGCTGTCAATAGAAATGCAGATTGTGACAGAAATGGGATGAAAAAGCACAGAGAAACTATACTTACATGAAAGTATGATAACTTTTAATCTTACTTAAAAGTAGAAAAAAGTAGAAATTCAAAGCCAATTTGGTGCTTAAGTGAAAGTAATTTCTTTGCCCCTCACTTAAAGACGGTTTAGGATAGTGACAGTGATTACCAAGGCCAGAGAAGTTTCGCTGATTTCCTCTCGCGACAATGTCGCCCCCTGTCGGTCAGATCTGAAAGCAAAGCATTTTATGTAAAAGCAAAGGATTTTGTTTCATTCTTGACCAGGCAGCTGAGGAGAAAGTGAGAAGTGGTGTTTATGTACATGTGTGTATAAAGCGATGGTGTAATGAGTTGTTTTGCTGTTAATTTGTTGCTATGTTGATGATTACTGGTGAGTATGCTGTTGTGTTTACGTTGATCCAATATTGTGTTGGTGTTTGCGCCATCAGTGAATATTAATCCCGGAAAAGAAGCTTCAGAGAAAACTATGTGGCATTAGGCCACTTTTTATGCGATAACCTACTTCATTTGGTGGAAATTTAAAAATAAACCAGTAGAAAATGCAGCAGGCATTTTTAAGCATCCTGTCCTATACATGATACACTGATGAGTGATTACTTGTTAACCAATAGGTTCTGTATTTCACAATACGATGCTCCACTAGGTGGGAACGGAAAGAGACTTGGGAGAACTGGATTTGACCAGTGTAACAAAAGACTGTACAGTAGTTTCCAATATTTGGTAAAAGAAGTTACACAATCTTCTAAATGTGGGCCTTAATATAGCAACAGCTTTTCTGTTCGAGTTTAAACTGTTAATCTCTTATTGTTCTATGAAACGAGACCGGTGGATTATGTCCTAAAATAGGTCCTTGAGTGTACTCTAAATGCAGGACTGTGTTGTGAAAAAAGGAAAAAATCAATGTTTGTGCAAAAATAAACTTATTTTACAACATTCTGCTGGTATTTTTTAGTTATACATTCTAATCAGTAAAGCTATTCTGTAAATGCCTCCTCGGGCCAGTTACTTTACCATTATGTCATGGAGGTAAGATGTATTTCTAGATTATGATGTATGTAATCAGATTATTTCTAGTTATAACAACACCAAAGAAGCACTGATCGCATACAATATTTAATAGCTCAGAAGTGTAGTTTTCATTGTGGTCTTTAAAACACAGATGGAAGTGAGCAGGCTTCTTTAAATACACTTTATTGTACACATCATTTAGGGATAACGTTTCAGACAATTGTCATATTTTACTGCTTTCAGATGAAAAAAGCTGGAACAGAACCAAACTACTGGAGAGACACATCACTTCTGTCTGTTGAGAGAGGTACCCTGTGCTGGTACTGGTGCTGTGGGGCTTCCCAGGTCCAGAGAGAAAGCTTCTAGAAAACTTAACAACGCAAAGAAAGCATGTCCATGTTTGAGTACCACCAGCTCATAAAATTGTTGTTTTTCAGACATAATCTGTGACACTGTCAATAGGTTTTTACGGATTTATTGGGCTAACTTTCAGCTAAACAAATGTTTGCCGTTTCTCCAATAGGGTACACCAGTGTTTCAGTAAGTTACAGCATACATGACCAGAATTACAGTACTGTGCAAAAGTTTTAGGCACCTATGAAAATTGTTTGAATCTGTTTATATCAGCAGTGGGTTTCTTTCTG
>JBBJLS010000032.1:9214729-9225406 GCA_037577275.1 Bryconaethiops microstoma | reverse complement strand
TTATTGTAATATTAATGTTTTAACACTAACTTAACACTACTGTCCAGTAGTAAACAGGTTTTAATTATAATTTTCCCTGGTGCCTAAAACCTTTGCACGATACTGTGCATAAACAGAATATTTCTTAGTTGCCGTATTTCTCAGTCAAGAAGTTTCGCTGCCACTGCCTTGCCGTCATATTTAGAGCCCTTCCCATCAAACTCTGCAGGCAAGATTTCAGGATCAAACTCATTGAAGTAGCTTTCCAAATCATCTCCATGGACGAACACCTTCAGGCACAAAAAACAAGACAAAAATCATTCTCAGTCAGACTCAGCAACCCTGCCAAGCGCACTCTTTAGAACTGGATCCAGCTGTCAGCTTACCCTCTCCAGAAGTTTGCTCTTCATTAAGGGCTTCACCACATTGTAGGTGGTGGTGAAGTACCAGGGTTGGTGGATGAAGTGCACGGCTTTGAATCGAGCAGGGAAAGAGTCCTGCCCCAGAGAAAATATTTGGAATTAAACAGTGATGATGGAAAGTTGGATGACGATTCCTGTTTCCCAGTGTCACCTCATTCCCAGTGTCACCATCACCGTTGAATGTAATACTAGCAGCTGTGTTTATAAATATGCATTATAAATGGATTAAGGATTTGAAACACATTAAACTGTGGCTTCCACTTAAATGATCACTCCTCTAAGTACATAATGTATGAATGAGCTTTAAAGTAGTATCAGGTTCATGTATAGCAGGCATAATAATAAACCTGCAGTTAAAGACATTAAAGTAGTTTGAAGCTGATGCTCTATGAATATGCGGTTCATTCATACCTGCAACATGTCTACCATTTTCTTCAGCTCTGTGGGCTTGATGCCAGAGGCCTGCTGCATGGTGAAGCCCTTGAAGTTCTCAATGATGCAAAAGCCATTGATCTGAGTCTCCTCATTCTCCAGCAGCTTCTCCAGGATCACACAGTAGGCCCTGAGGATCTACAGCAAACCGAACATTTCTGCAACTTTTCCAAACTATTCGCAAAATATTAATACATTTTGCATTTTTTACACAGTTAAGCCAAAAAAGTGTGTTTTTCCTGTTTATAAACTTCACTCAAAGATTCCTTTCATTTGTTTTTGGCTTTTAGCTTTTCTCACCTCGTCAAAGGTGATCTCTTCATAGTCCCAGTTCTCGATGTTGAAGAGCAGCACCACACGGCCGTATTTATCTCTGCTGGAAAGGATTCCCGGGTAACCAGCTTCAATAGTGCTGCGTACAGCCTCTGGGGTCAGGTTCTCAAACAGCTCAGGGTAATCTCGCCTGAAGCGGACATAACCTACAGCAGAGGAATAATTCAGTTAACAGTGTACTGGGCTTGGGAGTGCACTGATGTAGACAATATGCTTTTGTAAACCATTACTGCCTGCAGATCCAACATTGCATTATGCGCTGGGTGGTGCTGAGAACAGAAAGTCATAAATGTGATGAAAAATAACCAAAAAAACATCCACTCACCCTTCATGAGATCAAAGGACCTGTGCAATTCATATTTTCTGGCCCGAATGAACCTCACAAGCACAGAGTCAGGTTTCGAGCCAAACGTGTCCTCCACTGCCTTCGCCAAGTCATCTCCACTCTCTGCTTTCTCCTTCATAATACTCCTCAGCTCCTTCACCGCTTTTTTCTCATCTGTCTCATTTAGTTCATCTTTTGCCTGCAAAGATCAGACACCACAACAAAATCCTTACATGCTTTACAACTTTTTTGTCTGCTGGGGAGTGTTTTAAGGTATAATTGCCAATCACCCTGAAGACATCTTTCGTGTATTAACTCTTAAAACAGTATTAGCATATCATCGGGTATGAAATGTGTTTGGAGTATATTTAGTAGGGATTATTGATGGATGTTAATTTCAGAGTATATATCTGTAACATGCAAAATAAATAAAAAAACAGTGGTGTCGCACTGGGATCTGTATCACTGGGTGGCAGTTGCAACATCTTATGCAATTTCACACGCAGACACAACCCACATCTGGTCCTGTAAGGCCAGTGTCCAGCACTGTTTGACAGTTCCCCTCCTCCAACTCACTCACTAAAACTGACAATTAACGGAGTTGAACCAGGTGTGTTTGAGCTGGGAAATCACCAAACTGTGCTGGACTTCAACTCTCTAGGACCAGATTTGGGCATCACTGCATTAGCCTATGATAGAGCACATATATGGTTGAGACACAGGAACAAGAAGTTAATCAGTCGAATCGTTTTTTAATTTATTTACATTTTTTGAAGGGGACCCCTTTTTTTTTTTACAGTGGATCTTCACAAGACCCTAGTTACAATACTGTTATAAGGTAATAAGGAGTGTATATTATCCACAATCATTTCCGTTGTGTCCTTGGTTTGTTTGTTTACACACCTTCTGTTTAGTGTGGTCAGGGAGCTTAGGGCAGGGTCCGAACACGGGTCCATGGTCCTTGATTGTGAGATGCTCCAGCTTGGCCCTGAGGGCCTGCTCCTCCTCCGACACCATACGGTACGTTCCACTCTGCGGACAGACAGCAGTGACATCAGAATGACCCTGAATCAGCTGTCGGACAACACTAATTCAGAACTCCTGGCCCTCCTCAGGCAGGCCCACTCAATGGGGCCTAGTGTGATGAAATGCTAAGCTGCCTCACATGAATTGAGAAAAGCCTGTTTTTTTTTGTTTTTTGTTTTAAAAAAAGGGGGAAAAAAGAAAACCTTTGTCTGAGATTAGAGATTAGCTGCAAAAATCAGCAGCTGCAACAATGTACTAAAAGCTGCCTTGTTCCAGGAATGTTTGCAGCTTTGCCTATTTATGTGAGTGGAGGTTTGGAGGAATCACAATGAAGTTTCATACGACTCTTAAGGTGAACTCAAATTTACTATTTTAATGAAAAAAATGGTAGCGCATGGGTAAGTTTTGAGACCAGCTCCTAATATCAGACAAGCATTCATTATTATTCATTTTAGAGTAGGAAAACCAAGGGTCAGAGCTCTTCCATTAGGATGGTCAATAGCATGGTACAGTCAGGATTTCAGAACTAAAATAAATAAAAACCAATCATTAAAAAGGTCTTGTATACTCACCACAACAGCCATTGCTTCAGATGCTCAGTACAGTCTTGGGAAGAAACTGCAAACAGAGGGATTATATTAACAACAGAGTGCTTTAGCTTCAGGAAAGCACCTAAAGAATGTACTTATTCATCCTACTGACAAATCCTGTTACGTGAGCTAACAGACACCCATGATCATGAGGTGATGGGGGGAAGAGAAGCCCATCCTACCCACCCAGAGAGAGAAAAAATCATTTTGTGCTCCCTTGTACTCCAGGCCACGGATGGCTGTAGCACCACTGAAGATTACAGCGATGATCTTTCACCAACAGCTGAGCCACCTGGTTTGTTTGTTTTTTCTTTCAAAAGTGGACATCTTAACACTTTCTTATTCAGAACACAGCCTTCTTTTCATTTTCCCGTCTATCACAATGACTGGTGTGTCTCAGAAGGAGCCTTGTACGTTAGAAAGCACTTCTCAAGCTCTTTAGAGAATGTTCACAATGCTTAATGAGAAAATTAAACTCTAGAAATTATCAAGAAAGTATCTTTTACTCACTCGAAATATTTTGAACTCACCCTGTTAAATTGCAACTAGCAATTTCAAGTGAAAAAAAAAACCTGAAAGCACATTCATCTAAATCTGATCGACCTATGCTTTTGTTTTATCGTGAACAAATTCACTCCAACCAAACCTGGCAGACTCATCACTGACACCAAGTAACAACCTCCCCAGTGAAGTCATTAAAATACCAGAGCAGTGCTGCAGAAACATCCAGGACAATCTAACCCTATTTCTGAGAAAACAACCTTCTGAGGGCTCTTCTCAGCACCTGAACCGAAAGCATGAGAAGGAGAATGGGCTTCTCCCAGGTCAAGCCAGCCATGACTTACCTGACACGCTGGTACACAGCTGAGGGGTCCGTCACCAGAGCTGTGGTGAGGAGAGGAGTTGCCCTCTTCAATCATTTGTAGTGGGTCCCCTCCCTCTGGATTAACACCGTCACACAGGATTACACAGAGCAGATTTAACGTTAATCAGCACAAAAATAATTGGAGGCAGAAGGAATGAGACTATTGACCAATAGCTTTCCAAAAATACACAGTAGTCACAGTTTTAGGGTATGTTGTTGCACTGAGCTAAACCAGAGATAGTTCCATGAGCCTCTAATGAGAAATATTACTGGTATATTCCAGGTTAAAAGAAAAAGAAGTTAAAGATGGTTTTGGTACACAGTTAAAGAGTTCAAGTGTGTCCTTTGCTGCTCATATGGGATCCTAGTATTCAGCTTACATTTCCCTTTAGGTATCTGCATGACGAATGTATATAAGTACGGTACTCATCCTAGGTTAAAGAAAACATTCCCCAACGCAGATACATGCAATTAATAATAATACTCAAATTGCAGTATTTTTATTTCTTAATCATTACTTAATTGTGTGGAAAGGAATCTATTTTTTTACGTGGTTTTTCTTCAGTAATTCTCAATGAGTTCTTTGGTTGAGTTTAATTTGTGTTTGGTGGTTAAGCACCTGAACTGCTTTGATGTTCCCATGCTGACAGAGTTGAACTATGAGAGTCTACTCCAGTAACTAAAGACATTTCAGTAACTTAAAGAAACATTAACTTAATTTTTTCTGCTGATGCCACACGAGTCATGATTTCAACTAAAGAATTTTACTTGAATTTAGTTTTGGGTTACTCTATCCTCTATCCTTGGCTTACTCTAACCAAACTACTGGGTTTGGTCAGTTTCTGGAATGCAAACAGCACAAAGTGAAGTCAAAGAGTCTCAACGTCTTCTTATACACAGATTCAAATTAACACAGCTGGCCCAAGTATGCAACATTTAGTATTATGTATTTTAAGCAACTCAGTACCTTAAATCTAGCTGTGTAATTCCATGATTGAGGTGCCGTTCTTATCATATTGAAATTACAATAGAAATGTGGGTATTGACTGTTGATGCTTTGTAGATGCTCAGCTTGATTTTTACTAACATTTTTTAACTAACTAAATATCTATCAAATGTAACTGAACTAAAATGTTTTGCGATGGACCGGCGACTAGTCCGGGGCGTTTCTCTTTTTGCTCTTTGGCCCTTGGGATAGGGTCCGGCACCCCCACAGCCCTGATTAACGATATGCAGATAATGGATGAACTTTAAGTTGAAAATAAAAGATTACGTTAAAATTCTTAAACTTACCTTAACTGTCGCTCAGAATGTAAATCCAATCCTAATCTTTAACCTAATACTGTTGATAATTCACTGTCTTTCACCAGTTTGTTGACAATTAAAGTATCAGTAGTTAATCTACAGTGCACCATTTCTCTGCAACAGGCAAATAACGTACATTTACAAAGAAAAATACACTTTCCAATTAAATACACGTATTACAATTTTTTAAAAAGTCTAATTAGTTTTGCCTTAATGTGTAAATCCATTTAACTGCCTTTCTTGGGTCAAAGTATTCTAGGACAATGTAGCGACATTCACTCTATTCTAACACATTCACCTCCATGAAATAGCTGCTTTGTTTTAAGTTGTCATCCAAGTTTTCAAACAATTTCCTTCGGGATGAATAAAGTATTCTTGATTCTTGATTGATTTCTGAAAATCTTGGGAAGGAGAAATTCTCATTTTCAGTGGTATTACAATATTGACTGATGAGACCACTTTGAAAGAACCTTGTAGTTCAAATTACTCACTGTAATTATTTATCTCATCAATAGTATGGATGCTAGTTTACCACATGGTGTATTTACCAACTCTGTGCTAAAAAAAAATCTAAATCCTAAATCATTTAAGGTATTGTCAGCAAAGAAGCTATAAGAGATGGGTTAACACTCATTTTCTAATGTTTATATTTATGTTTTCTATAATCTTAGCAGCTCATTACTTTAAAAACCATGTATGCTGGTGGCCTAATAAGTCCTTTCAAGAGGAAATCACATGACCTCAAGGATTTCCATGTATTCTATATATTCTATAAGGCCTGAGAATGTCATGTTTTTATGCAGCACTACTCATGAAAAAATGTCACCTCCCACTGAAGCTTAACCTTACGGTGTTTAGAGCAGCCAAGGCCACTCATTCTGTTCTTTCCTAATTCTCTCTCGTCACGTCACCATAGCACGTTTCCCTCTGATGCAACGAGGAATGAAGCTGTAATCCCCCAAATCAAGATTTATCAAAGAGAGGGTCTGTGTACCCAAGGCAGTGGGATTGGCAGGACAATGCTGGCCTCTGTGCTCTGTTAGCATGTGTGCAGGACACTTCCGCACCAGCCAGGGTCAACACCACAGCTGCTTGAGTGTGGGTTCACACAAGACACTTCACGAACACGAGCAAAAACTCTTCACCTCCACAAGAACCAAAGATCAACACAGTAAACACGGGCTACATTACATAAGTTGCCTATTGCTAAAACTCTGGCTAGAACAGATGCCTTACAGGACATCATGTTCCATTTTAGACTCCAGAATTTGTCCACCTATTGATCAGCTATTAGAGGCAGTAAGATAATGTCACAAAATGGTAACAATCAGGTATTCTATACTATACATACTGATCAGGTCAGTGTGATCGATCATGCGATTCAAAATTGGGTACAAAATGAGTATGTTAAAGTGGTCCATACATGCTGTTATGGAGATAAGCTGGGTGAACGTTAACTAAACCGCCAAGTAGCCACCACTCAATATGGAAGGTAACAATGACGAATGGAAATCTCAGGACAGCGCTGTCCTATTCACAGTAAACTAAAACTGCTACTGTGCTAAAAAAAAAAATTCAGATTAACCTTTAAGCACACTATTGTATAATTTCCACTGCACAATGAATGAACGTAACACCTACAAGACCTAATTCAGAGGGCTACAACTTCAGATTATATAAAATTCTGTGGCCTCCGGTGACACCATGAGGTAAGGCTCTTTTTTTTAGGTCTAAGAGGTCAAAGGCCACAAGCTATAAACAATTATTCACGCTTATATAAACCCAGTCACGGTAGTTTGTTTTTGTCATTTGACATCCCTAAAATGTATAAAACAAAATCAGGGTCTCCAAATTCCATTTAAAGTGATTTAACTTGTTTTAACTTGATTAAACAAGTATTGCTTTGTTCCACAACCTTTATTCAATAAATATACAACATGTCACATTTATTAAAGTGTTCACTTTGCTTAAACAAGGAAACCACACATCTGTGAACCAGGATATTTTGGAATAGAATAGTGTTTTTGCACTGTTTTATTAGTTATTATAATGTACTTACATATACATATACACACATTGTGTGTGTATATATATGTATATATTACATATAATTTATGTATGTACAGGTTCCTAGCAACAGTTCTAATAAATACAGGTTATGTGACTTCCAGATCATGGAGAGATGTAGTGGCTTTGTGAACCAACCTTTAAAAAGTCCACTTACACACAGTTCAAGTAATGTGAATTATAACAACATATTAACAATAATGACAGTTACCCATAGGGTTAAAGTGCAATCTTTCTGCTCAGCAGCATTTCAATCTCTTTTTTGACTAACAAACTGAAATTAGTACAAAGACACTGAGATGCAATTATCACACCTTCTTAAGTATCTTCCAAAAAGAGACTATTCAAAAATATTACTGAGAAGCACCAGTTACACAAACCAACAGGTAACATGATCCATATCAGCACAAATCTACACAATCTGTGTATTATAATTCCACAGTGCTTAACATTAATTATTCTGATGCAATAACATTTGCATCTAGTAAATGTGGACAATGCTGTTGATTCTGGAGTAGTGACTCACATTTCAAAACATTTTATCTTAGGTAGTCCACTTAGGAAATTACGTGTGGACTTGAATATACTTTAATTTAGGTTATACTTGTAGGGCAAGCAATCTAGAATCATTTCTACAAAGTCTGTCAACATTTTGGTGTCTATCTTGGTGTCTCAGGGGCTGAACTATATAACGTTCTAGTAATTGCTCACAATCTGATGTGCCTTAAGTGCTTCAAACAACTCTACAAGTGTAAAGATTACTTAATATTTCATGTCCCTGGCTTCTACGTCTGCATTCGCAGCTGTAGTTTTGTGGACCCTGCTGATTCCCCCGAAACACAAGGAACATCTCATACAAGGGAAAGATGTAGAAGTGGCTATGAGCCCCACCACTTGACCCCCACAACACACACACACACACACACACACACACACACACACACACACACACACACACACACACAAAATGGAGTGACTCTGAAGAGTTAACAGAGTACACTTTCAGTATAGATTCTCGTTGACTGGCTCATTGATCCTCATCCATCATGCTCTCTGGCCAATACTGGTCGTCCATGTAGTGCTCCATGGAGGAGCTGGGCTCTGGGATGAAATCAGAGTTCTGGATGTGGGTCTGTAGAGACTTTTCCCACTGCTCCTCTACCAACTTGTAGAGGTCCAGAGTAGCAAGAGCATCTTCTACTGAACAGTGACCAGACCTGCCAACCTGATTAGGAAAGAAATACCAAATGTAATCACACACCAGTTTAAACAGGCAAGTTTACATGTCACAGTTCTTCGTTCAATGTATTAAGTGTTTAAGAAACAGCCCTCTTATAGACTAAATAAACATACCTGTATGCTCCTATTGAGAAGCTTACTGGACAGCCTTTTCAGTGAGAGACGCTCTTTAGGAGCACCATATAACTGTCGCAACAGGCACATGGAGCAAGTATCCCTCGTCATTACATAAGGTACAGTGATGCCCAGAGCCTTGAAGTCATTGTGCAAGGCATGACCAATTATAACCTTTCCTCTAAGGATGTGAAGGATCTGTGAAGAAGACAGCCAATTAGTTGTTTTCAGTTTTTAGCTAAAGCAGACACTCAGTAAGCTGTTTATTACAATTGATATTCACCATCTCTGCCTGACTAGTGTTATTACACCAATAATTATGCTTTCCCATCTCAATAAATGATGAATACAATGGGTCTGAATGCCACTTCTTACCTCTTTTCTTGCTTCCTCATAAGACAAAGCCCATTTCATGTGCTCCTCCTTGATGCCACTCCACCGAGTCCGGTAGTTTGTGACAGGATGACGAGGTAGGATATACTTATCATAAACTACAGTCCCATAATAATTTAATATACTACATCGGGCTAATTCACTAAACCGTCCATTAGGGCCAGTCCCCACCATTTCACAGTCCATAGCAACCAGCAGAGAGGGGTTCATTTCAATGCTGGGTGAACTCCGGCCACTGGGGGGAGGACTCACCTCTGAAGAAAAGCCACTGTCAGCTTCCCAGCTGTCACTGAGCAAGGAAGCAGACTTAGCAGCTCTTATAGTAGAGGATGCAATTATTTTGGCCCTTTTGGCCTTCAGAGGTTGTGTGCTGTTAAATGAAGGAGCTCCAAGCCTAAGGTCAAAGTTTTCAGATAGTGAGGACCTAGCTTCACTGACTTGCTCGTCCAGGGACTGACTGGGCTTTCTTTTCCTTATTTTTTCAGGTTCATGACACATTTCTCGACTTTCCCCAACACTGTTTTCATTTCTTTTCTTCTTTTTTCTCCTTTTCCTTTGTACATATGTATTAGCTGGTACAGAAGATTCGATGTCAAGGGGTCCCAAAATACTTTGGGCAGCAGCACCACTAAGACCTGAGGTAGACATTTCTCACAGTTTGTGAAGCTACATCTAAAATAGAGAACAGGGAAAAAAACCGTGAGAAGGGGGTTGACTTACCAAGAAATAAACAAAAACAATACGTTATGAACACAAATGATAATTAGGAGCATTTTGAGTGTTAATTAATCCGACTGAGGTGATTAGCAAGTGGGCTAGAATTCAACACAAGACAGCACTGGCAAGAAAGAAACGACAATCCATTTTACGCTGTGTACATTAAATCGTGTTGCCAAATATCCCGAACACTTAAACAACCAAGAATTCGACATATTGTTGGGACTCAGTAAGAATGACACGTGGAAAAGGCCAATGCTACCTGAGCGACAGTTAGTAGTTGGCGTAATTATGAAAGCTAACACACCATATATTAAACCCAAATGCGTGTAAAATACCTGAGCTGTAAACACGTGAACTATACATGTCTAAAAAATCGACGACATGTCATAATATTTAATATATACAGGATAACTCACCACATAGAAGCAGACACGTGTGGCCAGCCGCACTGGCGACTTGGAAGAACATGTCCGGGCAAGCTTCTCCATCCTCTAACGCGATTGGTTGAATCGCAATGACCGCATCGCGCTCTGAATGGCTGCTATAAATAACGTCACTTCGAACCAATCACAATTGAATGCGCCAAAATACCTCGAGTTTAAATGAACAAGAACAAATACACTATATGGACAAAATATTGGGACGTCTGTCCATGTTGTAGCTGTAGTTTTGTGCACCCTGCTGATGCCCCTGAAACACAAGGAACCAGGGAAAGACGTAGAAGTGGCTATCAGCCCCACCATTTGCCCCCCACAATACACACACGCACACAGAAAACGGAGTGACTGAGGTACACTTTCAGTATAGATTCTCGTTGACTGGCTCATTGATCCTCATCCATCATGCTCTCTGGCCAATACTGGTCGT
>JBBJLS010000032.1:9164272-9193317 GCA_037577275.1 Bryconaethiops microstoma | reverse complement strand
AATGTGTGTATGCATATATACACAAACGTATATATTTGTATTTATATAATATTTTTATATTTTTTACATTATATTTTTATAATAATAGTAAAAGGGTTATCTTATCTTGTGGTGAAGTTAGCGTCTTCGTCATAATATTCCGTTCCACCTTAAATCTTGCAGCACATATTGGTTCAGTTGCCTGTGTAACAGCTGCAGCATTTAAGGTGGACCAACATTTACAAAAGAAACTGGCTAATCGGAGCTAAATTCAGGTTTGTGTCTGCCAGCAACTTCCACTGAGGTATTGCAGTTTTACTAAACGACCAGCAGAAGCTGTCCAAACGACACTGCAGGAGTTTATACCTCTCCCTTCAATTAGAAATAAATTTAAACTCACAAGCACGTAGCTAAGCTATAGCTTTCAGGCTAATCTTCACAGTGGTAAGATAGCTGTCAAGCTAAATATTCTCTTTTAAACTACACGTACGACAGATGTTTCAACTTTACCAGAAACTACACAAACTAAATTACAGTATAGGCTTGCATAAACTCAAAAATAAAGATTGAAAAGAGGTTGATACCTCATTCTTTCCCACATGCAATCATGATTTGATTTCCAACTCTTCCTGATTTCCAACTCTGTGCCCGCGCATGCGCAGTGTCTAGTAAACAAAACAAGTTGCCACTAGGGGGCTCTCTGTCCCAAAAACCAAAGTCAACGACTGCTGAAGTCAATAAGTGCTGAAGTCAATGAGTGCTGAAATGAGGACACTAGCTCCACTTCTGAGTCCTGGACTGAGGACACTAGCTCCACTTCTGAATCCTGGTCTGAGGACATCAGGTCCACTTCCGAATCCAGGACTTACCAGAGCTGTATACATTCTGAACATATATGGTCAAACGTTACTCTTAATTATACTACTTTATTTGCATTGTTCTGTATGTCTTATGTCTATTGCGCTATATGGACACTGTGGAATTTGAACTTCACCATTTTGTCTCTCTGTATACATGTATATTGATGAGATGACAATAAAGTTCACTTTGAGTTGACATCAACTTTACTTCTGAGTCCACAACAGGGGACTTCAACTTCACTTCTGAGTGCTGAACTGAGAACACCAACTCCACTACTAAGGACTGGACTGGGGACACCAGCTCCACTTATTAGTGTTGGACTAAAGACACTTCTAAGCACAGGACCGAGGACACCAACTCTACCACTGAGTCCTGGACTGAAGACTATTACTCCACTACTGAGAACACCAACTTCACTACTGAGTGCTGGACTGAAGTCACCAACTCCACCCTGAGTGCTGGACTGAGGAAGTCAACTTCTCTGCTGAGTGCTAGACGGAGGACATCAGCTCCACTTCTAACTCTGTGACTGAGGACTATTACTCTATTTCAGAGTGCTGAAGTGAGGACACAATTTCCACTACTGAGTGCTGGACTAAGAACACAAGGTCCACTGCTGAGTGCTAGACTGAGGACACGAGTTCCACTGCTGGGTGCAACATTTAGATTTAAGATTTAATATTTAGGTATAGATTTAACATTTAGATGTATATTTAATATTTAAATTTAAGATTTAACATTTAGATATAGATTTAACATTTAGATATAGATTTAACATTTAGATTTAGAATTAACATTTAGATATATATTTAACATTTAGATTTAAGCTTTAACATTTAGATATATATTTAACATTTCATTTTAACATATAACATTTACGCAGCAAGAAAATGTACCAAAATGTAACACTGTTTTTTTTTTAACACATTTAGCTCTAAATGTATGTCAATTGCACTAAATGATGAAAAAATCACACCTCTAAATTTGTTAAGCTGTTTTTACAAACGTCACCCCATAAGTCCTCGACTAAGGACACCAACTCCTCTGCTGAGTGCTGGACAGAGAATATCAACTTCACTTTTGAGTACTGGACTAAGGACACAAATTCCATTTCTGAGTGCTTGACTGAGGAAATCATCTGAGTGATGGCCTCAAGAAGCCCTGCTTAAAAAACAGCCGTTTCAGGACAGTTTGAAAATACTGTCCTGAATTAATTGGCTTATGCTAACTGATTTGTCATTGGCTGTGCCCATAAATAACATATATCATCCGAGCTATAAATTAGCAAAGGGTTCATCTGTTTTCCCTGGCCAGATGTTAAGCTTAAGCTCAAAATTAAAGTACAAATGAATGCATAACATAAAGCATGAAATAATTTAACATACACATCAATCGAAATGCAAAGAAAAACTTACATAACTTTAATGCCAACCTATATTAAAACAATGTCTTAGATGGCAGGCAATGAATTCATAACCATCTCATGTAATTTTTTGTAGGGGAGCTTTTAGAATTATCCAATGGTTCTCAGTCCTGGTATGGGAGTACCTGCGCCCAGCTCGGGTAAGGCATTAAATCAAGTGTGTTAGAGCAGAGAAAACAATTGAGCAGAATTAAGAGCCACTGCAGTATGCAATTGGAAAGAAGCCAGAGGAGAGACTGGGTCTTAGGGAGTCATTAAATTAAACAATGGGAAACACAAAATCATAATGCACAGTCCCTGCTGGGCAACCAACAAAGTGACCATCCCCCATCTATTGAGTGAAATACACTACTAATTGGATTCATTTAATTAAGCTTAATTAAATCAAATTGTCAGCATTTAGTATTTCCACCAGAAGAAACAGCGACAGTTACCTTTGTCTCTTCTCCTTTTATCCTGAGTCCAGTCTGCCTTTGTCATTACTTTCTCTTACTTCTTTTAATGTAATGTAAATTGTAAAAAAGAGCAGGTGGTCGAAAACAGTTTTTATGATGTTATGCCTCTTGCTCTCCTGGGCTTAAAAGCATTTATTTGAGGGCATCAAAGCACTGCTCGAGTGCAGCGAAGCACAGATTTTTTATGTGGACCATTTTGTTTCATGCCACCAGCAGCTATGGCCCTTGTAATAGAGCCACTCAACGACATTGCATTTAATTACACAGTCTCACCCAGCACTCACCCAATCGCATTCTCATTTCCCCCCCAACCAGAAAATGTACAGGGTGAAGAGGCTTCATTGCACAACACAAGTCAATATATAGACCGCGATCTGAACGCTGGCCTTCTAAAAAGGTCGATTTACGCTACATTGACAAGTCGATCCTTCTCCTCCAGCATAGCCATTGTTTGTTGTCTGGGCTTTTGTCCGACATGATTGCATTTAACAGACTGGAAAGTATTTGATTAACGTTTGGGGCCCCAAAAAATGCTGACTTGTCAGATATGGTCAATAACATATATTTCAGTAGTTTCTCTCTATATAAAAGAAAAATGCTGCATCACAGCAGGCAGTTAGAGGCTTTGGCTCTCCCTTTGTCCCTTCAGCACTCTCTCTCACTGCCATGTTCGTTCCCTGATAAGCATCTAGTAATTATCTAAGGAGTCGATGCAGAATAGCCTGTGGAGGAGGTGGGGGCAGGGTCTAGACTATTGAAGGGCTGGAATGCTTTTCTGTGTTGCAGTGTTTAAACTGTGTGAGAGGTCTTAAAAGTTTGAAAATAGCGAGGATTAAATATAGCTGTGAATCCCAATCTACATTTTCTTTGAAAAATGGTAAGCCACTCCTCCTTACCAGCAAACACCCAGTTATGGAAAGCAATGGCCTTTCGCTGCCTGATTAATTGGACATACTCACTGACTGAAGGCCTGATAATCTAAATATAAACGTCTGAGATACGACTGGCATCCAAGATAATGCACTCTTGCATTTTTTAAAATGGTTTGTGTATGTGATATGAGGCCATTTCTTCTTCTTCTTCTTCTTCTTCTTCTTCTTCTTCTTCTTCTTCTTCTTCTTCTTCTTCTTCTTTTTATTATTATTATTATTATTATTATTATTATTACTAGCATTAGCGGGTCAGAGTGCATGGTCTCACATCTGATTTACACAAAACAGCATGAACTCCATACAGATGGCTACGGAGATGATGAAGTATTGGCAGCATTTCCCAATTTCCGCTTCTGTATTTAACTCCAGCACTGCGGCAGCAGCTAAATAAATAATGCTTTAAATAAATATTGGGGGTTCATGCAAAATATAACCCAGAAATACCAGAACATTGTTAGAAGATAGATTTCGAAAGTATTATTAGGCTTAGGTGTTCAGAAGGATGGAAAAGCTGTAAAAGAAACTTTCTGTTCTTGGTCCACCCACCTGTGTATTATCATGCCTGTAAGTTTATACTGTATATGGACATGTGTGTTGATTCGCTGGAGTCTTCTGTTTCATTTATATGTGGATTTTTCAGCCCACCAAACCAACAGCTGTCATTTATCAGTACAGAAACCTTGTTCTCTTAACCTAAAGCAACTAGAAATATATATATGATTTTTTAAAATGCCGTTTAGGCTTGTGGACGCTCTCTAGCACTTTGCTGTTATGTTTTTGGTATAACAGACGAAACAAGAAATGTCCAGACTGGCTCTTCAGCCTGGATTATTATAACTGGTTTAAAGGATCAAACTAGGATGATGCTAATTAGGCTCCTTGCTTTTCATCCTTTACTATGCTCTTAACGTGATGAAGTGTTTTGAGGAGAAGAGAGGTTATGAAGTCATGAAAAAATGCAATACATTTCTGCTTCATCTCTAATGACGTCAGACCTAACGGAAATTGCCTTTCTGCAGCACTGGCCTGGTAACACTTACTCAGCGGTGCATCACTGAAATTGCTGCGTCATTGCCGGTATAAATTGGGCCATAACCTCCGATGAATACATAGGAGTAACCGGGATGGAGAGGCCTGCACTGCATCAGGCCATGCCCTATGGCAAAATGCCCACCTCCAGAACTGAGGCTGAACACTGACATCCGGTTCAGCTCATTAAAGGACTATTTTAGACAATTTCCCTTGTTTCTGCGAATGTAGTCGATAAGCCAAGACATGTCTGGTGTCTTTGCAATGGAGCTCGGGAACCAGTGTAACGGAAGTTCATTCCCTACCAATTAGAACAGTGCAAACAGCATGTCTAAATTGAGGCACACGCTTGACTTGCGGAGTTGCTAATTAACCTCAAATAGGCTTGCTTTAGTGCTTTCTGACACTGTATGACACACTTTCATAATATTTATAAAAGTACGGTCGCATATCACATAGTGTCAGACACAACATAAGCCACTGGGTTTCAGATTACTTAACTAAGTATGCTGAGCTGGTCTACTATATTTAGAAGAAACTACTCCTTCAACTACTCCTTCAACAACAGGAAACAGCCTTTTAGAAGTTGAGGATGATGAAGTTGAGGAGGGGGATATAACAGGAATGTGTATTGCTACGGCCCTGGTGCTACCCCTCAGCTATCCAGTTTAGACAAGCTCTGCAGCCGCCAAAACATCCAAGTGTAGCAAGTCATTGTCTCCTCCAGGACCAGTTTGGGAAATGGAGTGAGAAAGTTAAAATTGCATATACAGGAACTGTGCAACGCCCATATCAGAACAGTGGAAGGAGTGCAGCTGGTTTGTAATGAGATTTTTCATGGAGTGGTACTTTGAGGCAGTGGCTAGAGTGTCTCAGAGACCTGATTTCACTCTTCTCACCCATACGAGAAGCATGTTATGCTGCATTCTCTTCATGTCCAGGTCCAGGAGCGGCTCAGAGGAGGGACATTAGTAATCTTGTCCTACACTGTTTCTAAGGGGCTCACAGTCTCTGCTGTGTCGCCACACCGATACAGATAGTTCGACCTATTGCCCTTTTCTGGCTTCCATTTTCCAGAAGACATTTAGAAAAATGTCAAAACCCCAGGCCTGTGTATATGATAAGATTGTATTTCTTTTTCCTTTTTCAGATGTTTTATAATTGATGAGTAAGGTTTGAGCTGATTTCTCGTACGGCAGCTTCCCCTTTAGATAACTGTGCTGACACTTTGAGGAAGTGAGTTGACAAAATAATAGGGTGAATTTGGAGTGCATTTTGTTTACGGCAAAAGACAAAAAAAAAAGAGATGTGGGGAAAGGCGTTCAGATGAATAGACCACGATCGGCCCCTCAGGGTAATCGACCAGAGCGAGGGTGTTGTAATTAGTGTGTTTTGGGCAGAGTTGTGGCAGGTTCAGTAATTAAGCTTGACTTCATTAGTGTGCTGCAGAGGGTGTGATGCTGCGGCTGAAGCGGATCCTTAGGCACTGCCATTATGACACTGTTGCCTGCTATTATGCCACTCAACACTGTTGTCACTCCATATACATAAATATATATATATATATATGTATATGGATTGACAACAGTGTTGAGTGGTATAATAGCAGGGTCTGAGGATAAATACAAAATCCTCCTCCTCACCTTCAAATCACTCCATGCCCTTGCTCCCCAGTACTTATTGGACCTTGCACCCCATCTCGAATTCAGACAAGGGCCTGTTCTCCATCCCCCACTCTAGACTGCAGTCCTTTGGGGACGGAGCATTCAGTGAGATCTGCAATGCCTCCTCTCTGGACATCTTTAAAAAGCAAAATAAGTAAAGTAAAGTAAATGGCCCCAACATAGCACACAATGTGAAATTCTTTCTCTGCATTTAGCCCATTCACCAAGTGAAGCAGTGGGCAACCACCGGCACGGCACCTGGGGAGCAGTGTGTGGGGACGGTACCTTGCTCAAGGGTACCTCAGTGGTGTCACTGGCAGTCCTGGGATTCAAACCCACCACCTTCCAAAGGCCTAGCCTCCAGGCCTCAAGGCCTCCAGCTGCCCCTGAAACTGCCCCCGAAAAGTACTTGAAGTTTCACCTTTTCTCTAAGGTCTTTGGTCTTTGACTTGCTATTTTAAGCAAAGGGTCCATGGGTTCCATGAAAGGTGCTACATAAAAATAAACAGTAAAGTTATTATTATCATACACACACACTTTGTGACTGATCAGTATCACAGGACTGCTGTTGACCAGATATTATTTGGGTGATGGACCATTCTCTCAATGAAGCAATAACACTGACATGGTTGTTGTGTAGCAATCGTATGCACTGGTACAAGTGGATCAGGCACTATGGGCTTGGTGGGATTTTTTTTGTCACAACTTGACTGAATATGGTCTCTACCCCAAAACTATCCAGTCAAAACATGTAATTGACACATGAAGCCATCTGGGCAGTAAGCCTTTATTCGTTCAAAAAACACTAACGATTACAATCAATACCGATTAACAAATAAAATTACATTGTGACCATTTCCAAACCATTTCCAAAACCCTCGTTAAAGAAGCTTAGTGATTAGCATTTTATTTTAGTTTTTTCAGTATATTAAATCAAGCAAAATAATGTTAACAGTGCATAAAATATGTAGAAATGTGTGAATGTACGTACATTGAAAACACACACACACACTCTCTGACATGCGACTCCATCATATCAGTGTCACTACTGTGTCCCACACCCAAAGAATACCAGCTCACTGGTGGTCCAGTGGGGGTCCTGACCATTGATAAGTGGGTAAAGGGGCTGAGAAATGAGGTAGAGAAAAGGATGACTGCTGTCTCTAATTGTAAACTTAAATGTGCACCTGTATGATCACTGTAGCTGAAAAAAGGACAATCAGTGTGGATATAAGGTAGGTGAACCTAATATTGTGGCATGTTGTTGTATGTATACATGTGCACACACACATATCCATCAATAATGCACAAATACTGTTTCCTTACTTGCCATTTGCCTCTCTTTCCTTCACATTTTGAAGAAACTCTTTGATCTTGACACTCCTCTTCTTGCCTAAACTGCTGTTGGTAATCAAAACTCCAGCTTCAGTGCGTGCAAGTATGTTATTGCCTAAGAGCATCCGTGTGTGTGTGTGTGTGTGTGTGTGTGTGTGTGTGTGTGTGTGTGTGTGTGTGTTGCTGTGTGCAGGTCTGTAAGCCTATGAGTGCATATGCAGAAGCCTGGTGTGGTGTGTGTTGCTGTGTGGGTGGGTTTTTGAGTTGGGTCTCTGAAACCCTGTCTCCCTCTCTGAGAAATTGTGTTTGACGGGGTGGAAACAGAGCCCCTGTGCTCCCCCTTAGCGGAGCGGGTCAGGGCCGCTCATCAGCACCTCTCGCTTGAGAACAAGAGCGTGTGGGCAGGCTGCCAACTGCTCCGGCACCTTGTGAGACCCCCCCTACCACCCCCGATGCTTCAGAATATTAGAATATCAATTACTGAACTCAAGTCTGCATAACCAGCTATCATCCAGCTCTCCTCACCAAGCACCAACTGCCATGCCCCTAGAATCAGGCATCCTTGCGTTTACCCTGTGAACGTCTTCATGCTAAGCACCAGAACAAGTTTGACTCAGAGCTCTGCCCACGCTATACTGCCAATGAATGGATAATGCACTGCCTACTGTAATATAGTAATGTATATATATTTAGAACCCTGCTGGCTCAGATGCTGCTCACAGACCAGGAGTAACATCTACCTTATATCTGCTGCCACACACAGTTTGTGTTCAGGGGTGCCCACATCTGAGATATCACACTGGAAGGTTCAGATTCAACACAACTTTATAGATCTTCTGTTATTCAGATGGTTCTGAAAACATTCATTTCGCAAATGTCTGCAGGATCTCCAGAACCAGGATTAGGCCTCAGTAGCTGTTCTTCAGTTCTTTATTTCTACCCATTGACCTTCTCTTGATTGCACACTATTGATGATTGAACCACCCTTGATCTAGCAGTGATATTGCCATATCCAGATGTGCTTCACATGTCGCAGGCTGTATATACAACCTGTCGAGCGCAAAGTGACTTCAGCTGCCATAATTACTTAACCCCCATGCCACTGTCAGACAACCTGTTGCGCTGTCGCTAATCGGTTCCGTTACCAAGGGCTGTGAGGTGACAGGGTGAAATGCCACTTGATGAACAATTGATTCGGTGAGGCACAGCTCAATTAAAAATACTGACAGATGCTCCAGGAACCTATTATTAGGGGACTTAATGCGACGCAAGTCATGCCTGATGAAGAATGGCAGAGAATTTCTTTTAATTAGTAATGGCGTCATATAAGCAAGTCATTTTCAGTGCTGTAAGTCCAGCCAACCTGAGATTTTGTACCATTATAAGTACAATCATAGGCAAATGTTTTGGTGCACCAGATGAATTGTTGACTTGCTAAGTGAAAATAATCACACACATTCTATAGAGAACAATGTATATACACATTATAAATGTTTAGCATATAATTAAAAATGATGCACTAAAATTTGCTGAATATTATTATAATATAATGTATTATAATATATTATTTGCTGAACCTGATTCATGTGTAGGCATTTCATATTTCATATAACAGATGAATAATCCCATGTAAAACACTGTGAACCTAAGTGCCTCTTGAACTGATAGTCAAATTTACACACACTGTATGCAATGTAATGACCTGCCACAGACAATAGAGTCTCCTCTTCATCACTGATCAGTTTCTGAGCACAAAGCTACTGTTGGTCAGTGGTGGACCACTTGAGTTTTCTCAGTCAAATAGAACAACTGTGGCTGAATACTGCAAAGTCTTTACATTCGATGTTGAGAGCAAGAGTACAAATAATATCAACACACTATTTTTAAAAGCACTGTATATATACTGCACTCACCCTCCTCCTGGTGCGGCAGTGATCACAGGTGTTTGGATTAAACTGCCAGTCGTAATTTTTAGAGTAAAGGGATTATTCGAGCATGTGGAGAGTGCTTTTAAAGGAAACTTCCAATTAATGAGGTCTTATAGAGTGGAACTGCCAGTTGGCCTGTTGTCCTTACTTCAACAGAGCTAGTGAAAACAAAAGGGCTCATCTTAAAGACAAATGAAGTTTCCTATGTTTGTGCCTTTCGAGTACTAAATCAGAGATCTTGTTTACACCTGGTCATTTAGAATAAGACAGGACTGTCCAAATGAAAATGCAGGTGTGAAGAAACAACCATTCATGCACTTCATGCATAATTTGAATTTATGGAGGGGTAGTGGCCTAGTGGGTAGGAAACTTGCCTCTGGACCAAGAGTGCATGAGTTCAAATCCTACCTTCAGCACCACCACTGGGCCCCTGAGCAAGACCCTAGTTGTTCCAGGGAGACTGCCCCCTGTAGTTTGCGAATGGAAGGCAATTCGGAAGTAGAGAATGAAATGGAACACACACACACACACAGACACTATATATATTAATTCTACTGTATATTCTACTGGTTCGATAACATTGAACCAGGTGCAACACACAAGATTGCCCTCAGACTACTGATAAGTAAATTGAGAGAGAAGCCAGAAATCACTTAGAAAGAGCTGCAGGATGACCTGAAAGCAACAGGAATCTCCTTGCACCACAGTCAAATCTATTTATAGCCATACTGTGCCATACTGTGCCCTATCTCACTCATCACTATCATCCCTGTTTTCTTTATAGGAAATTCCACCCTTTCCCCAAAACGTTATTCAAAATTAAATAGTTAAGATGTAAACAAAGTCATTATAGTGGTTAGGTTTAGGGTTAGGGTTAGGATTAGGGTTCCGGTTAGTATAGTGATGGTAAAAGGAACCAGACGTGGAAATAAAATGGTTATATTTGCACTGACATTGCAACCCCTGGTTCCTTGTACCACCACTGTAAAGAGATCTCTTCAGTGAACCACTTCACATCAAACCACACTGAATGACCTTGTCTACACCTCTACAATTGAAGTATGCAGAAATATTGAAAAACCAGTAAAATTCCTTGTACGGTTGTAAATGTATTTATTTTAGACACTTTTCCCAGCACTAATCATTTGTCATTGAATGACGGATTGGTCACAGCTCACATCAGTGATACACAACTTTGCTCTGGCCTATCTGTCCACTTAATCTTACACTCGGGGCTGAGGATCAAAAATGGAACACAGAGTTCAGTAAGTTCCACCAAATTTGCATGAAGATGTAGACATTGCATTCTTTTCCATTAATAGTCAGATTAGAAGGAATTTATTAATTTTTTGCAGGAGACACCCTGATCTGGCATAATTACTCATCGGACATGTGTCTCACAGCAGGGTTTCACTGAGGTAAGACACACACACACACACACACACACACACACACACACACACACACATGTCCACTGATTCATCCTCTTTTCATCTCTCTTAGCCTGCTTGGCCTTCTCATGCTATTAAGTGCTGGGAGGAGAAACAGCAGCAACTAAAAAAGTAATTGCTCTTGTTGGGTTTTCAGTAGATAAACCTATGAATCTCTTCAGGCCAATGTAAGAAGAACTGTGTTAAAGTACAAAGGTCTCAAAAGAGGTAGTGCTGAATCTACATAGGTCATTTAAAGGCCAGTGTTTTAACCCAACTGCTTCATAATAATTCAGTCTCTTCTTAAGCTGTTGCCAACATATTGACACAGCAGTTTCAACTGCTTATTTTAGCTAGAAACGGAATTCCTTTGTTCTCTTATTTTTGAACATAAGAAAGCCTAAACCAAATCCTTACCCTAAGGAGGGGGGCTTGTGGAGCCTCAGACCACAGGTGGTTTAAATACTTGGACTAGTCGACTGCATGTGTAAACATTAAATGAATGATCTTTTGAAAATCTCTGTTCTCTGGCTCCTCATATGTATATGATATACATATGTAAATATTTTCTATCTATCTATCTATCTATCTATCTATCTATCTATCTATCTATCTATCTATCTATCTATCTATCTGTATACAAGGGACATTCAAAAAGTTTCTGTACATTTTTAACTCTATTTAAGAAAACTTAAAAAAACCCAACAAATTACATCTGGCTTGCCAGACAGAACTAGTCACATGACCCTCTCAGACACGTCCAATTACTGCCCTTCCAGCCTTTTTATATTTTCCAATGAAAGTGTGGAAACTTTTTGAATGTCTCTTGTCCATTTATATATATATATATATATATTTGTGAGAAGGTGTGTGTTCTAATTGTGTTAGTGTTTAGCCGTATGTGTAGGACTGTAAAAAGACTGCACTCTCATTTATTATTTTCTGTACAGTTTGGTTGTCTCTAATTTCACTCATCTTTTCAAGCTGCTGCTAACGCAATATCATTGGACAGCTTCATGCACTCGGAGTCAAACCTTAACAACCAGTTCTGTCAGGTCAGCTAACAGACGTCCATGCCGAATTACACTGTGGTTAATGTTGGGGAGGAGGGAAGGTCATCTTTTTCACCTAGAGAGAACAAAGCCGGGTTGTGTTTTTTTATTCATTACTGCTGGACGGTTGGCCCTAATGAGTCTGTGACTATCATGTATAAAATCCTTCCTCAAGTTTCAGGTTTCTTTTTTAAAGAGCATAAAGTGCTTTTGTATAAAGGACTTCGGGTGAAGTATGGGGGCATTTTGTTGGTCTTGACATTGTAGGTTAGGCTTTCTTTACTTTTCCCGTAAATTTGGGTCATTTTTGTCTTAGAATGTATGACAACAAATCCGCTCACATGGACAAATGTGAACAGGCACACTCACAACAAAAGAGAAAGGGATTCAGGTTGCTTATAATAGCTTATTCAAATTTCATATTGGACCGATACCTTCTAGCAATCCATTACGCCTGTGCTTCGTGATTCTAGCCTTACCTTTGACGGATGTGCGCAGTGAGAGGGAGAGGGCATCGATTACACAGCTGCCTGACCGCAATCATTTCCCAAGAAGACGCATGCCCTTCTCCCCTCATCTCCAAAGCTATTTTTGAGCTGTGATTTAAGAGACAAATACAGTCTAAGAGTTGTCATGGTGATTTAGACTCTGGGAGGGCAGCTAAAACCATATGTCTCTGAGGTGGAGGAGGCAGAAAGTAGGAAGGAGGCCTGGTGGTGGTGGGGGGTGATGTGTCATGATGGCATTTATAGTGTCTGAGGTTCATCTAGATTTCTTTTTGCTTGGTCTGACATCGAGCTGTGATGCAAATCGCCTTTCATTAATGCGCAAGATATCGATGTAAAAAGGGTCGAAATCCATTCCCTAATGTGGTCAACACAGTGGTGGTCAACACTTGGAATAAAAACCGGGAAAGGATAACTTTTACAAAAAGACAAAATGTTCCTAAATGTAACCAATGTGAATGTGACAAGATTTTAGTATTATTAAGTAATTGTAGACCATTTAAAGTGCTGTTTTGGTCCACAAGTCCATAAAAATAGACCGTTTGTTATTATTTACAGATAAACTTACAAGCTGAGTAGTAGTGTTGAGTTAGGAGTGAAACACTAATATTACAATAAATACAAATAATTTTTATACAGTAAACGGTGAGTTTATGTGCCAAGTGTTACCTTGACCGTTTCCAGACCTTTTTCCTCATGGAGGCCCAGTATTACTTGTAACTACAATCAAATACCTGGACTGGCTCAGCTGCTTCAGTAGATTAAATTAGGTGTGTTGTTTATAGAATTTTATAAATCCACACAAATGACTGGAGGCATTGAGCAGAAATCTGGAACTGCTTTCTTGTTTGTTTGCGTTTATTCTAATGCTCGTTTGTGTTTTTGCTGGCATAAAGAAGCCCACTGCTGATATAAATGACTGAATAATTTGCATAGGTGCCTCTAACTTCTGCACAGTGCTGTACTCGGGTTACGACACAGTTCCGTTCCCACGACAGTGACGTAACACGATTTTTGTTATTAAGAATTTTCCTGCTTATTTGATTTTTATCCATTTTCCCCCTAGTTTTTGCCATATGAGATTCCACCCAGTGGTTAAGTCTCTCGCATTCACACAGTGCTAGACTAGGTGGACGAAGGCCAACATTTGCATCCTTTAAGACACACGAAGTACACAAAGCACAAAGGATGTGAAACTGCTGTTATTAACCAGATAGAATCTATTGCCCTTGATCTATGTTATTGGTTTTCAATAAGACATCTGAGCAAATGAATAAATAAATAAATACATAAACAAATAATTTTCAAAATCCATTAAAAAGGACTTAATGAAATTGGTTAGTTCATTTCATGCTGCAAATCATATAGACATATATACAGGGGGTCCTTGGGTCACAACAGTCTCAACATATGGTGTTTCGGGTTTACAGCGCTCACTCCAGTTCCCACTAATGACCTACACCATTAGTCTTGTACTGATGTGGGTACTCTTGTACTCTTGTACTTATGTGGGTGAACTAGTTTGGTTCCGCATGATGGAAGAATATACAGTATCGCGGCGTATGAGTGAGGGAGTTTTCCTTTTCCTTTTTCTGCGGATTTGTTGTGTTTTTGTGATTTTACAGCTGTGTTAGGATTGGTATGTGACTTAGGCTAGGGTGTGTTTCGACTAACACCAAAATCTGTCATAACTCAAGGACCCCCTGTGTTCTATGCATTTTTTTCACATTATTCAAAGGATGGAAAAAAAAAGGCTCATGATTGACCTGTGTCAAGTGGCTGAACACAACCACTTCACATATTAGTCATGTCAGTTCGAAGCACCATGCTTTTCAGTCTGTGGTGCTTCCAGGTGGAAAACATGTCAATTCTGTTATGTCAGATAACAGAGGCCTGCGTCGGATAGCATCACGTGGATTGATGAGGGAGTCAGGTGTGCGGAGAGGTTCGGATTGACTAATAGAAAGCCAGAGACTCTGAGTTGGAACATAATTCGTACTTAAAATGTTAAGAAGAAGCTCTGTCTGTACAAGTGATCTGTTCCTACACAATTACAAGGAACAGCGCAGATCTCATGCATATGGAAGCAAAGATTTCACCGTCTTCAACTGCTCACCCTGGGAGCAACTGTCACTTACACCAGATCAGAATCAGTGTGTGTGCATCCTCTTAGGGCCATTTGATTCATACATAAACCAACACCCCCCAACACGGCTCTATCTTAGGCTGATCCTGACAAGGGCAGTCGATAGAAGACAAGGAGACGTCCAGAACAAAGTTCCTTGTCAATCTGCTCCTAAACGTGGCCTGTCAATCAGAGCTCAGCTCAGAGATGAACTCGAGTCCAGAGGGAAAGACTGTGACACAACATAACAGTATGAAAGCTCTGGGAAAAAAACGACAATAAAATAATATTAAAGCCTGAAATGAAAAAGCGGATGTCGCGAGTGATGGATAGAGAGAAAGAGTGGGAGGAGAGGAACATTTATTTGCTAACTCTACAAGCATCTGTGCTGTTTGGGGAGGAACAGAGAGAGACATACAAATACCCACACCCACACACACACACACAGACACACACACACACACACACACACACACACACACACACACACACTATAAAATCACAGTCAAGCTTCTCACAGATGTTGCCAACACATTTCAGAGAAGTGAGTGGGTATCTGGCTCTGCATACCGTGGACGTTTTAGGGACACTGTGCAATTCCTACCAGCCTCAAGAGGCCGTGGAGTCTTTGAGCCAGAAAGTCCCATGTGTATTGTGAACGCAGCCGTTTACTTCCGCATGTCCAGTTGTGGCCACGGCATCAGCAATGCATAATACCACATAATATGAGCCAATAATGTGTCATTTTCCTGTAACAGAAACTCTCCAAACTCTCTCTGATGTTCTGATGTCAATATCGTCGTCTGTCTAGCCTTAAATAATCAATTCAGGAGAAAAACAAGAATCATGTGTGTTGAATTTGACCTTTAACTTTATGTTGTTCACTGCACAAAGTATTAAAACCTTTGGGACCAGAAAGCTGGAACTGTGGTTTTTACATCTGCTACCGGTCTAGCACCAAAAAGTCCATTTTTATGGTATTTGGCACCTTCTCAGGTGCCATCAAAGAGAGAAGAACGCATTTGATCAGCATTCAATTGTGTCAGGATCAATCTTGAGCAAGTGCCAAATATAATTCTGGACCGATTGGCAGTGTAAAAAGTTTTTCTGGGCCCAGAGGTTTTAATACGTGCAGCGAAAAACATGTTAAAGGTCAAATTCAACACAAGTGATTCTTGTTTTTCACTGCACAAAGTATTCCAAAAAAATGGAATTGTGCTTTTTATTTTCACTATTGGTCCAGTACTGAAAAGTCCAGATTTTAGGTACTAGGTTCCTAATCAAGATTGATACCAACACAAATAAAAAGGTAATCAAAGGTGTTCTGAGTCTTTGCAGATGAAGCTAAAATGGCTGTTTTTCTGCTCGGGGTTAAGGCTAGTCCTGGACTACATTTTGCTTTCAATGAATCTCCATTAAAATTGGTTAAGGCCAGGACTGGAACACCTGACTGGAAAAGTGACCCACATATTTTACCTACATTTAGTACATGGAGAACAGTCTGTAATCTGATCAATCTTTTTCTGCCTCACTTCTTACTTTGGTCACTTATCCCATGGATCTTTTTTCTGTTTGATCTGAAAGCCTCCTTTTAATCTTGCTTGTAAATGTTTATCAAGAATTCCACTATTTCCGGTGCAACCCAGAGGAGTATGGTATCAGTACAAGTCCATGGAATGAATTCTTGTTTATACCGGAATCCGCTGCCGCTTGCTAGAGTATGCTTTCAACATTAACAAAAGAATTTAGAGTAAATAGGCTAATTATATTACAAAGGAGCATTTTAGTGGGAAATCAAATAAAGAATGACGTTGTCATTCAGGATCTATGACATCCAGGTCCCATATGACCTAAATTAGTGTTCCACAAGACCTAATATACTGTCATTTTATCTGGACTCCCACAACGTGCAGCTTCAAGAATCACTGGAACCCAGCTGCCACTATTTTTGAAAATGTCTTTCATACACAGACATTTTTTCGAAAAGACCACTACAAAAGACCATCATATTCCTCAGGCAAGAGTCTAATCAATATGGTCCAGGTTTAGAAACAGAATCAAAGTAACTGTGGGCTGCAATCTAAATGCATCTCTAAATAATATACAGTATTACTATTTATAATTGGTAGGATATTAAATACTTTTTTACCTTTTAATCCTGTTATGAACTGATGATGATTTTTAGTTTAATATGTTTTGTGCTTTCAGTGCACATGTTTTAAACTCTGGCTCTGTGTTTTATTTTCTGTTTTAAGTGATTTGACTGTGCCTGGTTTGTGGTTGTCTGTTTTTTTTTTTATGTCCTCTTGAACACACTATAACAAATTCCTGGCAACCCTGATAGGTGATGGTGCATTAGAGGATTAATCTGTCAATCCTGTGAGAAGTGGTACACAGAATTTAATAGTGTTCATCATTTCCATCATCTATCATCATTGTGGAGAATAAGCATTCTATTAATTATGATATTTGATATAACTGCATTGTTTATAGTGTTCAACCAGTGGCAATCAATGACACAGTCCAGCACTTTCACATCATACAACTCTGACCATCCAGTTCTAGCTTCATTAGGTCACAATGTCTGCAATACAAATACAACTCTTTCATTTACCATCCCAAAAGTTTTTTATGCATTGTACACAGTGGTAATTCTGAAAAAAAAAAAACTTTGGGCGCAGGTTTTGCCAACTAATGTCCTGCACATACCTTTTAATCTTGAATATTGAAAAGAAAATAGGCAATTCTTGCCAAACTTCCTCAAAACTTTGATTAAACAATGTATACATAAGCAAGGTTCTGTGAGGGAGCTTCTTATAGGATCTTATGCTGAGATTTGTAAACATTTTGGGGAATTCCTGTTTACACTTGGAGTCCATTACCGAAACCTGGAGCAAACTCAAACTTCTCACAGATGCTGCCAACACATTTTGGTAAAGTAAGTGGGCATCTGTGGCCCTGCATTGCAACGAATGCATCAGGGACTTCACTGTGCAATTCCTACCAGCCTCAGGAAGCCAAGAGAGATTTCCATGTAAAGAGTGAGCACAGCCATTTACATCTGCATGTCCAATATTGGCTGTCGTCAGCAATGTACTAAGCGGTGTACAGACCGCTGTGGTGCAATGTAATGCACTAATAATAAGAGGGAAATTTATCATGTTCCTGTAACTGCAACTCTTAAACTCTTAAACAGTAGACCTAATTCCCAAAAAGGCCTTTTTGAGATACCCTTCCCTAAGGCGGAACAACACACAACCTTGTTTTTGGATACATATCTGTCTGAAATGTATAGTTGTATTATAATTTGCCATGTGGTGTGAATGCAGTTTTATCAAGTATCTGTGTAAATCCACATCTATATAATTTGTACCTATGTATCTATGTATCTATGTATCTATCTATCTATCTATCTATCCATCTAGATAGATAGATATATTGATGATCTTTGTCTATACAGCACACAGTTAAAAAACACGATGTTGTGATGTGGTAAAAAAAAAAATGTCTAAAAATGCCTATTTTTACAGCATAAACCCTAAATATGCCACCGAATATGCCCCCAAAACACTTTATCTTCATTTTAAACTCATTACCCTTAAAAAAATGTAAAGGTAAACTTGTATTCGTACTGTGCTGTGTACACTGAACTCCAGCAGTGCTAGAATGTAAATATCGATGTTACCCCTGTACCGACTGTACTGTAATTCATGCACGGGCGCTTTCTTTGGTATAAGCAGGTAAATATAGTCATAAATGAATTTAATTTACAGTAATAAAAATGCAGGGCTTTAGGAAGAACAAAACGAAAAACACAAGAACACTCGAGACCCTCCACGGGGGAAATTCTGGACTGCAGCTGCGTCAAAGGGCAGCAGCCAATCAGCAGCAAGAAGAAATAAATAACGTTCTCGGATTGGCTACTTTCAAACCTCCCGCCTCTGAGTACAGCTGACTGTGACGTCCGGGCCTTTCTGCCTTTTCCGCGCATGTGCAGGGGTTTTCCGCTAACAATTATTTTTTCGGTTTTCCAAAAAAAACGCATGAGAATGAAGAGAAATGAGAATGAAGCCAGGGTTACTGTATATGCAAAACCATCATAACTACTAAATTGTAACATGTTTTTTACTGTGGACATTTCACAATGCTGTTAATTACCGTGCTGTTAATGCTGTTCATGTGGACTTTTGTGTCTACACTTACATTTGCTGATGTTTTACAGGATTTACAGTAATTTTCTGTAATTGATCATCTATAGCATTCTGTGTTGAATCAGCAGAATAACTATGTAGTGTTTAGGAAACTTACATCTTTATTAACAGCGTAAAACTCAACTGCATTTGCAAAAAATTACTCTTGTATATCACCCTGATTCACTCAGTATTACAATACATCAATCAGATCCACTTAGTATTACAGTATATCACTCTGATTCACTCAGTATTACTCTACATCACTCTAAACCACTCATTATTGCAGTATATCACCCTGATTCACTCAATATTACATTGTATCACCCTGATCCACTCAGTATTACAGTATATCACTCTGATCCACTTAATATTACTGTATATCATCCTAATTCACTCAGTATTACAGTATATCACTCTAAACCACTCAGTATTACATTGTATCACGCTGATTCACTCAGTATTACAGTATATCACCCTGATTCACTCAGTATTCACTCAGCCCTGCAATCAGAAGGTTGTGGGTTCAAATCCCAACTGCTAGTGTCACCACTGAGGAACCGTTAAGCACGGTACCGTCCCCACACACTGCTCCCTGGGTGCCCCTCGTTGATGGCAGCCAATTGTTTCACTTGGTGAATGGATTAAATGCAGAGAAAGAATTTCACATTGTTCACATTGTGCTGTGGTGTGTTCATGTGTGACTATAAGGGTTAATACATTTTTAAAAAATTAAATATCACTCTAAATCACTCAGTATTACGTTATATCAACCTGATTCACTCAGTATTACACTATATTACCCTGACCCACTCAGAATAAAGGCATATCACCTGGGTACACTCAGTATTTCAGTATAACACCACAGTCCTTGCAGTATTAGATTTCTTTTCCCTCTGATTCACCCAGTATTACAGTATATCACCCTAATCCACTCAGTATTACAGTATATGGTCCTGATCTACTCACTACTACATCTATCCAGTCCACTCAGTACTACTATATATGATACTGATGTACTCATTACTGCAGTTTACTATCCAGTTCTAATACGCATTACATTATATCATTCTGATCCACACAATATTACAGTACATCACTCTGGTCCACTGTAAAAAGAGAAAAAACAGTGATCCATGACCTCACCGACCTTTGTGCCCAAGTGCACTTTGACGTCCACTTTCTGCTTCTTCTGCTCGAGTATGCTGAGGAGGTACTCCTGGAACACTCCTATCTTGGTGAAGAAGTGCTCGTTGTGCCAGCAGCCCTCCATGTTGTCGAAGTCCACGCCGAGGCCGAGCAGGAAGCGCACGCTGCGCGGATCCAGGGCGATCTGCTGCGGTCTGCAGAGCAGCGCGGTGCGGTAGCGCTCGTCCAGCACGGTGAGTTTCAGCACTTTCCCCGTGCGGACAGCGGCCAGTGCGGCCGTCAGCCCCACGGGCCCCGAGCCCACCACCAGCACGGAGATGCGCGCGCGCCACTGCCGGATGCCGTCCAGGCTCGCCTTGACCAGCACGTACACGGCCACGGCTAGGAGCGTGCTGAGCGCCGTGTCGCACGCGCTCCCGTACTGCGCGTCCGCGCTCGCATTGGCACGCGGTTCCGCGCTGTCCGCCCCGTTCATCCTGGGATAAATTTTATTATCCCCCCTCACTCTTCCGACAGCTCTGCTTTTCCCATCATCCGGCGGCCAGAGAGGGAGACGCACGAAGACCCTCACCGGTGTCCAAAAAATCACACAACTCTTAAAGCCCCTGGATTCACCTGATGCATGAAAGATGGTGAGCGCGCGCTCTTTAAAGTCTGTCAGTGCGTGCGTGTGCGCGTGTGTGCGTGTTGCACTCTGAAGCACCGAACGTGAATGAGCTCTTCGCGAGCCTCAACCGGGACAGGACGCGTTTTGCCCCTCTAGCCCTCTCCAACAAGGCCCCGCCCGCCTGCTCTACGATTGGCTGACGTGTCATGAAATATTCAAAGTGTTCATCGAATATTCATGGTCAGTTTGGGGATAGGGGAGGGGGGGGAAACCCGTCGCTTAGCAACGAGAGACGCTTCTTATTACTTTCAGTTGCTTTCATCTGTTGCAGTTCATGTAAACGAGAACTCGAGATACAGTACTATTTAGTATATTTAGTAATAATATTAATAATAATATTAATAATATTAAATAAAACTAAAAAGAATCATTTCAAATAACCTTATACAGTAAATAGTGATTTCATGTACAGTGTATTTCCATGTGTTCCTTGTGGAAGTCCAGTATTACTTAGAAACCTGTTTTGACTCAATCAGTCCTTCATTAATTTAAATCAGAAGCTGCTTATGGAATTTCACTAATCCAAACAATGGCTGGAGGCATCGAGGAAAAATCTGGAACCAACCCTTATTACAGTATCAAGATTTGTTTTATTTGTAAAAATAATAGTAGATTGGAGAGCCCTTTCCACCTCACAAAATATCAACTACTTTTTTTAAACAAACAAAACAAATCTTGATACTTTTTACTGCTTTCTTGTTTGTTTGCGTTCATTCTAATATTAACTTCACAACCAGAAACACATGATGAGACAAATGGCCTTAAACAATTTGCATAGGTGCCCAAAACATTTGCATTGTACTGTATGTTATATATATTTATTCACTTAAAGGAGCACTTATTGTTTGTATTAACTTTTAATCCTGACAGACAGCACCCATAACAAACTTCTAGTGGTCCATCCCAGCAGCTTTACAGTCTTTCTGCATGTGCAATGTGTGAGTGACAAAGTCAAATCTAGTCTAAATCAAAACACTAGAAATAGTCCTCAACGCTGGGACTCACTGTCACTATAGTTCTTCCTGGGTGAGGGAGGCCTGTACTGCATTACTCAGCATTGAAGGGCAGTGAGGAGATTGACTTTTGCAACCAGAACCTGATGTATCTTTAGAAACATATCTCTTCCAGTTATTTTCAGCCATTATCGATCTATGGAGGTAAAAATAAGTCAAGTTGATCAAATTCAGCTTTATATAGTCTGCTAGAGCTCCTCCAATGAATTTGCAAAAATAAAAAATGAATCAGGGGATCAAGAGCTCTTCAGAACTTTATTGATCCCAAAGGACATTGCTGACGCTTAAAGCACTGTGTCTCTTCTTTGAAACAATGCAAATTTTAGGAAGATGTGGAATTTATGCCATGACGAAATACCCAGCTGTCTTTTCTCTAAGCGATGAATTTGATTTTATCACAAATTTCAGGAACCACTTTATTCGCACATCAGTCAAAAGCAACTGGTTTAAGTATGAAAGAGAAAAAGGCCACAGAACACGTTCAGGTGGTTTTACAGTGATGAACTTGTGTAGTTATATCTTGGATGCACATTTAACAGCAGTAGCTAATTTCATTCTCTTATTTACATTGTATTGTTTCTGTCATCACCTGCACTTTGCTCCATGCTGCTAATTGGCTGCTGTGCAATGATCATACTTTTGGTGCCATACTAATCATTTTGGAAGGCTTACATATAGAGTCCACACAATACTGTTATGTACACTATTGCAATTGTCTATGTATTGTGTTGTCTGTTGTCTGTTGTCTGTTGTCTCTGTTGTCACTTTTATGTCGTATGTTGCTGTCCGTTGCAGCACTCCATGGAAAATTGTTGTCTCATCACTCTGTGTTCACTGCTGCTGATGACAATAAAGTAATCTTGAGCATTGAAATTTGGATTTTCTATTACTTTTAATCACATTTTTCTATCAGCAGCCATGCGGTCAAGCTCAGGGAACATATGGAAATGACCTGTTTCACATTTGGACATGAACGGGTTTACTGACAGCCCCAGTGCTTTTCCAGCGTGTGTGTTTTTAAGTGGCCTGTCTTTGATTTTCACTCGCAACCTCAGGTACCTCCTGTCTGAGGACTTCTTCTCTTAGCTACTGTTGCCATGGGCTCACTTTTTGACTTTGAGCTGATTGCAGTTGGAATGCTTTACAGAAGTGGAGAACTCAAGACACGAAATTGCTCAGAATTGAGTTGTTGAGAGGTTGCTGCTGTTTCTGATGGGGTTGGGCTCGACAGCATGCTGTTCGGGGTCATAGAGTGGAGCTTATCAGCACTGAGCTCACAGAACAGAGAGGGCCAGGACAAATACTTTAAGCTTCTCTGCCATTTCCACAGTGAATCAATGAAAATTACACTATAGAGTGTCTCACAAACACACACACAGTCACACACACTCACACACACAAACACCCAAGGGAGCTACGTCAGGAAAGAACAAATGCACACACACGCATACTAGAGCCTATTGATAGAGGAGAAAGGAAAGACAAATAGATACGGCGAAATAATGAAAACTTCCTTCCAGAACTTACTGATATCTGCAGCTTTTGCATATGGAATACTGCACTTCAGCAGAAATGACAGCAGGCAAACAAATATCTGTACACAGTGTTAAAATAACCAGCGACTCTGCTGTTACCAGATGCCACAATAGACTCCCATATCTGTGCTACTGTCGAGATTCAACCACCCAAGTAATACCTGGTCAGCACGGGGCATACAGTGGTCTGATATATGTAAATTAACTCTTTCTTAATTGCCTGCCCTTCCTTGTGCCTCATTCAGCAAGCTGTCTGGGCTAAAACACTCCGTATAACTTTAGTATGACTGGGTGGGGCAAAACTTCTGTAACCTGAATAGGCAGAAATGTGTACATTTTTAGTGATGTCACAAACATGTTGAATTCAATTGTGTGGACTGGGAAGTGAACGGCATTGTTTGAAATCAATGTCTTAAAAATCCAATTTAACAAAAGCCAAGAAAAATAGTTTTTTTTAAATGATGTTCTCTTTAACTGACCTGCATTATCATCACCACAAATAAACATTTAAATGATAACATTTAAACACAAACAAATTTAAAAGGTATAGCTTTTAGTGGCCACCGCCCTAAGAACCCATATTTCCAACTCCTTCCTGCGTCAGACACACACACTCAAAGACGTTAACGGTTTGACCTTCACGTCCGTTTAGCCACTGGGCTGCTGGACATAAAGCAGGCTCTGTCGGTGGTGCAGAATGAAGTAGCATTTACCGGGCAAGCTAGTCATCATTCAGAAGCTGTGTGTGGAGAGATGAGGGGAGAATAGCCGAAAGTAATGATGTGTGAGAATCAGAGGCAAATGTTCAGAATGAAAGGTTTAAAATGCGCCACGGTACATCAGTATGTAATAAAAGACAGATGTAGATGGTGATACATAAAAATGCATAGTACTGATTGTGAAGATGAATAAAGTTTGTGATACTGTTATGAAACATTATGATACTGTTACTGTCCTTATAAAACTTAAGTGTGTCTCCGGCAGCTTTGTGAGAAAAGGCAAATCCGTTGATGTTATTTAAATGGGCCACACAGTGGGCAGTTCACTGTATTTTTCTTATCTTATTGTCTTAATGTCGCTGATGTTCATGTATGATGTATTAGTGGGTTTCCAACCTCTCTTTATCCCATAGAACAGAACGAGCTGCTTATCTTGCTGTCACTGTAAAACGGAAGTGAACAGCCTCTGTTGTGATTGGCTGTCCTGTATTGTGCTTAATAAGAATAATATTAATAAGATTAATGATAAAAATATTGTAATCATATAAGAAGTGTAAACTCCTGTATTTCAGTGTGAATAGGTGTGGCCAAACAGCTGTAGACTGAAAGCATGAGTACATGTTATAAAAGATGTAATACATGTGTTGATCTTTGTGACGTGACAGAAATTATGAATTCAAATACTTTTTAAGTTTAATTTACACAAATGGACGGTGTGGACTAGGAAGATAATGATATACTTTAATACGTACAATATCAAACATCAATAATTCAAAAAAAAGGAGAGGAAAACTCCATTATCTGTGATATGGGCCCTTTAAAAGGATTTGAAAAGGTGTGTTTTATAAATGTGTTTGGGTCTCTTTACCACAAAATGTTCACGGAATGTCAAGAACACTCTTCTCTTTGTCTGCTCATCCATCTTTTCTCTCTTTTGTGATTCTCTCATTCTTTCCTAGACTCACTCTTTTATTCAAAACACGTAGACACCCTGGAGAAAAGAATCTGCCTTTTTCAAACACATTCAAACAAAGAGAGAGAGAGAGAGTGAGAGAGAGAGAGCGTGTGTGTGTGTGTGAGAGAGAGAGAGAGAGAGAGAGAGAGAGAGGGAGGGAGGGAGGGAAAGAAAGAGAGAAAGAAGGAGGGAGTGTGTGTGTGTGTGTGTGTGTGTGTGTGTGTGTGAGAGAGAGAGAGAGAGAGAGTGAGAGAGTGAGAGATTGTGTATGTGTGTGTGAGAGAGAGAGTGTATGTGAAAGAGAGAAAGAGAGAGGGAGAGAAAGAGAAAAAGAGAGAGATGGAGATGTATGAGAGAGTGTGTATGAGAGAGAGAGACAAAGAGGGGGAGAGAGGACAGTCAATCTGAATATCAGCCTGTGTGTGCCACTCTAGCTTTGCATAGAAATTACTGTTACTTTCTTCTGATGGCAGCAATGAATTCAGGCGACAGCACCTTGATCCGCCTTCCTGTCGACACCGGAACAAAGGCAGCCGGAATGAATCAGAACAAAAGGTGCTGATTAGCACAGAGAGACAATTATTTCCACAGAAACACACAGGATAACGGCACAACATCAAACACAAACCGAAACAAAATGAAACAAATAGTCAGCTAATTAAAAACGGAAAAAACGCAATGCCACTGCTTGCTTTAAATCTCAATAAATGAACAGAAAATAATGTTTTTTTTATTACAAACTGTTTGAAAATGTTTAAGAATGTAAAGAATGTATATAATATTGTTATGAAATTAATATAGTCATGATTGCACTATATAGTCACTAATTCTTGAACAAAGATGACATTTCAAGTGTTTAATTATTCTGTCAACTGTCTTTATTTAAGCTAAAGTAGAATCTATAAAACATATTTGGAGGCTTCAGTTTTTTTTAAATATAGCTTTACAGAGCTCTTAGAAAAATTACAATATTTGATAAAAACTAGAACAGAAGAATAGAAATGATTTGACACATAATTGCACTTCTTACTTTCTTTCCCAAACAGTGGAGCGAGGGGCCCTTTCTGGTACCATACAAATAAAAGTAGCTGCAGGTCTAATTTATTTCACTGAACTGCATGCATCGTCATCTTGCATAAGATAAAAACTCGTGCACAGATTCACAGATTTTCACTTTGTATATGTACCCACCTGTAATAGTCACAATAATAGGTTAAATATGTATGATACATGTATTTATATTTTAGAAGAATCCTGAAACTAAATCTACCTGTAACTTTCACCTCAAAAATGCAACAACAAAAAAAAAACCCTTACAATATCATGCTCATTTTAACAGACCTGTTGGTTGGCTCTGTTTTTCTCAGTTTTTTCCATATAGTTAAGAAAGCACACACACATGCACACACAGAGATAAAGACAGAGAGAGAGAGACAGAGGGAGAGAGAGCGAGTGAATGCTAATGATCTCTAAATGCAGTGAGGTGAATGACAGGCTCGGCCTCCAGCAGTAATTGGTTTCCGCGTCTATTCAAGCTCCTGGCAACCACATCACTCCAGCATGGCTGCTTGGGGAAGAGAGAATTCAGGTGTTAATTAAAGACATGCAGGCAGAAAGAGCTCGGAGCATGAGACGGGATAAGACAAGGTTAGCAACGGACATCTGCCAGGTCACCTAGAAACTCCAGATTATTACTGTGAAGTTATAACTGCAAGAGTTGAGCTGTTGTGCCCTTTGCCCATGTTGTGTTGGCTTCAGTCTTACACTGTTTTCGGTTTTATTCGCACTTTCCCTTAATTACACATTTACATATAGATGCGCAATAGTACATGAACACTGCAATCATTCTCTTGGATCAACAGTAATATTTATTGTGTGCTAATTATTCATACACACCAAATATTAATATCAGAAGTAGGAGAATGATAAATTGTGTGCTGTTGTTGTGGGCGCGACCAGTAGTATGACTGAAGGAAACTGCGCTATAGAATAATCAGTTAGGGAAATAAGATCATCTACCTAATGCAGAGGTTCTATACTGGTTAAAATACTAACTTTGTAAACTAACGCACTGCACAACCAAATCAAGAACTGTTTAGTAAAGGGGGATTCTCAGTGCTTTTAAGGCCTTCAATGAAAGACCCATGGGCGCAGATCGAACGTTCCTGCTTTTTTCCCTTCTGCAGTTCAATGCTGCGCTGGTGTGAATTAATATATCATCTACATTTCTATTTATAATTGCAGTATATGTAGCATACCGTCTATTACCAAGGACAATAGTTGCCCTCTAGAGAAGAAAACTTGTTGATCTGTAAACGACTTACAGCAGAAGCCAATGGGCAGGGATTGAAGTCGTTGTGTTTTGTGTCTGTGGGTTTTCTGTTATTTTTCTGCATACAAGGATATTACTGCCAGTGGTAAGTGACCATATGCTGCAGACATTGCTCATTGTATTTTTTCTTTACGTCTGCTTAGGCTTCTGCTGCCATGAAACCACGGCCTAGAAAGACTTGTGTCCTTGAATCAGAGTGGCAGGCAGAATTCAAATAACAGCCAAGCTGTCATGACCAACACAACAGCTTTTCTGTGGAGGTAAAAGTAGAAATCTGCAGTTATCATGACAGCAAATGATTCAACATTCGCCCCGACTGCTTTGTGGGAAGCAATTCATACAGATGGCGAATGAGTCACGACCTGGTTCTGCTCTAATGGCATCAAATGAAGAGAGCATTGTGCAAAGAAACCGGTTTCATTAATGAGGCAGAGCTGCAAAATCATGTAGCTCACATAGCAGTATTATGCAGCAATGCATAGAGCAACATGGTGTCTGTTAGAGTTTGCAGTATGCAAATATTGTTAAAATGTCACAAGTGTTCTTTACTCATCACTCTGAGCAGAACATGCGTGGTAACCAAGCTGTGATATCAGTTTGATTTCGTATCACAAAACCAATGCATTTGCATATCAGACTCTTTAATCTGTAGCAGTTTGGCCCCACCCATTCATACTGACACTATAAAAAGTGTTTCAATATGGATTTCTTTTTTAATAGGGGGGCGATACAGGGTAGCCAATCAGAGCAGAGATCATTTACATAATCTTAGAGACACAGTAACAAAAACAACCTATTTAATTCTGTTTAAGTGCCATAAGTAAACTTCAGGGGAATCAGAAAAGAAAGTAAAAAAGTAGGATATGGGCCCTTAAAAATACTTCTTAATAAAGGACCTTTCTGTAAGAGTTATGATGAAAGAATCATAATCTGAACTTTATTGATCCTGAAGGAAATGACCCATGTTACGACTGCACATACACACAGAGACACAAAGACAGTATAAAATATAAAAGTAAAAAAAAAAAAAGCCTGCAGAAATACTCTGAAAAGACTCTATACAGAATACAGTGAGGTCACTTGAAAAATATGTAATGTGTGAAAACGGACTGAAATCGCAAGACAAAAAAAATCAACAACAAAAAAAAAACAAGTATGCAGCAAAAGCACACCAAATGGTACTGGTCTGTGCTTCCACCCACACATGCCAGCTGAACTTACAATCTGTTTATTCAGCCACTTTTTTACAAGTGTGCTTGCATATAGCACAGTGGCATGCCTGCACTCGTTTATTAAATCTCAGGGTGAATACTTCCAAAGCATCCAGCACCAGCCCTGACACTCTACTCCAAAACATTCCCTTAGAAAGGATAAAGCTCAAGCAGATGCCAGCACCCGATTGAGGTGCTGTATTATAACACTGAACCAGGTTTGTTAATTTTATTGAAACAAATAAAAAGCCTTGGAAAAGGAGTTTTAGAAATTCACATTAACTTCAGGAATTCATAGCTTCTCTGGACAGGAGATGACACAGCGCTGTGATCACAGAAGTAGAGTCTCAGACAGAAAAGGAGTCAGTACACACTATATGGACAAAAGTATTGGGATACACCTGTTTTCCAGGGTTTGGGCTAGGCCCCTTACTTCCAGTGAATCTTAATGCTTCAGCAGACCAAGACATTTTGGAAGACGCCATACTTCCAACTTTGTGGACACAGTTTGGGGAAGAACCTTTTCTATTCCAGCATGACTGTGTCCCAGTGCAC
>JBBJLS010000032.1:9141793-9158518 GCA_037577275.1 Bryconaethiops microstoma | reverse complement strand
AAAAAGTAGGCTGACGCTGAGGCCCACGTTACAGATAGCTTTTTCCCAGCCAAGATCAAGAACAGAGAGAGCGAGAGAGAGAGAGAGAGAGAGAGAGAGAGAGAGAGAGAGAGAGAGAGAGAGAGAGAGATCGAGAGAACCAGAATGCAGGAGAGTGAGAGAGAGAGGGAGAAACAGAGTGAGAGAGAAAGAGAGTGTTTGTGGGTGGATGCCTTGATATCAGTCCATTCCTGCACAGAAGGTCATCAAGCTGCCATTCCAGAAAAAAAAAGCAATCCACCACATACCACATCAGTTTCACGGTTCCTGAACATGATACACATTCCTTTACATTTTCTGCAAGGACTGTTTCCAGTTACCATTAAATTCACCATGTTATTTTTTGTGGTTGTTCTTCATGTTGGAAGTTTACAACAGAAGACTGTGTAAACATGTCTGTCACAGCAAGACCAGGCATTCTTCTGTTATTAAGGGTGTAACTTCACTTGCTAAACTGTGATTTCAATGGAACCACTACTGACTCAGTTAGCTGTTCTGCAGTGATTAAGTCGGTACACGAAGGGGTTTTATTGCTAGTATTCCTCGTCTGTTACCTTGGCTCACTAGGGGCTCAAACATAGACTCTGTAAAGCTGCTTTATGACAACATTAGTTGTAAAAAGCACTATATAAATAAAATGGTCTTGAACAGAATTTAATTGAATGTTGAAAGTGGATCAAAAGTGGATCTCTGATACAGCCCAGTCTTTCCCGAAGGCCACTCAGCTGCCGTTTTTAATGTAATTTGTAGTCAATGGTCTGAATGAGAGGAACATTTGTGCACATTTTAAGGGAGCTTTTGTGAAATCCTGTTATTTCAGTTCTGGGAGGTTAGAAATGGAGACCTGCTAAAAGATTGTATTGTTTATAGCAGTGTAACTAAATCCTTTGGTCATTTGCACAGGAATGATCTACTTTATAATTCATTGCAAAAGCTACTTTACAATCCTGAAATGAAATTTTTTACTATGCATTTAGCATAAAACTTGTAAAACACGTGTAGAATGAAGACATTTTGAAGGAATTAACATATAAAATGACAAAAATCAGATACTTGACCACTCTACTGAAAATGTATCAAACCTGAAAATGTGTATCTCAACCTTCTATTCATTGCTGATAGTCCACCCAAATCTGTTATAGTGCTATGGTGCAGTAAAGCCCATGGCTAAGACACTGCTAGTGCCATTCCAGTGTTACAGCGCCCCCTAGTGGTCAACAAACCTTTATAAACGAGATTCAAGATTCAAGATTTTTTATTTGTCACATAGTTATACAAGTAGAATTGAAATGTCCCCCTGATTCGACCAGCAACATTGTGCAATAAAAATATTCTCATACTGTAAGCCCATGCCCCTCCAATTTACTCCAGACAGATTTACATTTACACCCCTTTTTATGGCCACAAAAACTGTTGCAAGGTAATTTATGAGAGACTGAAAGCAAATTTGCTCCGTCGTGCCACGGCTGTGATGCTGCGGTAAGTGATAAATAGTTCTCCTTCCATTCATAAAGACCTGCTGAGACAGCCTTGCTCTCTGATGGAGCAGAGATTAGCTGGCAGGCATCCACCTGCTCTCAGTGTCTACAACTACGGTGCAAACACTTGACATGTGTTTTATAATTGAAAGGCTTTTGACTGTCACAATGGATCCATAAAATCCTCAAATAAGAAAACGACATCTACGGTTTTGAAAAATGATTTCTGCTATCATTAGATTGGACAAAATAGATAAAATTACACAGGACAAGGTAACATGAAAAATATATAATCTATTAATAATAAATTAAATACAATCTATAATACTAATATAACAAATACACTTCAAACAATGGTTTCAAGTCTTTTGCTCTGATGTTGTTCCGCAGTGATCCCTGCAGATTAATGCAATGCTTAAGAAATCCAAGCTACAGACTTTTAAACACAGTACATCAGAATGAAAAAAACAGAAATAATTCATAACTCATTTGTACTCATATAAAAGTAATATCTTTTCATTTAAAAGACACTGTCCGCCTTGAGGATCGCTAACAGTTGGAACTGACTTGCAGAGACTTGCATACTGGGTTATTGTACCCTGTTATCTCTCATTACCATATTGCTTTTCATTCATACTACCAAGTTTATAAATTTTTTCTTCATATATTCATAAGACATGAGGTCACTCAGGCACTGGGGAAAATTTGCACTAACACAATATGAAGTATATTTCTAGATATACTTAAAACTTCTGCAGGTTTTTTTTTATTTATTTTTTTTAAACAGGTTTATTTAGAAAGCCCTTTTCTGAATTCTGTGATGTCTAGGATCTGGACACATCTGTCCCAGAGAGAACTGGAAACAAATATATACAAATTTAGTACTAAAGTTCAGTATAGCTAAGGCCAAGAACCTGTGAAGAGTTCTTTTGTGCCCACAGCAATGTTCTGGCAATTGCTAATTCGGCACATGAAGAACGGTTATTTTACACAAGGGAGAAACATAATAATCCTGTAACTACCACGTGGTCCAGAATCAGCCTTACTCTGTTCTTTGACTACCTTTTTTTATTGTACTCATAACTTGCTCACCATGCGAACAAGTTCACGTCGAAAGTCAGCGATTGGATTGTCCACATTAAAGCTAACCTCAAACTCTGGTTTCCTCTCAAAGACCAGAGTGGCTATAAGTACGGAAAGAATGGCTGTCAGTCCCCAGATTTGATGGACCTTGTCCGTAAGTGGATCATTGAAGATGAAACTGTGCGTGTTGCCCCCTATGTTGGGTACAGGATAGGCTGTGTGATGAGCATCCTTCAAGAAAAACTCCAGAGGGACTGAGAACACGTCACTCACTTCAGCTGGATTTGACCGTGATTGGAAAGACTCGCTGATGAAACCCACCACTGGGGTCACCAGGAGTCCCCTCTGTGGAGAATGTTGTATGCAAAGACAATGTTAGACATCATTTGATACAACTATACAACTGTAATAGGTATTGCTTGTGTATATGTCAAAACCAGCGTTCCTGGGCTGAAAACAGAACTATGTGTGCTTTCTTCTTTAAAAAAACATAGCCACCTGTATTATGTACCTAGTTCCCAGCTAAGCTACCATAACAGCCTGTTTTTATTCACTTTTTGTGACATCACAAATACTAGCACAATTACATGCATTTACCCTATAGCTGCCCATCCACACTGAAGTTATAAAGAGTGTTTAATTTTTGGCTGCATCTCAATGAGGGCAGTCAATAAGAACATATATATCAGTCTTAAAGGCACAGAAACAAAATCAGCCTGTTTATTACTAAGGAATAAAACAGAAATAAAAATATGTATTTTTGTATCATGCATTTCTGGTGCATAAAACCACACAAATATCGCAAGGGGACCTCGGAGACGCAAATAAAAATACAAGGAAAAATGAAAAAAATACAGGGAAAAATATTTCTCAATTAATTTGAGAGGGAAACGTACCTGATTCAAGACTGGAGTGAGTCTGCAAACCACTTCCACTCCATCAGGAGGAAGGCCAATCTCCTCCTCTGCCTCTCTCAAAGCAGTGTCAATTTCATCTCGATCACCTCTGTCACATTTTCCTCCAGGGAAACATACCTCTCCTGCGTTGTGTTTGAGCTGTAAAAAAAAAAAAGCAATGTACAGTAAGTGTAATGTGTCTATTTGTCACACGTGAACACACCACAGCACCAGTCAAGTGAAGCAGTGGGCAGGCAGGGGAGCAGTGTGTGAGGATGGTACCTTGCTCAAGGGTACCTCAGAGGTGCCACCAGCAGTCTTGGGATTCGAACCCATGACCTTCTGATCGCAGTGACAACACCCAAACCACAAGTCCACCAGACTAGTGTGTAACTGAAATATAATCGTGTCACCCATTAACTCCCTACATCCATCTTTTTTTCTCCAATTAAAAAATGTTATATGGGTTTTTAAATGTTCACACATGACAGAATACAAAGAATTTTACACATACATACAAATTCTGAGAGTGTCAGGATGCATAAATGCAAAGGGAGCTACACTGAAGACTATAATAATTGTTTAATGTGTTTTTGGTCACTACATTACATGCATGAAATGTTGAGAAATGACGAGAAAAGCATGCAGTGATAGATATTATGCTGCTCTACCCTGTTTCAAGTGTCACTCTGTCTTGTACTGACTGTGATTAAGACGTTGATACATTTACAAGCTATTTTAATGTAAGCTCCTAAAGTTGCCAGGAATTCAAATCCCAACTTTCAAGAAAAAACATCAAAAGAAAAGGTGCATAAAATAGCAGTACAACAATGTGGATGAAATCACAAGTAACAGTTCGACAAATTAGATTTTGACTTGTTTGGTCTCTGTTCAGCCCAAACCTGCCTAAACAAAAGTGCACAAATGAAACGCTTGGAAGGCCTCATTCTATGGAGAAACTGTGACTGACATACAGAGTGACAACTCTGTCGGCCTTACCGTAAAATGACACACAAGTTATTCACTGTATGGACAAAAGTATTAGGACGACTGACTACTTTATCAACAGGGACATTAATGACACTGCATTCAAATACACAGACTTTAACATGGAGCTGGTCCCCCTTTTCCAGCTATAACAGTTTCCACTCTTCTTGGAAGGCTTTCCACAAGATTTTGGCATGTTTCTGTGAGAATTTGTGTAAAGCATGTATGAGGTCAGATACTGATGCTGAACGAGAAGGCCTGACTCGTAGTCTCAGTTCTAGGTCATCCCAAAGGTGTCGGATGGGGTTGAGGTCAGGGCTCTGTGCGGCCAGTCAAGTTCCTCCACACCGAACTCATCCAACCATGTCTTTATGGAGCCTGTTTTGTACACTGGGGCACAATCATGCCGGAATAGAAAATGTTCTTCCCCAAACTGTATCCACAAAGTTGGAAGCATGGCGTTGTCCAAAATGTCTTGGTCTGCTGAAGCATTAAGATTACCCTTCACTGGACGTAAGGGATCTAGCCTAAACCGCGGAAAACAGGTGTGTCCCAATAATTTTTTTCATACTGAACTAGTCTAAAGTTCACTCACCTCTATGGAGCGCACGGTCAGCAGCACCTGGAGCTGATCTTCTCTCACGAACAGGGGAATCAGGACTGAAGCTTTCGGCAGGACAGGTAAACGTAAAGATTCCGCTCCTACCGAGCACTTCTTTAAATGCTCCATAACTCTCTTCTTAAGGTCCATTTTACTCGTCTAGGCAGTTAGCAAAGGCAGAAGGTGTAACTCTTCCAGTCCAGTCGGGTCATTTATTGTTAAAATCACAAAACACTGCATTTAGGTCAGCTCTTCTTCTGCCTGTCCGTGTTTTAGACGATGAACGGACAGGAAAAACTGGTCCTGTGTCAGCCGGGAGTCGGACTAGGAAGCGCCAGATGCTGCATTATGGGTAATGTAGTTCAAACGCATTTTAAATGCATTGGGCGAGCCTGTTAAAAACTACAACAGAGTTATTGGACAGAGCCGTGGGTACTGGAAAGATGGCTTCACAGGACGATGCGGATTGACTATATATTCCCATAATTTGACAGCATGCATAGAAAATAGACCTCCTGCCTCATCGGTAAGCACATTTAGTCATTTTTAAACATGAAGGCATAATCATATTACGATAGAAATGAATATAGCGTGTAGCTATCGAGCTACTAGCATGTTTCAGATGCCAAGCATGGGCTTATAATAATAATAGGAAGAAGAATGGTGGTGTAAATCCCTTTTATCGACACACAATGTAGGCATGTAAGCACTAGATTGTTTTATATACTAAGTATGTCGGTACATTAAACGAAAGCTAAAATAGCTAAGGAAGTTTTTGTCTTTGATTTGTATTTTTATCATAAGAGATGCCTGCACATCACACTTCTTGCTCTTTTATATGTCATTTTAGGCACTGGACAAGTCAACACAGGTTTGAACGAGTCTTACGCAAGCAATGAAGCAACATTTTAAGCAGACCTGGAGACTAAAGTGAGGTGTGGGGCTGTTTTCTGCAGATTTGATGCTGGAATGAAAATCTTTTTTTGATGAGGCCAAAAATGCAGTGTTGTTGCTTTAAAACAATATAAGATCTTAAGAGAATTATTAGGTTGTTCGTTTTTTTTTCAACATGAACTTAATTCCCATCCGCACCCATTTCTCTATTGTCTCAATCTGTTTTCTTAGGATGCAGTTTCACAAACTGGGCGATGAGGAGCAGCAGCGCCCCCTGCTGGATCGGGCCGCTAGTTCATCCTCAATGAGGGAAATAACTGCTCATATGTGGTTCATTCAGGATGGCTGTGGCATGGTCTGTGCCTTCATCACCTGGTTCCTGGTGCTTTATGCAGATTTTGTCGTCACCTTCGTCATGCTGCTGCCCTCTAAAAACGTGGCTTACGCTGTGGTCAATGGAGTACTCTTCAACTGCCTGGCTGTCCTGGCACTCACCTCCCATCTGCGCACCATGCTCACTGACCCAGTAAGGACTGGTCTTGTAATTCAGACATACCTCTGCTTCACTTGGTGAATGGATTAAATGCAGAGAAAGAATTTCATGTGTATACACTGTGTGCTGTGCTGTGGTGTGTTCATGTGTGACTATAAGGGGCCACTTCACTTCTAAGTATGAGAGTGTTAATAGATAGTTGATTTACCACAGGGAGTGATTTTAGTGCATTCCTATGTAAACCTCTTGACGCTGTACACACCTAAAATAGATGCCAGCGGGCAAGTGCCGAATCAGGTAGATGTCAGATTGAGAAACACTGGAGTGTTAAACGGGAGTGGGTGAGGTGAGTTTTAGTCCCATTTATATGTATTGCAGGGAGCAGTCCCCAAGGGCAATGCTACGAAGGAGTATATGAGCAGCTTGCATCTAAAACCAGGAGAGGTCCTGTACAAGTGCCCAAAATGCTGCAGCATCAAACCACAAAGAGCACATCACTGCAGGTGAGGAGGGGATCAGGGCCCAAACTGCTTTGTCATTTTTGTCTCTCTACAAGCTGGTTTATTGACTGTCATTTAATGATTACATTATTAAAAGCATGATAAGTTCATTAACCCTTAGTACTCAACAAATAAAAGCGGTGTAAAAGAGTCTAAAACCAGTGTTTGCTTTCCTACTCGCTCACCGTTTGCTGCTCTTTCGCTCGGCAGCTCTGAACATAGAGTTATCCTGACTGTCCTGAAAATTCTCTCAGGTCCGAACATCTTTTTTCTGTTTCTAACACCTAAAATGACAGAAATTTGGGCATTTTTTATCTTTATTTACATTTGAGTTTGAAGTCCTTTTTTAAGAAAAACCCAGCAGCGGTTATTATTATGAAATGTTTTTAAATTCCAATAACTTTGGTTCTGTGTGATAAAGGAACACCAAATAAAGCTCAGCATGGCATCTGGCACCTCAAGCATCAACACATACCAGGATAGCTTCCATATAAGGAGCTGTTTTGCTGTATCACGACAATTTACCGTTTGTTGGATCCGTGCCCCTTGTGTTCTAAGGGTTAATGAGGTTTGAAAAAACAGAATTCCTAAGCCTTATGTCAGTGGGCTGTATTTTTTTGCTATGCTTAATGTCTCCCTGCAGTATCTGTAAGCGGTGTATTAGGAAGATGGACCACCACTGTCCCTGGGTGAACAACTGTGTGGGAGAAAATAACCAGCGTTTTTTTGTTCTCTTCACTGTAAGTATGGAGACAGCTTGTTGATGATCATGGTAGTGATTATAAAGTTTGATCATTTTCCTTAATCCTTTAAACCCCGCTGTTATTGAAGTCCCAAGGCTAATAACTGAATAAAAAAGCCTTGATTGATTTTTTTTTTTAAACTGGAGCTTGAAATATTTGTTCCTACCTCGTGGGCCCCGACTGCTTATACTGAGTTTCTACAGAAATTTCTACATAAATCTGACCAAACATTTGATTAGATCTTCGTTTGTCATACCAGTCGCATCTGGCTTTTTATTAATTTATTGAACAAAATGTTCAAACTTGTGTTGTTTACAGAATGGAGGTCCTATAGCCAGAGCATGTGTGGACAATACAAAAGAAAACTCATGAGAGTGCAGTTTAAAGTGCAAATTTACATTGAATTTAATTGGACAAATTATAGAAAAAAATAGAGTATAAGGATTATATTGGTGAAAGTTTTGGATGGTGTGAGAACGGCGCCATATATAGAGTATTCAAAGTAAAAACTTTGTTCACTGGCATTGCTTTTAAAATAAACTTGTTGAAGATACATTTAATCTTAAATTTGGACAGCTGATTATTTGCTTATCCTGTTATTGCATATTATTTATCATTTCATTGATCCTTAATCTAATAGATAACATCTTTACTGTGTGGTAAATTAGCAAGCGCTAACCAGGTCTGGTATTTTCGGCACGTTGGGTGACGATGGATGAGTTTTAGACGGGATTTTCATGCGCTTGAGTCAGTTAATATTAACTCCATGCTTAATATTGTTAGTGGCAAGTCAGGTTCAGACATCATTATGTGTGAACGATGTGGTGAAAGACTCTGTCCGAGGCCAAACCAACCCAAACCTCTTCATCAAGTTTTGAGTTCGGGTCTGGTCTGGTCTGGCTCGGACAGAAAACTCGATAGGGTTCGGCTTGGTTTCATACAGAAAGGTCCTGGCATGTATTCCGGTTTGGGCTCAGGATGGTGGTTCGGCCACATACAGCATGTTCTCGGGCTGTTTCTGGACCAAAATTCCAGGTCAAAATAAAGCTCTGTTTTAGACAACGTTCTGGAAATAACCCTGCAGCTTAATTTTGTTCGTTGCATCTAAGCCTCAAGATCAAAGCTGAAAGGACAGACTGTGCCACGTAACATCTCTCTCGTTAAAGAAGGCCCTCAGCATTTTACTGCTAACATTCCGAAAGACTGCTTATGATTTCTGTTAGATAAACTACTGACTATAAACCACATCTCTTCCTCTATCTACCTTCCCTATTCTGCAGATGTACATTGCTATGATTTCTGCCCATGCTCTGGTCCTGAGTGTGCTTCAGTTCTTCACATGCATCAGGGTTGACTGGAGTGGTGAGTCAGTTGATTGAATGCTGTGAAAGTACAGCACAGATTATCCTTGGATGTGTATTTGTATTTTGTACAAATCTTGTTTTTCGACTCAGCAGAATGTAGCGATTTCCCCCCGCCTGTGGCTGTGCTGCTGATAATCTTCCTCTTGTTGGAGGCCATCCTCTTCCTCACCTTCACCGCAGTGATGTTCAGCACACAGATCCAGTCCATCTGCAGTGATGAGATGGTGAGCCTCACTCCCACGCTGACGAATTATTCAGCTTTCATCTTCTGGGAAAGCACGAAGAGAATCATATTGAGTTAACACTGTTCTGCTCGAGACCAATTTGATTTCATTTTGATTTAATTTGATGGTTGATATTCATCCATCAGAACCATTTACTAAGACTTACTGACCTAAAATGGATAGTGTGGAGTGTTTAGTGTAATAAGTCATTGGTAAACTATAATTCTCCTATGTAATAATAAAAAACAAGAAGAAGAAGAACAGCAACAATAACCAACAACAACAAAACTAATAACAATAATAACTATTATTATTGGGTGTGGGGATTTTACACTGAAATTTTAAGAGAAGCTTAATCTTGAATACAAAGCAATCAACTGAATACAATCTTTAAAACTAAGCAATCAATCTGAGTGCACTCCTCAGTATAGAATCTCTCAGGTCCTCGCTTTGGAACTCTCCTCGTTAGTTGACCCCACAGGTTTTTAAAATTAGGTTTAGGTCAAGGAACTGGGATGGCCATGTCAGAAGCTCGATATTCTGTCACACCTTCTAAATAGTTTATTGAAATGGAGATGGTGTAATTTTGTAGTTTTTGAGAGTTGGTGACTCCAAAATGTTACCACCTTCTGCAGATCTCCAACTGTAGTCCTTTTAGAAATGTTTGCCATCCTAATCATCCTCCTCCCTGTGTGTGTGTGGGGGTAAAATAAACATGCGCACTGTTCCAGACAGGTTCACTATGCCCCTGGTGGTTTTAAACTTCTTTTTTGTCCTTATAGTGGATTTGTGTAGCAATTTTATAGGCATTGGCTGATTTGTGTCGACAACTTTCTTTATTGTGTTCTCTCATCTTTCCTATGCGCTGAATGACTAAAGCAATCTGTGTCGCCTCATATTCATACTTTTCAGTTGTATTATGTTTAGAAGAGTTTCTTGGGGTGTCAATAACTGTGATACATGTGATTTTGTCGCTTTTGTTGTTACATACAGTTTGTTTTTTTTAATCAAAATTGACTTCAAGCAAAGGTCAATTTCTCATTTTCAGTGCGAGAGCTCGAGCCAATTAACTACGTTAACACTTTTCTTTAACAAATGCACCAGTAATTATGGGCCTGACTGTGTGTATGCCTGTGTGTGTTTGGTGCTGTCCTTAAGGCGACTGAGCGGCTGAAAAACGAGAAGCTCCACAGAGACAGACGTGTCCGCTGGGAGAGCATGAAGACAGTGTTTGGAGGGCAGCCGTCTTTACTCTGGATTAACCCTTTCGCTGGTCTCCGATTAAGAAATACGCTGAAGGCTGGACCGGAATTCTCTGTCTGACATAGGGACACACACACAAACGCTCGTGCACACGGTTTGAGCACTAGATTCACTATGCACTTACTGCTGATGAACAGAACTGTGCTCCCCCTTACAAGGACAGTATGTGGGCTGCGTCAGCTTCAAGGTGACAGATACGGAGTCTGAAGGCATATAGCGTGCAGGACGAGTCGAGTGATAAGAATGTGGGGCCATCGATATTGATTATATTTGTAATCTAATAATCAGTTATTTCACACTTATTTATCATGTACATGCTATTTCCAACAAGAACCAGTTAATTTTACTTCATATACATGAGTATATGCATGGGTGTCCACTTTTCCAGGGATGCATAGTAAAGCAACTTGAGTGCTAATAGCGCCCTCTTAGAATATTTAGATTGCTAGACCGGCCTAATGTAAAAATGAAGTTTATTGCAAACTAATCACTAAGCTGATTCATTGAGAAACTGAGTAATCGAATTTAAACAAGCAATCATGACAGCCCTATCAGAGTGACTAACATATTCAAGTCAGTGAATACTTTTACATGCTTTTACATCTTTACATCTCGTATGGGTTAAAGGCAGAACTTAAAAGAGCACTGCTTTGGCTGCATGAAGTCTTTCTTTTTTTTGGTTACATTTTGTACGTAATCATTGAAAATTTTTGAACTTTATTTTTTCATTTGGTTTTGTGCTTTATGCTGTACCCATATTACTAAAGGGATGCAAGCCTCAGGGTTTTAGAAGCAAATACAAACAGGAATCTCTATCAGATTTGAATAACAGGGAACCAGTAAAAAGACCACAGACAAGCATCAGATGTTTGTGTAGTATAGTTTTAAATGAATCTTTATATATTGTGTAAATCTTCTGTTGCTCACTATTCTTGTTTACCTCACCTGTGTGGTATTTTCAGCTACCTCTTAAATCCACATTGTCCCACGGACTGAGGCTTTTTTCATTCTAGAGTTACATGCTTCCCATGTTCTGTCATTTTACGTAACAGGCCTGTTTAAATACAATCCGACACTGGTGCAAAGTCAGGAAGAACTAAAATAAGAACTTTTATTTATAAATGTCTTAAGAGATTGTGTTCAAAGACCCTCAGGATTACTATCATTATTGACTTTTGCTACTGATGTGTTTAAAGTTGCAGCAGTAACCTGAATTACATTGTCCATTAGACATTGTCCGGATGAAATGAAAACTACTGGATGACCTTTGCCGGATTGCCAGTGGGGTAAATTGAAAGCGCTCATTGTACCACCCAGTGTATTTTTCTTTTAAGGTAATGCAGTGTCATATGTATTGGAATTTCCCGCATGTGGTCAGTGTGGGTATATGAAGTGTATTAACATGCTCAGAAATGTGGTTCGGAGGAAAAGCCAGCAGCACCTGTGTCCTGATGTGAATTTTCCCACTCTTCGATGCTGGAGCCACACGTCAGTGTCAGAGTTAATAATCTGCCAACGTGTCACAGTGAGGCTTTGGCACCTCAAACACTCAGAATTCAGTTAATAAACCAGTTGCCAAATACACACTGGGAGGCTTCATCATGTTGGTTAGGGATTTTTGTCTTGTCTTCCTGCTGATTTTAAGAGGGCACTGCGGCGGAGCTGTGAAGGACCTGCGGCCTGATTTGTCAGACCAGGAGCTGTTCTGGGGGGCAGATCAATATGACTTTGCCGTCGTGCTCCCAGCTGCAGGCCTCGAGTGCTTCTGGCATTTTGCTCACAGAGGAGAGCACTTCTACCTCAACTTTATGGTAATATGACTGTATGGCTACTTCATGGCTATGACTTACAGCAAACTGGTCTCAGAACAAAACACAAAACCTCATTTGCCAAAAAAGCTGCTTTAAAAATGTGACAGTTTAAATAAGATTTTACTCTCATTCATTTTGGACCATTTCTATTGGTCATTTTGAAATTGGATATAATGGGTATAAAGGTAATTGAAGGTGGTTTACATATAAAGGTGGTTTACATATAAATGCATGGGCGCTGGAACAATTATAGCAGGGGGGGACGTGTATGGACTGAATGAGATATAGATTGAGAGAACCTCTCCAAATGAGAACTTCTCCAAAACTGACTGAAGTAGCATTTCAGGTCTTTGACAAAGTAATTAACTATGAAGTTAATTTATTTAACAGTAATACAATGTAATTGTTCAAAGTTTTGACCACTAATTTTTGAATGTGACACACTGGGTGTTCATTTATATTATTTTAACATTAGTTTAATTCTTAGTGTTACACAGCTTTACCAGTCATTTGGGAATCGTCAACTGTTCTGTTCATCATTCTGGATGAATCTAACAATTCTGGTTTTTGGGGGCTTTGTACAAAGTAGCTGAAACCTGTGGTGTTGCGGAGTAGTGGCATCTTAACAGAATGATTGTATAATTGAACTTGTAGCAAAGACATCTTTATTTTAATAAATCGTTTTTTATGTGTTTTATGAACTGAATCTGAGCTGAAGTCAGTAAATGAGGACTGTGTGTGACCTGCGTGTTTAGGTCCAGTGGGTGACTGGAGTGGCCAATGACCGGCATCTCTCAGTGATCGTTAATGCTCCAAGTGGCCTTGTCGTGGGCTCAGTGGACGATGCCAGTGGTCAGATTGCTTTCTACGCTGGAGAAACTGGTGAGAGTGAGAGAGGAAATGGTTTATACTGCCATACATTAGCCACGTGTGTCCAAATTTTGATATCTTTTTGTTTTGTTTCTTACAAAATTCACTTTATAACTGATGTTGACTTACTCAAACAGTTGCAGTTCAGAATGCTTTCATTATATCAGTAACATTAACCTCTCTAAACTCCATGATTGTCAGATAAAATGTAGTTCTTACTATGTCCATTAGTCATATCACTCATTTTATTTTGACCTGTATATCCATATTTTCCCAGGTTTCTATCAGATGTGCTTTAGCAACTTCCACAACCGCTTTGGCAGCATGCAGGTTTTTCTGAATTTTGGCGTGTACTATACAGATTCAGAGGACACTAAAAAATGGAAAGAAGAAGAGGAGCTTAAGAAAGAAGAGGACAGGAAACAGTTGAACAGTACACTTAGCACAATCGAGGTAAGTTACGTGTGTTCACAGTTTCATGCCATTGCCGTGTGATTGCTATTTTTTTCTTCAATTCCAGATCGAAACGGAAATGTTGTATGAATCGAAAACCTCAGAGCAGAAATAAGTTTTTCCCTAAAAGTGTCAAACATTTGTGCAGGAAAGCTCCAGCCGTGTGCAGGCCTTTGCATTCCATATGTGGCGGTACTACAACTTTGAGCGAATGAGGAAAGGGGCAGATTACTACCTGCTCCAGTCCAACTCCTACTATGTCAGCACCTGGTCAGCAGTGCAGAGCTTCGTTATCATCATGGCCGGATACCTGCAGCTCTTCTTCCTTAAGAAGCTTTTTGACACCAAACCCGTCACAGAGACGGACAAGCCCCGCTGCTGATCTCGCCCTTTACACCCGATGGGCTCAGATAGACTTGAGAATGTTAAAGACAGGCTTGATCTTGCCTTTTCTTCATATTGTCCATGTATGACAGAATAAATCCCATAGCTGGTCTCTGATTACTTGGATGTTTCATTTCCTGATGTAATCTTGCAATTATGTGGGGGGTTTTTTTTCTTTTTTCATTTTAGCTTGGCTTGAAAATACAGTTCTAGGAAAATCCACTGATAGGACCATAACATTATGTGGAAGTGTTTTAAAAGTTAAGTTCAAGGACAGTTGGTGTTTATAAATTATTAAAAACATCCAAAAAGCATATAAACAACATTAAAACTACTGACGGATGAAGCAAACAACCTTGATTATCTCATTAAAATGGCACCTGTCAAGAGGTCTTCACCGACGTGCATAGTGAACGAAGGCTAGCCTGTCTGGTCTGATCCAGCAGAAGAGCTACTGTAGCACAACTCGCTGAAAAAGTTAATTCTGACTATCATAGAAAGGTGTCAGAACTTGCGCAGTATGGGGTTGCAAAGCTGCAGACTAGTCAGAGTTCCCATGCTGACCCTGTCCACCTACAGGTTGCATGTGAGCATCAGAACTGAACCATGGATTGATATGTTTGTCTTACTGAAGCATTGTTGCAGACCAAATACCCTTCATCATGATGATATTGCCTGATCACTGTGGGCTCGTTCAGCAGGATCGCCTCACACCGCAGATTGTATAAGAATGCTTTGAGGTACACAACAAAGTTCAAGGGGTTGACTTGGCCTTCAAAGTCCCCGTATCGCAACCTGATCAAGCATGTGCTTGACAAACTAGTCTGATGCATGGAGGAACTACCATGCAACTTAAAGGATTTTAAAGATCAGCTGTTAACATCTTGGTGACAGAAATCACTGCACATCTTCACAGGTCTTGTGAAGTTTACGCCTCAGAGCTGGGCAGAGCTGTTTTAGTGTCACAAATGGGACCTACACAGTATTAGGCAGGTGGCTTTAATGTTATGGCATTGAGTCCAACATTTTGTTGGTACTCCTAATTGCCTCTTACTTTCTATATTTGAGTACATGTTGGGATATGACAGTTGTCATAAAATATTACAGCACACTTCTGGGCACTCTGAGGTTGGTCTTAGGGTTAAGTTAATGATTTCCCAGGCTTTTATATTTTACACTTGTCTACACATAAGGCTAATGCTGCCTCATATGTCCTTGAACCAAAAGCAACTGGGTGTGGGTGTGTGTGTGTGTGTGTGCATGGTATGAGCCAGAAACATGCAGCCTTTGGTCGTGCTCATCGTGCTCTTACTGGGACACCATAGTGGGAGTCAGAAGACTGGAGGTGCATCAGATGAAGGCCGTGGAACTGTTAAGTTCCTTCAGTGGGCAGATCACTATGACTTTGCGCTCCAGCTGTCAGGCTCAGAGTCCCAGTGTTACTGGCACTATGCACGCAAGGACGGCCGCTTTTACCTGACTTACATGGTGAGACTAAACTGCATGTAGAAGTGAATCTTGAGGTTTCTTTGGTCTCCTACTGGATGTGGTCAACTGTAAGTTTGTGGAAGCTGGTTTTGATTCAGAAACAAATCTTCTAGGGTTTTAGGGAGCTAGCAAATTGTTTAGCAATGTTAAATGACCTTCCTCGGTTCTCCCTTTGCTTATCAGTGTCATTCACTTATCTCATTTGGGTTGTTTTTCTTTGATTTTTGAGATTGCAAATCTCTCGTTGAATAATTAAAGAGCTAAAACTACAAACCCGGCACACATTGCCCCATTAAAGCAATATAGTGGACTTTCTGCAGTGTTTACATTATAGTAGTTTATACTGACCATTTTTATTATACTAAATGACCCACAGAACAAAGAATGATTTATGTTAATTCCACTTTTTTTTTTAATACGGAATGAAATGTATTTAATATAAAACTATACCACTATACTTAAATGTTATACGTTCGAAGTTTCAGATTTTAGAGAGTTTTTAGAGGGTTTTTAGAGAGTTGCTTTTTGTCTGTCCGCTGGCTGTGGTTACGCTTGATGCGTGCAGGTTCAGTGGGTGACTGGAATGATTGGAGACAGACGCATAGCCGTCTCCATTCTCTCTCCTAAGGGCATCCTCATCTCCTTCGCTGATGATTCTACAAACCAGATGAACTTCAAAACAAAGGAGCCAGGTAATGTAAGCCTCCCAGCCAACATGACAATTTACCAGTTATCTCTGAATAAGACCCAGCCCGTAAATAATCTAGGGTCCAAAACTGAACCTAGAAGGGTACTTTTATTTTTTGATGAATAGAATAGAATTCTATTGACGAATAGAAATGGTTCAAAGATACAGCAGAATTGCCACCGTCCGCCCAAAGTCTAGGGGTGTACAAATGCATTACCGTGAATTAATCTGGAGTGGCAACTCAACGTTTTAGAATGTTATAATAGATCACAATCAATCATAAAAATATTGAAAGGATGTCAATTTTTGCCAAATTAATCAATAGCTATTTTCAAATTTAAAGAATTGTCACGCTATTGGCTTAAACCAGGTTGTTGAAGACACAGGCGCAGGTAGACATCATGATATTTAGGATTTTATTGAAGAAAGAAACAAGAAAACAAAGTAGCACGATGGCCAAAAGCTA
>JBBJLS010000032.1:9129422-9141693 GCA_037577275.1 Bryconaethiops microstoma | reverse complement strand
TGTGTGTGTGTGTGTGTGTGTGTGTGTGTGTGTGTGTGTGTGTGTGTGTGTGTGTGTGTGTGTGTGTGTGTTTAAGTGGTTTGTTTGTCAGTTCATGACTTCTTTCTCATGAAAAACGGATTTCCTGTTGGTGCATGTATTACACTGAAAAAGGAACTGTTTTCGTCCATCCTATGTTACTGGACATTGTGTAATTGCCTTATTCCATTCGGGAACTTGCCCAGATTGTGTGTGGTGCTTTATTTTTAACTGTTCCTCACACTATTAGTAAACTCTGCCTCACTCTCCAGTTGATCGCTTCATATTCTATGTCTGTTTATGTCTGTAGAGATTTCAGCTGGTGTGGAGAAGCCCCCTGTGGCCCCTAAACCGAAGCTTGTTCCACCACCAAAACCAATTCTGCATTCTGCTGGTTCAACACCTAACCTGAATGTTTTCCTGCCACCAAAACCTGCCGTGAAGCCTGCTGTTGCTCCAAAACCGTGTCTTTCTAAACCTCCTCCACCTCCCTTAGAGTCCAAGCCTCTCGTGTGCAACAGTGAGCATCAAACACATTTTCAACAAAAGACTGAAAACATCAGGCACTTGGGTTTACTGAATTCCAGAAATGGACCTTATTCAGAGCCCCAAAAGCCAGAATGGGATTATGTCATTCCAATTTGTGTTTGTTCCAAAGGGAAGTGTCATGAGTGCTCACCTAAGGAAAACAGCAGAAGACCCATCCAGCGTGGGAAATCTGCTGAAGCGCATCTGAACAATAAACCTGAGGGGTCTATAAATCCCATACCACGAACTCCGACTAAACTACAGCATGTAACTGAGGCCAGTCGGGGTCAGGCATTGACCTCTTCTGTGAAAGACTTATTACAAGGTGTACAAGTACACCAGAGCCCTGGTACTGTGAAAAGTAATGGATTAATTGGTTCTAAGGTACATGCACTTAAAAAACAAAGCAGTGCTGACAGTGCTCAGGAGCCTTCAGCAGCTGTCATTGGATCACCACCAAAAACCTCAAAACCAGCCCTGACAGACAACAAGCAGCATCTATATATTCCTGATAAACAAAATAGCAATCCACCCTCTGTTGTGGCCTCTGGTAAAAAACCTCCACCACTGCCTGTACACAGTAAACCAAAGAATAGCAATGCTGGACAACTGGACAAAACTGGCATCATATTGGACGACTCAGAAACCTCTGCTCAGACAAGACTTAAGGCTGTAAATTTAAATGACAGTACACCAGCCCTGTCCCGGGAAGAAGGACCACCTATTCCTCCCATAAAACCCCCTTGCGTTGAGAATAAATCCACAAGAGGAGTTCCTGAAACCCAGCGTGACAATATGAATTATCCATGCTGGAGGTCTCCTCCTTTAAAACAAAGGCAGGACCCAACAGTGTGCTATGATGGACTCTCAGAGGATGCTGGAAAGAAGCAGCAGTTGAGGTCGGAAAGATGTGCTAATGAAAATGAGCACTCGGCTGGTGAAGAAACACATGAAGTGCGCAAATATCAACAGCTCACATCAAGGAATCTGCCCAAGCTACCAAAGCCTAAACACGTCACGGCAAAGGAAGTCCACCAAAATCCACAAAGAAACAATAAGGCCATGTCAGGGAAAGAGATCATTCAGAGTGAAACCCAGCATCTCCCTGTCTCTGATAAAGGAAAATTTGGAAGTAAACCCAATCAAAAAATCATGTCCCACTCTGGAAAAAGGGAATCCAACAACAGCACAGCAGAAAACACACCACCCGTAAGACCTGGCACTGCTCTGAAGCCTAAAGCCAAGTCTTTCACACTCGCCGACAGGCTTCAGAAAAAGAAATCCTTCCAGAAGGTAATGGACCTTGACCTTCCGGTGAAAAAGACCAAAGGAAAACAGGCTCTTGACTGCACTCCACTCAAAGGTGAGCAGTCAGTGGAGGAGGCCAACAGGAACGAAGACTATGCTCAAATTCTAGGGTACAGAATGCACCAGTTCAAGGAGCCCAGTGGAGAGTCGGCACCCAAGACAACCTACTTGCGCCCATCACTTTCCAGAGAACAAAGTGTAGATGGAGATGATGTTCTGGAAAAAGCACAGTATGATAATCTGTATAAAGATATACCAGATTATGAGGACCACCATCCTCTTGGCAGTCCAGGAATATGGTCCCAGCATCGACAGTTGTCCAATAATGATGATGGTCTATATGAAGACATTCCTGGAGATTGCACCGACACTAAGGAGAGGTAAGATTTCTTAACGAGCAGTTTCTGAAAACTTTTTCTTTACTTTTCGCTCTTCGATTTTCTGTTCCTGAGGGCAAGTATATTTTGTAAGATATTGGATGTACACCTTTTGGCGAGGTAACAGATTAGACTACAGAATCCAGACCGGAAAGTAAGAATTTTCTCTCTTAGAAAACAGTGAAAAGCATGATGTGAAAAACACGTTTCCAATAGAGCACTGCAGCTTGCAGGCCAATCTGGAATGCCATGTTTGTGAAGAGGACTGCAGAGTAAGGTCAGTAAGGTCTATATATGCTGCATTGCTGTTTGATTACAGTAGGTCTAGTCTCAAATTCAGGTCCAACACATTCCTTGCAAACACCTGCGAGGAAAAAAAAGGCAGAAATATGTCAGTTATGATGGTGTGTCACACCCCGCGCGGGCTATAAACCTGTTTCTGAGTAAACTTTCACTTTTCACCTCAGTCTTACTCGAGTGTTTTCTGCTCAGATAGTGTTGATCAAATGAAGAAACAAGTGAGGGATTATTAGTTTAGACTTTCATTTAAATCACTGCACTTTAAGTAGGGCACTGTTTGTTAATCACCCCGCCCCTTGGCAGTAACACCCCCTATTTGTCAATCAAAATGTTTGTTGATCACCCCCCCCCACCTGTCGCCAAAATATTTTGTCTAACACACACACAAACACACGCCTTCAACAAAATTCACCTAGCGTGCCAGAATTACCAGAAGTGCCACTTTTGTTATATTACTACATACTTATCATTACTTTATAATAGCGTCTCTGAATGAACAAATACTTTTCATACCTGCTTTCATACCAGGTGTGGACAGTCTAAGGAAACATTTAATTAGAATAATGTCAGGGTTTCACATTTCAGCGTTGTATTTCGACGCTTTTGATATGTACTTTATCCTCCCCTGAATGTTTAGCTGTATTTGTTGTATAGTGTACCTTTCACGTGTTATCCACACCACAGTTCCAATCTTGTCTGTCTGTGTTCCTGTCAGGAATGTAGATGAGGAGATGGTAAGCTCCGATGATACTCACTCTGAGGACGAAATTGATAGCGGCTCTGAAGTAGAAGATGATAGCAGTCCGTGCTCTGATAGAGGGCAGAGTCAGGTACAGTTTGTTAGCTTGTCTTTCAGAGCATGATCTTGTCTGTGCATGCTGGGAATGTACATTTTTGCAGATCATGAAAATCTGTTTTGGTTTTCTGTTTCAGGACAGTGCCAAGAGGACCAAACTCGCTCACATAGCTAAAGAGATCATGAGTTCTGAGAAAGTGTGAGTTTCTGCACGATTATTTGAAAAACAAATCTACAATAATTTTCTAACTGGGCCTGACTGACGTATCAATCAATTTGTAACATCATTATCAACATCAGTTAAACAAAAAAAAACAGTTAAAGCATCCATATATAGTGTCAGCTTGCTTCTCTCACAGCAGTAGAGACTGTTCTGGTCAATGCGAACACAAAACGCCTCCAAGGTTAAGAAAAACCAGTAAAGCTGGATTCTTTGAAGTTCAGATGATCTAGGCTACAACATTTCTTTTATTGCAGCACTTTCTGCTGTTTGAGTTTAAGAAATGGGACAACTGATAGTTATATTTGTACATTAGTAGCTGACAACTAACAAACATATATTGAGTATTTCTCCAAAGTTTAGTCCATCCATTTGTTAGGCCTCCCACAGTCACGTGATGCTACCATCGCTAGCAGGGTGAAGGTTTGCATATGCTTCTTCTGAGCCGTGTGAGGTACAACCAGATCTTTTGCTAATGCAATGTGGTTGGACTTAAACGCACTTGAAGGAGAACACTAACTGCCAGTTGTGTTACATCTGCCAGACCGCCATGCTATCTGGCCACACGCTGAATGAATGGGGAACGGGGGGCATAGGTATACGTAAACATTTGATTTTGACATTGATGGGTTTTTTTTAAAAAAAGCAGTAACTTTACTCCTGTCATAGTGCAATCGCTAACATCTTTCATGCATTAACATAAAAGTACATATTGGGGAACCTACAAGCTGTCGTCCACGTGACCAGTAACAAAGTACCGTAATTACAGTACACAGGAAATTCTTTGTTTTAATTTGTCATCTGACTGGAACCCTGAAGTACACGTTTTAATGCAGGTACATTAGGCAATTCATTAGTCACTGGACATTGGTAGGGACACCCTTACCCAATTCAATTTGGGTTCATCTAGAGAGATGAAGGCAAACTGTACTCATTTAAACTCTCAGCCATTGCAGTGAAGCATTTAACTGTTTTGACTGAAGCAGCTGGAGTCTCAAGTTTTAACCCTCATTAAAAGTATAGCAGCTGATATCACTGGAATATTTATATGTGTAAAGTTGTTATTGGTATTATAAAAGATTCAAATGGATCATGCACGGTCCTGTACCATAATTTCTAATAATGCTCTCTCCATTCTTTTTGGCAGGTTTGTGGAAGTGTTGAAGCTTCTACAAATTGTGAGTGTGTTAATCCCAGTCCTGAACATGTTCCTTATAGCAATCTCCTGTTTTCTTTTTCTGTGATTATTTTAGCCCACTCATGGTTATGTAATACTCTGGTTGATGACAAAATAAATGTGAAACGTGAGTACAGGGTGGTCACAGGACCCCTAATCCTCTTTTTCTGGACGTCAAACGACACAATACTTCACTGTTGAGAAAACAAAAATCTCTCTTATAATAGCAAATGTGTTGCCAGCAACTTATTACACTCAAATAACACACCAGTGTGTGTGTGAGGAACATGTATTGACATTAAAATAACTACTGAAAGTGGATGTCTACTAAAATATACTGTTGTTATATGTAAAAAAAAAAAGAAAAATCCTTCATTCAACTGAATCCTTCATTAAGTCAGTCATGAATCAAATAAGGGTGGATTCCCCTGAATTTCTGCTCAACGCCAAGTGCTACCGTTTAAACTGACTAAAAGACGGAAAGTAACATGAATGAAAATTGTAGTTCAACTGTATCAGTAACAGCTACAGTCGTATTCAAATGTTTTGGAGCCCTTAATATTTTGTTTATTTTCTAAGTGAAAACAAATACACATTCTATATCCAGGGAAAAATTAAATGTGCAAATTTTAGAGCACAGTTTCTGTGTATTGTCTAACATATTATAAAACCATAAAATGTGCCGTAACTTTTGCACAGGCCACAATTGATGTTCAACTTAGCAAATAAACAGTAATTCTGTATTGAAATGTGCAGAAGTGTGTTCTCTGTTGATGATCCGGACTTATTTACACTTATTTAAAATTAACAAAATGTGTAATTTGACCAAGGATACCCAAAGGTTTCATACATTAAAAAAAAAAATTTAATTGGTTAGCTTCTGCTCTAAATTACACCTGTACATTAGTAGCACATCCAGAAAATGTAGGTACTGGAAAAGGCATAAACAAGGCATGATGATTTCTATTTTTAATGTTGCTGCATTAATGTTGCTGCATTAATGTTACTGCATAAGATCATGGATGAAAAGTTAGAGACAAAGAACTGAAACTTGCCAAACCACAGATACTACTTAATTATAGTCACGAAGCAGATACGCTTGGGTACTTCCCACAACCAAGTTGTGAAGTGTACCTTTCGGAACTGGTGGCTCTGAATCTGCCTTCTCTGTTTGAATTCAGCAACAACAACAAAAAAAAAAGCCCAGACAAACATACAAAAAAAGAACTACCAAGTATGAAAACATGTCAAACTATCTGCCTTTGAAGGACCTTTTTATTCTGTTGTTTGGGTTTAATGAGCTTCTTCTCTCCAGACATTTCGGGACGCGGTGACAAAGGCCTCCGCTCAGGCTGGGAAACCTGTGATTGATGAGCGGATACTCAATCAGATCCTGTTTTCACTGCCACAGCTCTATGAGCTTAACGGGGACATTCTGAGCGAGCTGGAGAACCGGGTGGCCAACTGGTAGAAAAACAATCAACATATTTCAAGCTAGCAATACTGAGAACTGTTAAAATCTCCTTTCTGCCTAAATTAAAGAGAATCTGTCAAACATACTTAATTACTATAATTAAATCCTACATCAGAATCAGAAAACTATTGATCCCGGAGGAAATTGCTCAGTTAACGACTACACAGACGCACTGAGACAAGAACAATGTAAAATATAAAGTCTAAAATTAAAGTCAGATAAAATCTCTGCAGATGTAATGTAAAGTCTAAAATGAGTTTAAAAAAAACCCAAAAAAACCCTTTAATTTATTTAAATAGAAGTATAGTTCAATTAAAGCTAATCTTTAAATCATATTCAGATTTAACGGTGCTTTAATTAACAGTCTCTTAAACGAAATGTTGATTTTACTTTGCTCTTTTCATTCATTTATGAGTCTTTTAAATGACAGCAGACGCCAGATCTGATCTTGCCTGTGTTTCCTTGTTGAGTCAGGAATGAGCACTCTGGGGTAGCTGACATCTTTTTAAAGAAAGGGCCGTTTCTGAAAATGTACTCCAGTTACATCTGTGAGTTCGACAAGAATGTGGCTCTACTGGAGGAGCAGTGCAGGAAGAACCCAGCATTTGCTAAAGCAGTTCGGGAATTCGAGGTAACGACGCCGACTCAACCTGTTCTCCAACTTATGACTCACGTTGACTCTGCTGTCTTTGTGCGTGTTTGTGAGTCTTCTTTTTATCCTGTGTTTGCTGTGTGTGTTGTTTCTGTCTTACTGAACGCAAGCAACTGCCTGCTACTTTAAAATTGGCATTATTATCCACTCTACTCAGTCTTATCTGGTCTCTTTCTGTAACACAGAGCAGTCCCTGCTGTGCCAACCTGGCGGTGAAACACTACATGCTGAAGCCTGTTCAGAGGATCCCCCAGTACCAGCTGCTCCTCACAGGTTAGTGTGGGGCCCTGCAGGGTTTCACAGCCACAGGACCTAAATGGTCCACATCATATGTACCATATGTACCAAAAACAGTCACAATTCATCAGTCATATGTGTATGCTGAGTTTACACCCAGCGTGAAACATTTCTGTGATACGGGCCCTTTAACAAGCATTTAGCAGTCACACTCAAAATGGCCATCGTGCCAAAATAAAATTTCTGAATGAAAACTTCCTCTTAGATCTAAAAATTAAATGCCGCCGTGTGCATGTATGTCCTTCGCAGTTGCATACCCACGTAACGAGACTTAAGGAACAAAAAGTCATCTGAATGTGTCATGGAATGCGTCATCACTGTCGAAGTAAACCTTGTATCTCCATTTTTTAAAAACTATTGTTTATCTATTTATTTGTCTATTTGTTTTGTTTGTGTTGTGTATTAAAAAAAATTGTCAGCTGTCATTTACATTGTGTCAATTTTTAGACAGAGACTGAACTGGCCTAAAATTACTTCAAATAAAATTACATTAAAAGTTAATAGTGAATTTGTGATGTGGTTAAAAAAAATGTTTATAGTGTAAACCCTTAATATTCCCCCAAATATGCTCCCAAAACACTTAAATTTCATTTTAAACTCCCGCAGTGCTAGAATGTAACCCCTGTATAGACTGTACTGTAATTCATGCACAGGCGTTTTCTTTGGTATGCACTGTTGTTTTCTTGTGTATAAGCAGGGTAAATACAGTAATAAATTAATTTAATTTACAGTAATAAAAATACAGGGCTTTAAAAAGAACAAAACGAAAAACACGAGAACACTTGAGACGCTCCATGTGGGAAACTGTTCTGATGTGGGAATTATGGACTGAAGGTGCCAGAGATGCTTCACAGGGCAGCAGCCAATCAGCAGCCAGAAGAAATGAATACCGTTCTCGGATTGGCTACTTTCAAACCTCCCGCCTCTGAGTACAGGGATATTTCACCATCCCAAGATATGCTTTCTTTGTGTTCTCTGAACAGAACCAAAAAATGTATAAAGTTATATTTTATATGGAAATTTAGCTGAATTTATGTTAATACTTATGTTACAAAATTATGTTACAAAATTATTAAGAAAAATAAAATTTTTCTTAATAATTTAGCAATAAAATGCATGAAAATGATAATTTGGCAAGAAAAAAGTTGTTGTTTTTTAAATGCGGAGGATATCTGTGGGGTTTTCTGTGAATTATTATTATTATTATTATTATTATTATTATTAGTTGGGTTCTTGGTTGGGTTCTAAGAAAACAATCAGCAAATGATTGAACCACGAATAACCGCGGGGGCTTACTGTATATGTATTCATTCACAATCATGTGTTTGTCTTTTGCAGATTTTTTGAAGAATCTTAATGAAAATGCTCCAGATTATAAAGACACTCAAGGTAACTGTGCTCCTAACATTTACGCAGTCAAAAGCTCAGACCACTGGACTTGGGAGCATGAATACACTTTCATATGAAGAAATAAGTAACAATTTTCTGCCTTTATTTCAGCTGCCTTGAAGTTAGTAAAAGATGTGGCAAGCCATGCCAATGAAACCATGAGACAAGGGGTAAGAAAGATAGCGATTACTAGATAGTGGGGGTGTAATAATACATGCAGGTCAAAATACTGGATTCACAATGTAATATTCCCACATTGAACTAAATTAGAGTTAAAAAAATGCCTGTGTACATGTTGCATAATGTTATAATAGGACTAGAGCTGAAAGGTGGGAGGAGTGTGGCATGTGACACGAACATGCTGGACTGGGTTGTTAAATAGTGCTGGTCATTTGCAAACACAAACACTTAAAATATACATTATTAGTAGAATGCCATTTCTACACAATGCACATGTGTTTTCATTTTGTTTCATTTTCCTTTGTTTGCATTGTTACACCCATACTAGTTATTTTCTATATTTCTATACTCTTTCTGGCCTGATCCGGGATGAGATGATGAATAAAAGTGTCTTCTTTGTTTAAACAGGATAACTTCCAGAAGCTGATGGATGTCCAGTGCAGCTTAGCAGGAAATCATGAGATAGTACAGCCTGGGAGGGTAAATACCAACCTGTGAAACCATCCTGAATCTCCAGTTCACTTTTCTTCCTTTCATAAAAAAAAAAAACCTCACTGTGAAATTTTCACTGGAAGCAGGGACTTTCCTGATAGTGTGTTCCTGATCGTGTGTAGAGTGTGCGTGAATGTGTCTGTATTCCATAGAACTTCGATTTGGAAGGAATTGAGACTACAGATCCAAATCTGCTTATGGATCATTAGACCTGTAAGCAAATGCAAAGTAAAACACAGTAAAAAGTAAATCATTTTTCCCCTCAGGTTCTGTTGAAAGAGGGGACCTTGATGAAACTCTCTAGGAAAGTCATGCAGCCTCGAATGTTCTTCTTAGTGAGTAACCATCAGATATTAGTCTAATATGTCTTTTTTATATATAAAATAAATCATCTGTTTGAGGTTATAGGGGTTTTCTGTGATGTTTTATATATTGGAGTTTCAATCAAATTGTGTATCATTCATTTTAAAGATACATTACACTATATGGACAAAAGTTGTGGGACGCCTGACTATTACACCAACAGGGACTTTAATGACATTGCGTTCAAATACATAGACTTTGATATGGAGTTGGTCCCCTTTTGCAGCTAAAACCACTTCCACTCTTCTCGGAAGGCTTTCCAAAAGATTTTGAAGTTTCTGTGGGAATTTTTGTCCATTCATTCTATAGAGCATGTATGAAGTCGGGCACTGATGTTGGATGAGAAGACCTGGTCACAATCTCCGGTCCAGTTCATCCCAAAGGTGTTGGATGGGGTAAAGATCAGGGCTCTGTGCGGGCAGTCTGGTTCTTCCACACCAAACTCATCCAATCATGTCTTTATGGAGCTTGCTTTGTGCACTGGATCACAGTCATGCTGGAATAGAAAAGGTTCTACCCAAACTGTGTCCACAAAGTTGGAAGCATGGCGTCATCCAAAATGTCTTGGTCTGCTGAAGCAGTAAGATTTTCCTTCACTGGTAAGAGGTTTAGCCCAAACTCTGAAAAAACAGGTGTGTCCCAGTGCTTTTGTCCATATAGTGTACACATTTGTAACTTAATGCTTTAAAATAGAAAAATAGCCTGGAGTTAATGTGGGGTCAATATGAGGAGGGGTGGGGACATTTTTTTCTGAGAGTGTCTATTTTCCATAGATCATCTATACAACTGAATGTTCCAAGTCTTTTTAGGTATAATATATATACCTAAAAATATATATACCTATTTGGCTTGGTTTGGTTAATTTGGTTCATGTTTTTGTATTTCTTGAAACTGTTTTAATACTGATTTATGAATTTCTAAACAGTTTAAGTTTTTGCTTTTGATTCCAACCAAGGTTCTGCTGTGTAGCTTTGAATCTTAAATTCCATTTTTAAATGTGCTTCCAATTAAACTCTTGTTGTGTTTGTGTTAATACTTTTATTGTTTCCTCTTGGCCAGTTTAATGACACACTGCTGTACACTACGCCCCTCCAGTCAGGCCAGTACAAACTGAACAACGCACTGTCATTGGCTGGGATGAAGGTAAGCTGAAGTGTGTACTATGGCGCCCCCTAGTGTTGGCAGGATATATAATTGCAGGATCACAAGAATTCGTTTTGAAATGTTGTGTGTAGAGGAGAGTGGCTTTTCTCCATGGAGCACATGTGCTGTTATCAGTCAGTGCATGTGATATTAAACTGGTTTGACTTCTTTTCCCAAATGTAGGTCAGTAAGCCCAGTCAGGAAGGCCATCAGAATGAGCTGAACATTGAAAGTGTTGAACGCTCTTTCATCCTGTCTGCCAGGTGAGAATTAGACTTGAAGTTGCAATATTAATTAATACATAAATATAAATAACAAAAAAAGCAATTGTCTAGATTTCGTATTGCTGGGAAATAAAGTAAAATACGTTTTACCAGTTTTATTTTTATCCAGGGCTGCCCAAAGTTTGCCCATTAAGATGTTTGATCTGGTCCACCAGTAAAATACCCCCCACACCCAGTGAAAACACATGTTTATACTATATAGAATTGATTAAATTCTTAGTTTCCATGAAAGATCATCATTTAAGTAACAAAATAGTTCAAATGTAAGACATTTTTTTAAAAACCCGCCTACCCTCATCTGTATATTGTCCTCTGTTTGGCCCTCGGCCCACCAGAGTCCTTGCACTTTGACCCCCCAAGACAAAAATGTTTAGCCCTGGTTTAACAGCTCAGGACTGATGTACTGTGGAGAATAAGTGTGTGATAAGGTGTTATGTAAAGAACAAACTTCGAATTCCACATTAGCAGTCTCATGTCAGGCAGTGCTGTTGCTGTATAGCCTCATCCAGGCACCTCATTTTTTTTTTTCTTCTATCGCAGTTCCCCTGCTATTCGAGAGGCATGGCTAGAGGCGATCTCCACTGCTATCGACAATTACACTAAGAAAATGACCTCATTCGGCGGCAGCAAAAATCATGAAGAGGTACATTTACTGACTCATGCCTCCCTCCAATTTTACGTGATGTAACAGAACCAAGATCACTTTCTGCATTACTAGCTAAATGGAACCTGGCATGCCTGAGAGGTTTTGGTCTTTTTACTAATAATTAAGTCTTTGTTTGCTTCAGGATATGACATGTTACACAAGATCACTGGTGATGGATCAATAGGTCATCCAAAAAAACAGGCATGGGTAGTAACTAACATTCACTCAGTTATGTGTATTTTGAGGGATCTGTACTTTTCTCAGTATTTACAGTATTTACTTGTGTGTATTTGGGAGAAATGTTTTATTTTAGTCATTCTCTTGAGTTCCTAATTCTTTTTGTGGGTTCCATTTAATTGTGCTTGGTTGGTTTAGCAGCTGGACAGCTTTGATGTTGCTCCCACCAGTTTTAAGCTTTAGCATTTTATTTTAGGACAAAAGTATTCCAGAAAGACAAATTGTATCAGCCTTATATTCCTGTGGTGATGCTGGATATACTGAGAAGTTCCACCTTTTTATCTGATATGTCTGATACTGTTTTATGCTTGTCGGGTGGTGGTGGCCTAGTGGTAGGATACTTGCCTCTGGACCAAGAGGTCGTGGGTTCGAATCCTACCTCCAGCACAC
>JBBJLS010000032.1:9098948-9129322 GCA_037577275.1 Bryconaethiops microstoma | reverse complement strand
TGTCCCCTGTAGTTAGAGAATGGAAGTCGCTTTGGATAAAAGCGTCTGATAAATGCCGTAAATGTAAATGTAAATGTCTACTTTTTTCTACTTGACTCATTATATCAATAAAGTCACAATATATTTATTGCACTAGGGAGGGGCTTTTCTACCCCTATCCCTTTTTACTAATAGGCAGTTCTACTCAGGCCTGCCAAAATCACTGGATCCGTGATATTTCCTCATGCAGGTGGACAGAGAGGGTGTGGATACGGCAACTCAGCTGGGATCCAAGGCCCCTATTTGGATCCCAGATCTGCGAGCCACAATGTGCATGATCTGCATCTGTGAGTTCACTCTGACCTGTAGGAGACATCACTGCAGGGCCTGTGGGAAGGTACAGAGGTGTTCAGAGGGTTTGGGTCTGTGACTTTTCTATAGAAGTAAAAGTCTGTGTGTGTCTACTAGGTGGTATGTCAGGCCTGCTCATCCAACAAGTACTCTCTGGAGTATCTGAAGAGTCGCCCTGCACGAGTGTGTGATCACTGCTTTGAGACTTTACAGCAGAACCACCCAGGTCTGACACCAAGGAAATGCATTTTTCATGCTTTTGTTTACTCTCACCTGCATGAGTTCTGTATAATTTGTTCTTTCGGGAATGGGATTAGGTTTTTAAAGGAAATTTGTGGGTGCGGAGTTTTAAGATCGTTGCGAATTCCAAAAAAAATCTGTGTTGCCCCAGGGTTGAACATTTGAATGCTACGATCATAACTACAACTTTGAAAACTTTTGTGTTACTGTCTCATTCTAAGACCTGTTTCGTTAGGGACTTGTAATTCAGGTTATATAGTAATGCATTTTAAACTTCACATAATTCAATTACCCTGTGGTTTAATACACTACTCACAAAAAGTTAGGGATATTCAGCTTTCGGATGAAATGTCAGGATGAACCCAAAATCCACTATAACCTTTACAGGAGAACTTAATGTGACCTTCCCTAAACGTTTGAATGCACATATCCAACTGTTCAATGTTTCAGTACTTTTTACACAACTTGCTTTTCTTTGACAAGGAGCTTAACGGCAAAATTCACAACAGGTGTTTGATCCATGAATCGACCAGTAAATTTCCTGGTTCAGTCATGTTGTTCACATTTTGACATCATGAGACCAAGACTCCTAGCAATTGATCAACAGGACCTCGCCATCACGAGGCTTCAAACAGGATGTCCTCAGACGGAAGTGGCCACTGAGCTTAGAGTGTCACAGAGTGTCATCAGCAGGTTGCAACAGAGATACAGGGACTGGAAGGATCACAGAAAGGCACAGAAGTGGATGTGTCCTTTGGTCACATCCCACACTGATGACCGCTTCATTGTGAACAGTGCCCTGCGGAACCGGATGATGAATGCCTCTCAACTCCAGGCACATTTAAGGGAGGTGAGAGGCACCCAAGTGTCACGTCAGACCATTCGAAACTGTTTACACCAGCGTGGTCTGCGTGCTAGATGACCTGCCAGGGTACTTGACCACACCACCTGACACACAGGCATCATCGTCTTGCATGGGCCAGGGAGCATTTATGCTGGACGAGGGACCAGTGGGCCTCAGTGCTGTTCTCTGATTAAAGTCGATTCATGTTGAGCAGTAATGATAGCCGCCAACGATATTTGAGACCTCAAGGAGAGCGCCATGCATCAGCCACTGTTGTCAGTAGACGAGCCTTGGGTGGTGGTGGTGTTACTGTGTGGGCAGGTGTGTCTAGTCAATGCGGTGAATGAGTGACAAGCCCATACTACCTGAATAACTTCATTAATCCAGTCATTGTTCCCCCTGCATGAACAACACAGGCTTAATTTCATCTTCATGGACGACAATGCTCCAGCTCATCGAGGTCACATCATTAGGAAACGGCTGCTGGAGACTGAGGTACCTTGAATGGAGTAGCCTACACTTTCTCCAGACCTGAATCCCATAGAAAACCTATGACCTGAGGGATGCCATGCCTCAGCAGCCAATAAGTCGGCTTGTGAACAGCATGAGACGTCCTCAAGCTGTAATTGATGCTCAATGATACGTTGTTGAGACATTGACATTTTTTGTTGTGGTATAATCACCACTGTTGTTGGCTTTTGTTTCAATGAATTGTTTGAGATGAGGAAATCGCCATTGCATGCTTCTTTTTAAGTGCCTTACTTTCATGATATAATATCACTATAGAACTATGATATAATATCACTATAAATATCCCTAACTTTTTGTGAGTAGTACATAACAAATGAATGGGTTTTCCATCCTTTTTAGGGACTTGCATTGAATTTGCTACCTATAATAATCAACAAAACACCTCAGAGGCAGAGGGAGATTTTGAACAATGCTAGAGTAATGCTTTAACAGCTGAACTTATTATCAACTTTCACTGACAGTCTGTTCTTTTTCGGTCACAGGAGGTAATGGTGTTGTCTCTCCTAATTCTAAATCTTCTGGAGGCTTTCACTTTAGAAAGCAGAAGAAGATCCCAGCAGCCCTGAAAGAGGTATGACAGCTGAGAAACGCTCTCTTTCACTTCATTTTTATTGTCAGTCCATTCATTTTAATGTCACAGTGGTGTTCAACATTTCTGATTTCAGTGGCTCTAAATACGCTCCTGCACAAGACCTGCTTCAGACAGTGCAGTGTTTTCAATATTTTGCATTGATTTGCTTAGTCCTTCATGACTTACACAGAATCTTGCAGTGCATCCATCTCCCAGGTCTGAGAACCACTGGACTAATTAATTGTTTGATTAAATCATTTGTTCTCCGACACATATACTATATTATTGAAGGTTTCGGCAAATACAGATGAGTCGTCCATGAGTGGCTATCTGGAGAGAATGAAGCCCAATAAGAAACAATGGAAGAGGCTCTGGTTTGTCATCAAGAACAAAGTGCTGTACACCTATGCTGCCAGTGAGGTAGGCAAAAGACAGTCTAACAAGTGGACATACGTGTTTTTGATACTGTCGAGCTGAATCTGTTGGAGCTTAGATAACTTAAACTTGTTGTTTTTTTGTTTGTTTTTTTTAAAACACTGGTGTGTATAAACTACTAAAGTTTTAAACCATATTATTTATTCCCCAGTCCATATACAAAATTTAGCTACAAAAACAGCCCATTTTGAATTCACTGTTTATATGACATCACAAAGACCTATGTATTTACTTATATCTGCCTATTCGGCCTACAGTGGTTTAGCTCAGTCCAGTTATAAGGACTGTTTCATGCCAAACTGCTGTTTAAATGAGGCACAAATATAAAACAGCCACCACCTTGGCGCCATCGATTCTATTAGCTATTGTCAGTTGTTCATGCTGTTCACACCGTGTGCTGTGGTGTGTTCACTTCACTTAGGCATTTATTTATGTTTCTTTTCATTTAAAACTGTATTTATCCCTGTTTTTCAATAGCAAACAGAAAACTCACAGCATACACATTATCATAACAAAAGCACGTTCCTTCATTAACCCATCATTAGTTCATATCCTACATATTTCCGGTATTTTATTTTTCACCCCTGATGTCCATTTCTAACATTTGAGAGTTTATGTACCAGAAACAGACATCATTCATATTTACATGACCATTTTCCAACCTCACCTTATCCCGTAGGCTGTTTGAATTAGAACCCGTGATTAATGAAAGTCTTATAATACTGATATGTAAATAATTCTCTCTCTCCTCCAGGATATAGCTGCCCTGGAGAGTCTGCCTCTACTTGGCTTCTCTCTTAGAGAAGAGGAGTCTGAATCCAGTCAGCAGTTCCAGCTTTACCACAAAGACAAACTCTTCTACATCTTTAGGACAGATGACACTCATATCTACCACAGGTAGGCTTACGTATAGTTCCATGAAGTAATTGCTTACAAAAACTCAGAGTTGTCAAGTTTAAAACTTTAATTACTACGGTTATTTGCGACTCAAAGTTTGTGATTTTCTTTATTTCACAGGTGGATAGAGGCTTTCCATGAAGCCATGGTCCTTTAGCCTTAACTGCCAATATAGCTACTACATGCTGTTCCCCATGCAAAACACAAACGCCCTCGCCCCCCAACACTCTGTGAATGAAATACTAAGACACATGTCAACACCTGTGTTCTTGCTGCTTTTGCCTGACACTTTTTAATGGTCTGTATAGCATTAATGAGACTCTCCTGTCAAAGTGTGTTAGGAGGATTCAGTGTCTTGTCTGTGAGTAACTGACTATCTCAGAGTTCTTTTTACTGACATTGTTTTAGGCCTACTGTCATGTTTGAATGTAGAGGTTTCCTAATCTTTATTTTTCTTATAATACATGTACATATTGTATTTGGTGTGGAATATGTAACTGGTGGAGAAACATAAAAAAAACCCGATCTCTGTACTAAATAAATGTATTTTTTCACAGACGTTGTACTGTTATTACTTATTCACTGTCACAAAAGATGTTTGTCCTCTTGTTTTTGGCCAACTACTGACGTTGCTAATGTAAAATGTTCTTATTAGAACGTGCAATTAATCTTAATCTATAACAACGTAACACATCCACAAAGTAAAAAAAAAAAAAACATTTCGATTTTATTTTCAGTTAGTAAACCAACAATAATTTTCAAATGTACTTATACACCTAATGGCAAATTGATTTATTCCATAGTGTAATGTCAGATATAAAACCTTCAGCATAAGAAAAACACCTTCCCTCAACAACCCATCATTAGCACATTAAAGGGCCAATATTCTACACATTTCTTGTATTTTATTTTTCCATTTCTTTCTCATGTCCATTTATAACATTTGTGGTTTAATGTTCCGTAAGTTATATTTACATGACCATTTTCCAACTTCCTCTTATCCCTCAGGCTGTTTTGTATGAAGATCTTTAATGCAAGTCTTCTGATACTGACATGAAAATGATGTTCTGAATGTAATGTATAGTGTGCCATTTAGAAAGCAGTCCAGGCAAATAGTGAGTATAACTTGGTGGTATTGAACTGCTGAAACTGCCCGAATAGCAAGTAATAAGCAAATGTATTGGGTTTTTTTAACATTGCAAAAACAGGTGATTCTGAATGTGCTTTAGAACGGGTCATATGGGATGGAGGACATTTATGCATGCTTATATACTTCATCAAACTCTTAATAAACCAGGACATTTGGGTTTTCTACATTATGGGCTCTTTATAGGGACAGCATTTATTAGTCCATTAATAAAAAGGGTGAGAGGGGAATCAAACAGGTTTATTGTCGAATCAAATCAAACAGGTTTATTATCATTTCAACCATACACACACAGTACCCAGTGAAACGACACAATGTGCCTGCAGGACCATGGTGCAACACAAGAACAGAAACAGAACACCATAAGACCACAAGTGCAGAAAGAACAAAAAAGTACAAGAAAAACACAAAGACAACAAGACAACATTTAGTGCATTTACTTTCGTGTTGCATATCATTTACTATGTATCTGATGGTTTAAGTAGTGTGTGTGTGTTACATACACTCATATTGCATATACTTTACTACATGCCTATTGAAGTGTGAGTTTGAGCTGACTGTTTGTTACATACACACTTTTATATTGCATGACATTTACTACATGTCTATTGGTTTGAACGGTGTGTGTGTGTGTTTGTGTTGTTTGTTACATACACACTTTCAGATTGCATGTCACTTACTACATACCAATTTGTGTGAGCAGTGTGTGTGCGTGTGTTTGTGAGAGGGTATGTGTGTTTCAGTTGACTGTTGTTTGTTACATACATTTGTTACATAGGGCAGATGGTGACCTAGTGGTTAGGGAGCTGCCCCTGCTAGAAGGCTGTTGGTTTGAATCCCAGCTCTGCTGGTGGCACCACTGAGGTACCCTTAAGCAAGGTACCGTCCCCACACACTGCTCCCTGGGCGCCCCTCGTTGGTGGCATCCCCTGCTTCACTTGGTGAATGGGTTAAGTGCAGAGAATAAATTTCACATTGGTCACACCATGTGCTGTGCTGTGGTCACGCGTACCTGTAAGCGGCCACTTTACACACTTTCATATTGCATGTCATTTAGTACACTCCTATTGATTTGAGTGTTTTGTGTGTGTGCATGTGTGTATGTATATGTATGTGTATGTATGAGTCTATATGTGTGTATGTATGTATATATATATATAGTATATATGTGTGTGTGTAAGTCACTGCCCCACTCTGAGTGGTGGAGTTTACCTGTCCTGGTCTGAGGAGCTCAGGCTGGCTCGGCTGCTGCTCTGGGTTAGGGGTTACGAGGCGCCGCCTACGTCACAAGCCCCTAAGATGGCGTTTTGATGACGACGCGAGAAACGAGGACCCCTGCCCTTGCTGGAAAGGTACGTTATTTAACGCAGGAGCTGCGCTTTTTGGCGCTTTAAGAATTAAATCCGAGTGGTTGTGCGTGAATGTGAGCGTGCGGTGAAGGCGTTGAGCGGAAGGAAGGTTGTAAAAAAAAAAAAAAAGGCAGAGGAGGCTCGGTCCGAGCTAACACCCCTCCTGCGGCCACCTAGACACACATACCAGCCTGGCAAGGTGGGACTGCTGCTTTTTCTTCATCTTCATCCACCCGTGTCGTATTTTAACGTTTAATGTTTTCTATATGAAGAGAAAATGCCGTTCTATGCTGTTTAACGGATGTAGAACTGTGTTCTGGCTCTGCCTGCCTGGAGGCGATTAGTGTTTACAGCCCTAGTTCCGCATTCAGAGCCTCGACTAGCCCTGGTATAGCCTTAAGTTTCCCCTCAAAACACCTCTTTTTATTTTCCTCTCCTCAAGCATTATCAACATTTCACCCTCCGTCTAGAAACGCTTTATTTTCTGGTGTGTATTCGTCTGACGAGATTAGGGGGGGCCAGTCCCAGCTCTCCTCTTCGTCCACCTTAATCAATGCAGGCTACTTTAAAGGGCCCGTATCTCACATTTTTCTCGTTTCTGATCTTTTTCCTCGTCACTCCATGGCATTTTGTGTGACTTTTATGTCAAAAAACGTTCGCCCCCCCCTTTCTACTGCCGTTTTCCAACCTCTCTTTCCCCCCCTAGGATTAAATAGGCTGTTTTTTGTTACTGTGCCTTTAAGACTAATGTAAATGTAAATGTAAATGATCCCTGTTCTCATGGGCTACTGTGTTTTACAGCCTTCAGTATGGTATAGTGCTGAAACACTATCACTTCAGTGTGAATGACCAGAGCTGGATTGTTATAGACCGAAAAAGGGACATTGTATGTAAATTTGTCAGTTTTTGCGACATCAAAAATAAAAAATTATCGGTTCAATGTTGTTTTTGTAGCCTAGATTGCATATGTGGACTGGGGAAATAAATGTATATTTGTTTCACATTTACTGTGTTTGCATCCTAACCCAAGTTTTCTTCATGGGTTCCTTTAGGGTCCTTGTTTTTAGCCATTACATGCTTAAAATTCAGGAACGCTGTTCAAATTTGAAAAAGATGTTAACTGAAATTTTAAACCCAAATTTTAATGTTTTGTCTACAGCTCAACAGAATGTTAGAAATGCAAATGCCCTCCTTTTTTGTATTTAATAAACCCTGTCATTTCTTCTCCCATGCAGTCACCTCAATGAAAAACATCAAGGGCAGGAGATGGAGTTCTCAAATTATGCCAGTCAACTGCTGCTGCAGCTCAACCAACAACGGTCTAAGGGCTTTTTGTGTGACGTCGTCATTATGGTGGAAAACACACTCTTTCGGGCACATAAAAGCGTCCTTGCCGCCACCAGCAGCTACTTCAAGTCCCTGGTCCTTCATGACAACCTCATCCACCTGGATTCAGAGCTGGTGGATCCGGTCGTGTTCCAAAAGATTCTGGACTTCATTTACACTGGCAAGTTGTCTGATGAGAGACAGGGAACAGAGCGTGTGCAGAATTTGAGCGCCCTTCTCGCTGTAGCTAACTACCTCCAGCTCCATGACCTTGCGAGTCTGTGTTCCAGCAAGCTTGAACCTGGTGGGTCAACCACTGGCAAGAGCTCCTTACGTCCACAAGCTCAGCCCTTGCCCAAGCGGGAGGCTGAAGACACCTCTTCGGACGTTGAAATATATGCGAGCATGGTGCCACCGAAGAAGAGAAACAACGGCGAGAGTAGGTGTGTCTCTAATAACAAGCAGAGCCTTGGTCTGGATCTCACCAAGAAACGTTCTTCACTCTGTTCCGTGGTTTCCCTGAGCAGTGAGGTCTGCAATATGCAGGGATATGTTTCCAGGACAACTGCCAGCAGCCTCCCGTCAGGTGTGGCGGGGAAGAGGTCTCCAGAGAAGGCCAGCAGCCTGGTTTCCTTTGATGGTCCTCAAGAATGGAGAAGAACTCCTCCCAGGGAGCGCTCTAGGAGGAAAGGCAATGTCAACGGGTATTTCCCTGTCATCAAGAGTGGAAGCCACATAAGCCAAAGCCTTGTGTTCAAATCAGACACGCCTGATGATAAAGAGAGCCAATGTGAGGAGAATGCCCGAGACCAACCAGAGAACAGAGAATCCAGTGATGCCAGCCCTAACTTTGTCTATCGGCAAGAGTCCTACCTCAAAGCACCTCGAGGGGACAACCCGTATGTCTGTATTCCTTGCGGAAAGGGATTCCCATCCTCAGAAAGCCTCAACTCCCACGTTGAATCCCACATAGATGTAGACATGGATGGCGCCAAGGAAGAAGAGGAAGGCGATGAAGATCCTGCTGCCGCAGCACCGGAAGAAGCTCCGGGCACCAAAAACAAGTGCCCTCTGAAGTCCCACAAAGAGCTAGACACCCTGCGACCGTTCCCTTGCAACATCTGTGGGAAAATGTTTACCCAGCGCGGCACCATGACACGTCACATGCGCAGCCACTTGGGCTTGAAGCCGTTTGCCTGCGAGGAGTGTGGCATGCGCTTCACCCGCCAATACCGCCTCACTGAGCACATGCGAGTCCATTCAGGAGAGAAGCCCTATGAGTGTCAAATCTGTGGGGGCAAGTTTACACAACAAAGAAACCTCATTAGCCATATGCGAATGCATACCTCACCAACTTAGACCAGGCCTGAGAGGATACAGTTGGGTCATAATTCAAGCAAATATTGGAGAGAATAGTTCAAGCCTCTCAAAATAAGCTTATAGGTCTAATAAAACGATGTTACCTCATGTAGTTACAGTGAGTTCACTTCTCTGAGTTTGAACTACAGAATGTTCCTTGTGGTACCAGTTACTTTGAAAGAGTGAATGTAACACTCATGTTATTGCTGAGTCTTTTATGGTTAGAACTTTGTAGATTAATGCGCTTTATCTGGAGAAAACAAAAACTCTCGTTTACTTGAATACGCTTGCAAACATTGCTACCTCAGCTTTTAAACCCCAACCCAAACCCTCAAATGCTAGCCCTTTGAGATTATGTTCACCTACACAATCTAGAACTACTACTCAGTAAGATACACACTTGTCCTTTTTGTTGATCTCTCTGATACCTCAGTATAACTTGGCATCTGATACCAGTATGATCAAGGAACAAGGATTGTTATCTGATAAGAATTAGTGGAACAAGCGTTATTATCTGATGAGTTTAAGGAGCATTTAGGCATGTTTGATGTACAGTCCCAAAGAAATAATGAATGTTGAAAGATAATGAAATACTGTATTACTATAACCAAATCTATATTCTTACAATATACGTATTTAAGTGTAAGTCTAATTTATGTGTTTCTTCACAGTTCTACATCTTTGTTTGCCCCCCTCCTCCCTTTGCCATTGGCTTAATTCATTGTAGGATATTGTCATTTTTAAGGTTTTCCCCACAGCATAAAGCTTAGTACACATATACAGCTATTGTTGATATGAGACCAAAAGGACCGTTGGTGATTTATTGTAAATATTTTTGTTTTGTTTGGAGTATCTTGAAGAAATCGCTTGATTGCTCACTGATTCCAGGGTTTTGGTGGTTATTGCATGAGCTCTGTAGTTCATAATTTTCAGTTGCTCCTGTCAGTGAGAACACTGTGTTTTTTGTTCAGTGTAAAATGATTTGGAATAATGCTGATACCTTTATATTTTTTGGTGTTCAGGTATGAAATGAGTCTTGTTTTACTTTTTGTTCCATTCCAACAAGCCGTGCTCAGCTGTTATTTTTCAACTACCTCATGTTTTCAGGGTATTTACCCACTGTTTAAGCAAGGTGGCATCATACCAGGCCAATAGAAATGCTGTTGTAAGACGGTTTCAGCCCAGCTTGTCCTGAAACCTCACTGCAGGCAAAAGAAAACAGTTTAAATTGCCTTGCTATTGCATTATGTTTCCTGTTCTCTTTTTACTTTCTTTCCTTTTTTAAAATGTTTTTTTTTTTTTTATTCCCCATTCCCAAATACGTTTACACACAGATTGTTATCCGTGACATTATCTGTACCACAATGGAATGTTGAAATATGCAGGAACTTTTCAATTTATGATGGACTTGAAACCGATCTGCAAAACTGTGACAACACTTGGACTTTTTCTTCTGGAAACCTCAGGGATTGTTGTTTTCGGGGGGCGTTTCTGCCCGTTTATACCACAAAGCGCCAATTGCCGATATTTTTGCAGCTATATTTGTCAGTGTTTGAGCACTACTTTTCACACACTTACAACGCTTTCTATACAACCAACACAGTAGGCCTTCATAAGGCGTGGCAGCTCAATTCTAGTCTACTTTCCACTTGCAGTATATTTTAGTAAACGAACATGTTAATGAACATGAATTTCATATGCATTTGGAAAGAATATCAAACACCGTTCTTCAGAGTATGAATTGTGATCTGTTGAATACCAAAGCACATTTTCTCAAAGATGGATGGATACATATGAATGACAATGTACTTGACATGATGCTTATAATTAAATGCTGATTTAAAAAAAACCAAAACATTCTCTTCTTTGTTTTTTAAATCGTCCGTTTTTATACTGCAGATTATTTACATTTCTTCTACTGTGGCATCCTTGGAGAAAAGGCTTTAAGTTGTAAAGACTTGAAATAAAGATTTTGATAGAAATCTGTAATTTTAGGGGGCTGTCTTTGCCTTGTTTTGAAGCTTGTCAATGTGTTTATAATTAATTGTGTATTTATGTTTATCACAAATGATTGTCAATGACACCGTTTGTTCGGTTACTGTGATCCCATGTACTGTGGCTGTAATATGGTTCATGTTATACTGAACCACCATTTGAAGTGAACAGTTTTACCTTTACTGCTCACTATGTCTCACCGGCTGTGCTCCAGAAGGTGGCAGCAATAAGTCGGCACCATCTTCAAGTGTGTTTTGGCTCATATCAAATTAATGTTAACTCTGTGCCTGATACCTGTCTGATCTCTGTCTCCTTATCTTGCTCAGAGGTTGCAGAAGTGTTTAGAGGGTTGACTTGCTTTTGAAGGAGAGCACCATTGCAGCAATAAGAATAGTCTTTCTTATACCTGTTATCACTAAATATTGTAAATCTGGCCCAAATAACTTGACTTCTAGAGATAATACTGCTGCACTTGAACTGAAACATCTCATGTTGATTTGATCTTTTTTTTTTTTTTTTTTACAAACCGTAGTTGCAGGGTTAATGCAACATAAAGTATTGATATGGAGTCTGTTTAGTTTGCCAAATATTTTGGCCATTTTGGTCTTCACTGCCAGCCTCTGTGGCTTCAGCAGCTCCATTTTCTTACCCTCTCCAGACTTTACCCACTGTGAGTGTGAGAGAAGTGGAATAAATGATTTTCTCTTAAACCGAGCAGCGCTGATGACCAAATGTCAAGCTGCAGCTTCCTTGCAGAGCCCTGTCCATCTGTAACACACTGGCTTCAAGTCTTCCTCACTGCTTCCACAATGAACGTTGTCCGCCTCTCTTGACCTTCTTATGAGGAAGAAGCAGTTGGTGTCCGTTTCTGAGCACTGCCAGCATTTACAGCTGCGAGAGAGTGGGGGAGACCCCACCCCCACCCGGGTCAGAGGCGTCACCTGGTCCCTTTTTCCTAAGAGGTTATCTCTTATTATGCCTCAAGACTTCATATCTGCGGTAGCAAAACCTAATCCTAAAACAGTTTAAGTATAACAACGTTCTTTCAATCTAAGTAAAACAATGTTATTCTAAGTCATTTTGGAGCATTTCTATTTCTATTGATACGTTTTTTATTAGTAACATTAAAGTTGATCTTTGGTTGTAACATTCTTCTCATGCTTCGTGTTCAATATAATGCATTTTGCAAACCATTTGTAATCTTAACCGTGATGGTGTTCTATGTTTGAGTTTACCAGGTCATCTGGTGGTAGATTATACAGGTCAGTTTGTGTTTCGCAAGCAGGGGTCAACATTTGATGACCAGTTTCTCATCAGCTTTAGATTAGAATGGCACAAGTACACAAAGACAATACAGTCGTGAAAATCTGTGAGTTTGGTTGTTATCTGGTGGTTATCTGTTCAGCTGTGCTCTTTCAAACAGATTTATTGGGTTGTAGTGTTTTCAGTATGTAGTTGTTTTGAATCTTCTGAGGCAACAAAGGAGTATTTTTTTCATGTAATTCCGAACTGTGCTTACACTGTCGTAATTACACAGTGATGGAAATAAATATGCCATCATCTGCTGATATTCATATTCCACAAATATTACTGTGTAATCAAATGTGTATAAGTAAACCTGTCTGACAGAATTTTGAATTTTGATTATATAAATTTACAGAAAATGTGAAGGAACCAGTCACTTTTAATATATTGAGCTCTGGTAACATGTACAGGTATAGTGAAGCTGTATTGTAAATAAATAATGATTCAAAGTGAATGTCATTAGATCTCAGTATGGAAACATGGTCTCTAATGCATGGGGTACTATTTGTACCATTAGTCTAATTCAGATTTTAAAGCGGCTTTTCACATATAGTATGGATATTACATAATAATAATAATAAAATAATAATAATAATAATGTTGCTTGGCATATAGAATATTGGATGTGTACGTACTGCGACTGTTGTCATGGAGCAACAACAACAACAATAATAATAATAACAACGATAATACTAACGGTGGGTAGCACTGTTGCCTAACACCTCCAGGGTTGGGGGTTCGAAACCGGCCCCTGGCCTTGTGTGTGTGTGTGTGGAGTTTGCATGTTCTCCTCGTGGTGGCGTGGGTTTGCCTCGTTCTCTCCTGTTTCCCCCACAGTCCAAAGAAATGCATGTCAGGTGAATTGGGATTTCTAAATTGACAGTAGGTGTGTGTATGTGAGCCCTGCGGTGGGCTGGTGCCTCACTCTGGGTGAGTCCCTGCCTGGCCCCCGTAGACCCCGGGATAGGCTCCTGGTACCCGTGGCCCTAGTGAGGATTAAGCAGGTACAGAAAAAGAATACATGAATCAATGAGTAATAATAATGATGAGGATGTTGCATGACAACAGTTGCATGTCATATATAATATTGTGTATGTGTATGTACACACACAACATTATGACATAAAACTGTTGTCATGCAACAACAAAAACAATAATAGTAATTACAGACCAGAGTAAGTAATATTTATATATATATTTATGCAAGTAATATATATATATATACATATATATTGCAACTGTTGTTATAATAATAATGTTGCATGACAGCAGTTGCATGTCATATATAATATTGCGTGTGTCTGTCTGTGTGTGTGTGTGTGTGTGTGTGTGTGTGTGTGTGTGTGTGTTCAGGTTTACGTACTCAATGACATCGATTACAGCTTAGACACTTTTAACCCTTTGTGCACGTGTGCATCACCATACAGTGAGCGCGTGCGCGCGCGGCGGGGACACAAAGGGGGCGTGGTGATGTAAAGAGGCTCGTGCTGCTGTGGGCACACGGAGGCGCTGATTGCTGGAAGTGCGCGTGGATGGAGAGGCGCTCCGTGGACGGCTGGTCTCGCGCGGCTGTGCACGATGTGTGGGGGCTGCACTGACCCGCGCGCTGCTCGCTCCAGTCTGTTGTTCCTGCTGTGTTCCGCTCTGCAGCTCCAGTGCAGCGCCTTCAGCCAGAACACAGGTACCGACCTACTGTTTACGGTCTGACTGCATGCTGATGAAGGATAACGATGAGCCCTGGACTCTGGGAGGTCCTGAAGTCATCATTATTATTATAAAATGCTGAACTGACTGCCTGATGTCTCTTTTGCTCTCTGTGCTTTCAGGCTCTCCGTGGAGCCTCAACACCGTGGATCACTATGAGGTCACATCTCCCCAATGGCTGAGCCCAGCAAGACATAAAAGATCCCAGATGAACACAAAGGTAAACCGTGGCTCTTTTATATCATACACTACGTGGACAAAAGTATTGGGACGCCTGGCCATCACACCAGCACTGACTTTAATAACATAGCATTCAAACACAGAGACTTAAATATAATGTTGGTCCCCCCCTTTGCAGCTCCCCAGAGCCCCGGTGTACCATGCGCTCTCTGTCTCGGAGTCCAAAAAGTAGCAGCCACTAAGAGAGCTCTGCCTGACTTACTGTCACACTACTTAAACAGTGCTGTGACAAGTCTTAGTCACCTGCAGAAATATTTAGAATGTGTTTAGATGAACAGTAATTGTTTTTTTTTTTTCTCATTAATATTACTAAATATAATAAATAACACTAAAAAGAATAAATACAAACATACAGTAGACATTTTTTGTACATTATGTCAGTTTGTACAGGAAACCCGGTATTACTTGCAGTTTTCATCAGAAACCTGGTTTGACCCTATCAGTCCTTCATTAACTTCAATCAGGAGATGCTAATGGAATTTCACAAATCCAAACAATGACTGGAGGAACGAGGAGAAATCTGGAACCGAACCTGTGTTCTCCTTACGAGCTCACACAATATAAACTATTTTTCACAGATAAAACAAATCTTGATACTTTTTACTGCTTTCTTGTTTCTTTGCATTTTCTTTTAACGTTAACTTTGCTCACAGAGAGGCACATAATAAGAAAAAGAGAAGTGGCTTGAAACAATTTGCATAGGTGACTTTTTGCACAGTACTGGTACACAAGCCCAGTCTTAGACAGTGAGGTGTGAAAATTCTCTGTTACTGAAATTTCTATCCAGTAAAACCAATGCTTTCTTCTGTTGTCAGCATCCTTCAGAAGCTGAAGTCAGGATTACCGCAGAGGGTGCGGAGCTGGTTCTCCAACTGCAGAGAAATGAGTGAGTGTCTGCTGCGTGTGCACTCACAGTCTGATGTGTTTCTACGTTTGGGTCTTGATCCATTCACTGACTCTCACTTTACTTTTGCACTTCACCAGTGGTGTAACTGTCAACAGTTTCTGGTTTTTGCACCATGGGGCATTTTCAGTTTGAAAAAACAAAGTGTAAATGGTTTTTGTTTTTTCTTCTTTTATGATTGTTTCTTTTAGGAATATCACAGTGTTTTTATAACAGTGGAACCCATTCCATTTAGATCAGTTAGGTCTGATTTCACCAATATTTTTACAGCATAACATCGATCCAGTATGAAAACAGTTGAAATACACATACTCTGACACCCTTAAGACAGTGCAGGCAGGGTAATCCCATTGCTTCCAGTTGCATAGAAGACCACTGCAATCAGGAAACTTAATTGTACTCTTCATATCACTACCTGCACAAATGTACACTGAGTTGTGCTAAAAGGGGGTCAGTAGTGATGCTTCTTCACCCCATTGTAAATATTGCACAGGAGTTTGCACATTTGTGAGTTTTTTTTACAAAGGCGCATAGCCTGTATTATTTAGTGATTGTTCTACCAAATCTTTCACAGTAGTGATATTGTATTGTGACTAAGCTAAAAGTGCGTATGTGTAAATGAAGATGCACCTGAGTTGTGTGTGCAGCAGTTTCTCTTACTGTTGTTTCTACCAACAATATGTGCTTATTGTCTCTCTTAACTACTAAACATCCATATTTGGACACTGGTTCATCAGAAAAGGCCACCTAATGCTGACCATTCAGTTCCCTCATCGTATTTCTGTCATTTGCTTTATTCAGCTCATAAAGCAAAAACCATGGGTTATTCACAACTGTGTTGCACTGCTGTCCATTGTTTCGTTGATTACCTGGCTGTTTACTCGGAGGAGTTTGAGCGAATAGAGGAGTATGATTGAATGTAGGATTTTGAGTCTTGCATTTCATGAACAGCAGTCCGATGAGATACACAGCTGTGATGTGACCCACAGTTGTGAAGTTTACAGTCACTGATCCCCCAACTCTGCACCCCTGTTTACACCCATGACTACAACAACTTCTATAGTTTATATACACGTATGCCAGTTATGTAAATCAACCATTAGCCTAAATTGCAGCTCCAGTTTGGTTGAGATATAGCAATAGCAGTAGTGAAAAGACAAGCGCAATGCATTTTGGAATGGTGTGACACATTTTTCTTCTTGGGGAGCCCCAAGATCTTAATCACTTTGTTATGGAGTATCTCTGCTGTAACACTCAATGGGCGCATCTCGCCGCTTTGACCGTGTTGGTTTTGGCCAGAGCAGATGTCCATGTGTTGATGGAGAGTATTTGCATTGTGCGGTCACTCATAGGAGAATGACACCTGATCCTGCTGGCCAGGGACACAGGAAGTTGAGCATATGGTGTCGCATGGTTTTGCGTCCCCCTGGTGTGAGTTGACCATTAGCAGCTGTCTAATCTAAAGCTCTTTAATAACCATCAGGACAGACATCTTATTCTTAAGCTCCGTGGAAACCTTTTAGAAGATAAGTACCTCACTTGTGACTGATTTTCATTGTTGTGTTTTGTTGAGAGTTGCCTTTGGGTATCTGTTGCTTCTGGTGATGCTGGAGCCCCTGTGGCCTGATTAGCTCAAGTCCCATCATGAAAGCTCATCAGCAGATGGAAAAGCCACAGAGACAGGATTGAAGCTTCAACCAGAGCCTGACTCCACAGTGTCTGACTTCTGATCCCTGTGGTCTGGGTGGGTGGCTGGGTGGGTTGGGGGTGGAGGCACACACGTCAGTATCTCCAGGCACCGGTTGCTGGAGGCTTTCCGCATTTATCTTTGTAGGGATAGAGCATCCCTGTCGGGGGCACATGGCTGTGAATAACCACAGAAATGTAAGCGTTCGGTCACCATCTTATTTTTAGGTACAGAGGCGTTAGTAGCGTTGGGCTGTATTAAAGAAATCAATATCAATATTGTCATGATACCCTTCATTTTTCATGTTATTTAACTTTAATATTTAAGCATCAATAAAGATAAAGAGTCCATTTTCTTGAATGCTGGTAATCTTAAATGATTTATATGCCTGATATACTGTAGCTTGCTCTGATCAAACTGTTTCGTTCTGCGTCTGAAGGAACATTATAAAACAGATTGTTCCCATCCTCAAATCTGATTCCCTAAGTTACATTCAAAGTCATTGTAAAATATGCACACCCATCGTGACCTCACAACAACTCAATTCTGTGATAAAGCTCCTAGTCAATTTGTTGTCTGAACTAGAACTAAGCCAGCTAGCGGTTTGGATGACTAATAGGCTAATTGGCTTCTTATTATCATAGGTGTAGAATTAAAGTCGCCTACTCACTATAGGATTTGCTATAATACTCTAATATAAAAAGAGTGTGTCACTTGAATGTTTAACACACTTCAAATATTTGTTTGTTAGTTAGATCGACTTTTAATTAGGATTTTATCCAGTGTGGGAAAAGGGGCATAGCTTGTTGATCATGTTGGCTGGAAACATAGAGATGCCTCTTGAAATAGTCATCGGAATTGTAAGTAGTTTTCGGTAATTTGGTAAGCAAATACAACCTCTAAATGAAAGTTTTTGCATTAAATATTGCCATATTATGACATATTTAATTCTTAGATATGACAAAGAAGTAACTGTAATATTCAGTGATGGGTGACTAAACGTGTTCTCTCTCATATGTCTGTGGTTTCCTCGCGGCTTCACATTTTGCCAGAATAGTTGTTAATTGGTATGTTATTATTTCATGTTATTGTTAGTATCGTATGTTTCGTTGTCTGCCATTTTAATAGCTTTTGTGTGAAATTGTTAAAAAAAAAAATCACTTTAACACATCTTATGTCTTATAGCTGTATTACATGGCGCTGTAATTGTTAAAATGACAACAAAAAAAAAAACGCTTACCAGAAAGAAAACGTCTTATGTCGAGTCAGGTGTGGAACTTAAAAAATTGCTTGGTAACAAGGACATTGCCTGTTGTCTGTCAATACTGCTATTGATTATGCATTTGTAGAAAACGGTTGCTAAATGGTTCAGAACCTCTACTGTATTATGTGGGGGTTGTTTTAAAAGATTCTTCACACTCAAATATCTGAACCCGTGGTCACCAATCTTTTCTACAAAGGGTGGCTGCAGTTTTCACTAAAATCAGGCAGAATCTCACTTGCTTCCACTTGTTTAATCTGTCGGTCTCAAATAGATGAGCTGAGCTCCTGCAGTGACACTGGCCCTTTGTGGGCCTACATTTTAAGAGTGTAGATTGTTTGCCTTAGGCATTAGCATGTTGCTGTTTTTCTCAGTACACAGAGGGAAGGATGTGATCTTACAAGATGAATCAATGAAGAAACTTCAACTTTTAGCAGCATCCTCTGTGAGTCCTTGCAGGGTACTGTGTTCCTGTCTCTCGCAATACCCATGAAATGTGTGTATGTGCATCTTCATTTTTAACACTGATTGCAGCTATATAAAGACAATACCCAGAATGAGTAGATTCCTGTGAAACTTCTGATTCTCTAGTAAACATGTAGTAACTGGTTGCTGCAGGTTGCTGCAGTTTGACCATGGCTACCTCATGCATCCAAGAGTATTACTGAAATAGAGGGGAACCAAATAGGTGTCATGACCTTTGTTTCTTCGTTTTGAAATCCTCAAGCATTTTACAACACAGTTCATTCATCATTGTAGGGATGTCCTGTTTTACTTAGAAATCTCAAGTATGACTAGCAAACAGAAAAACAACAAACAGACTCAGCCAATTCAGTAGCAGTAGCACAAAGAAGCAATGGCTCTCAAATTTATTATGAGTAAACTCAAATTAATTATGACTTTTTCAGGTAAAGACACAAAACATGCCTGAATAAGGGCTCATATCTTTTTTCTTGCATGTTTTTAGTGATCCACTCATGGTATTTTATGTGCTTTTATGTAGCAAAGAAAGTCATAATTCAGTTTTGTATCTTATATTCACATTTTTCAACCTCTCTTTATCCCATAGAACTAAGACTGGTATATGTAAATATAAGAGAGATACATACGTTCCTAATGACTGCCTCATTCAAAAAGTAGTCTGGACTGAAACACTAATTAGAACTTCAGCATGATTAGACGCGCCTAAACTATTGGCTGAATGCCAAGTTTTGGTTGCCATGATATTGGCCCTTTAAATTTTTCATGAGATTTTAAGCTTCACCTTTTGTCAGCTGTAGTGTAGCGCTGTTCATTCCTCTGTAGTAGTAATGCCACACTCTCCCTATGGTCTTCATCATTAATCTCTTTCTCTCTCTCTTATTCTCTCTCATCTTTATTCTCTCCCTCCACCACTCCCTCTCCTCTTCATCTCTCTGGCTCTCTCTGAGAGGAGGTAGTCCATACTAATTGAGTTTCCGGTTTAATTCCCATGAGGAAAGGCGGCTCAGTGCACCAGACAGCAATGATAATGTATCTCTTACTTCGACGCCTCTTCGTATGAAAGAAATGACTGAAAAAAGAAAAAAGCTGCCTATTCAAAGTATGACTAGTTCGTACTGCTCTAGGGTTCGGTTTCCTGGACAGGAGTAAACCGAGACTAGACTACTCAATATTGTAAACGGAGAACCAAGCAAATAAATGGAGAACGAATGCCTGTAAAATGTACCTCACTTTATATGACAGTTTTGCATCCCCTGGTTCCCAACACTGCCACTGTGTTTACTAATGTAAGCAATTCCTCTTTTCTTACTACGAAGCCTCAGGTTTCTAGTTTTTAAGCGCCAAACTGAGGACCGGCTTTTCAGTTGATACTTTATTTCTTTTTGATTAATGAGGGCAAGGCGCATTAAAATTTTTCTGTAAATGTGCCAGTTTAGCCAATTTGGCTAATTGTCTTGGAACGGATTAGTTTTGTCCCATTTTCTCCCCCTATTCTATACATTTCCGATTTCCCCCATCGCTCCAGTCTGTCTGCAAGAGAGTGAACTGGTCTAGAATGTAAAAAACCACCGTGAATTTCCAGGCATCTGTGGTTAGTGGCTGTCATCCAAGCTAAATCTGTCTCAATCAGATTGTGTGTGGATGTATATGTGTGTATGTGTGTGTGTGTGTGTGTGTGTGTGTGTGTGTGTGTGCTCTGTTTGTGTGCGTTGTCAGTGTCTCAAAGCTTTTAGCCTAATGAATGCCTTTCAGGCGGGCTCTGGCCCAGAGCAGCCCATTTGGCCCCAAGCCATGCAGGGCTGTGCTGACTCACACCTCAAAAGGAGAATAAGGAACTGGACCAGGGCTGAAGGATGGTGCAGATCTGCAGGACAGGGAGTGTATAAGTCTGGGAAGTGTTTATGTGGTGGTGTTACCCAACCATGTCCATGGGGTGCCCCTTTCCTGTACTTTTTAGTGTTACAGGGGACCCCATCAGTTTTTCACATTTTCTGCATTATTCTATTATTGAGATGTAAACAAAGAGTGGCTTAATGTGAAATTGTCAATTGTAGAGAAGCTGACTTAGATTTCTTTACAGTGGTGGCGATAGGAACCAGAACCTGCAGTGTCTACCACCAGTCAACCTACAAATGCACAGGAAATATACATTTTCTTTCGGGGTGTTTTCTTTATCTTTTAATCCCCTACTGGCGCCATCTATCTGCCCTACTGGCACCGTACTTTAAAAATATGTCTTGGCCGAAAGAGAGTGCGAGAATATAATTTAATATTTCAAAACTTTCTGTGGCATAGTATTTACTGGCACTCCACTTTTCTGACAATTCTGATTCTTAAAGTTTTTTGAAAATTCAGCATTTCTTATCAAACCAGGATGGCTGAATTATGTAGATTTTTTTCATCAGTTCATCGATGTTCCTTACCAAAAATAGTCTTTAGCCACATCAAATCCAGGGTTCATCAGTGTGAGAATATGGCTCCGTATTACAGCCACTTCATACTGCAATGTAACTTTAATACAGTATCTATCTGTATCATGCAGCTCTTTTTCAAAACCAGTTGGAAGTTCACAACGAGTTCACATTGCTCTGCAGTCCTCGGTATAAGGCCAAGAGGTCGCTTTGCCTTTAAATTTTCTGTCGAATTCAGTATCAAAGTCAGGTCATGCCTGGACCAAAATAGTGTCATTTGGGTATTTTATTTACATATTTGTTTTATTTTATTTATGTATGTATGCCTCTGCCCTTTATATTATGTGAACATTTAATAATGAATGAACCAAAAGAAAATAGCCCAAATCCCATTACATTAATATACATTAAAGTTAAGAATGTTTTTGGTTGCTCTTTAAAGTTGGCATTTTTGAGAAATGAGGTTTTACTAAAATGCAGAAGACAGTATCGTGTGTTGATCACAGTGCTGGTGAACCATGAGACTGTGTGGCTTTTTGATGTGTTTTTATGAAACTAGTCCTTGTAATTAATGTCCTGTTCACCCCCACTTGAGACTCGGAGGCTGCAGAGATGTGAAGGCCATTAATCTTTCTCCTTTCTGTTTGTTGTCCTCCGCTACCATATGTGGACATTTCATCGCATTCTTCTGACCTGTCGGGAACCTCTCTTCACCTCTAACTTCTTCTCTCTTCATTCATTTTCTTCACCCCCTTTTCGGTCTGTTCCTTCGTTCCTCTTCAGAAGAAGCATGTCCAGACTCTGTGGCCTCCCACGAGGCACTTGTAAAAGTTTGTGTGTTGTGGAAACGATAAGTTTCCTGGCTTTGCACTAGAAGTTTTATTTCATTATTTTCTCACTGTTTTGTCTTGTAAATTGGTTTGTTTGACTTTGCGGTGACCCCTCTTAGGGACTGGCTGTTAAGTACAGGATAGCAGTCTCTCTCTTTCTTTCTGGGTTTCTCCCCATCTCTTTTCTCCCTCTCTCCTCCTCCTTCTCTTCCTCCTCCTCCCCTTTTCACACAGCCTCAATTTCATGTACTCATTGATCTTATTTCATCCCTCTCTATTATACAGCCCCACTCTTCTTCTATTCAGAGTGATGTCATGCAGTTCTGGTTAGGAATGTTGCCTGCTAACCCTGCAGTACCAGCACCAGCGAAAGCCCCCCCACCCACCCCGCCTGCTCGCTTGTGTTAAACTGTGCTCTTTGTTTCAGCTCTTGCTAAACAGTCGCATCTCAAACACGCTTGTCTGGCTCTGCTCCAGCTCTACAGACCTGCTCGCATGCCAAATCAGCCCCATTCATCTGCCCCTTTGCTGCGGCGACATATTAATGCGTTGCTCCCTTAGTGTATAGGAAAAAAGCAAAGAAATGATAAGTAATGAAAAAAGCAGCCTGACAGATTTCAGAACAATTCAGAAGAGGCACCATTCTTCTGAAACACAAAAAGAGTTCCCAAGGATGCTGCCAGTCTTACATTTACAGAATGCAATTGATGTCAGTGTTACATTTGTAAAATGAGGCATATTTATATATTGTTGCTCCATTATTATTTTTTGTTCAGCTGTCGTGCAGACATTCTCATGTTTTATTCCATAACCATTTTTATACATTTTTCCACACCATTGAAGTTACTATTTTTTAAAAAGGTTTTCGAGTTGTGTGTAAAAAACACTGTTATTTATTTGATCGCCATCTTGGTGTCTGTAATATAGCATCGCATATAAAAAACTAGCTTGGAGAAGAGCTAGCCAGACTCAAGTACAGTGCCCCCCCAGCCTTAACTTGATCCCTACTTTACACTTTGCTTGTGCAAACTCCCTGTATAACCTACTGTAGATCGTCGGAGTAAAGCAGCATGTTCATCATAGTCTTTGAATGATGATTGGTTGGTGTAAATGCTTGAATTTGCATTACACTGTCCCATACGAATCAGCAGAGTAAGGATATAATGGCATCTACTTATCAGCAAAACTGGTTATATTGTGAGAAAGGTTAGAATGACCTGAGTTGGTACAAGCAGTATTTCTTCTGATAAATTCTCCTGCAGCTAAACTGACCCACGTTAGAGTCTGTCGCTTTACTGGGAGAGCCTCTTAATCTGCTACTATCAGCAATAGTAAATATACTGTAAGCCTGCAGAGCCTGTCCCGTAATACAGAGGGCTATTTTTGCCTGCACATGCTTAATGGCATGCCTTCTCTAGAGAGAGGGTAGTGCTTGTTTGGCCGAAGCTTCTGTCAGGGAGTCACTTACAAATACCAGTCAATAATTAGGCCAGTAGTGGCAGCATTTCTACAATATGTAAGACAAGAAGAATCCCCTCCTGCACTCCCGCCTCCTGTCTTTCTGTGCCTGTGAGTCAATGACGCTACGCAGAGACTGCGGAAGCCAATTGACCTATAAATGCTAATGAGCTTAGTTTCACCATGATTAGATTTAGTTCAATTATTTTTTAATTCGAAGAATTACCAATTATTAAATACGCTGAATCCACAAATGTGGCTTTTTACACAATAGTGTGACATAGACAGTAAAATGCTTTGGTAGTGCTTTCTGTGATTGATTTACTTACTAAATACTTTGTTGAATATTATCAGAATCTACTATAATCCACAATACACTTGAATTTCCACTTGTAGATCAGGATGCATCAGTGTATTTTACATCTCTAACTCACACAGTATATAAGAAAAGGGGCCACGCCCCTTTCTTTCTGTGCCTGTGGGCCAGTGATGTCATGCTGAGTCTGGGTCAGTTTGTTGTCTTGTATGATTCCCTCCATGCACCAGGGACTGTTTGCAAGCCAGGCTCAATAGAAGTTCCCCTGCGGGTCATTCTGCTGACGAGTGAGAGCCAGTGTTGTCACGTTGTGGTGTGATGGCTTCAAAAGGCAGCAATTGTTTGAAATGTGCTACTGGAAGGGTTTACATCAGAATTTCCTCAGCGCTCTTCCCCACTGCCCTCCTTACTGCCCTCAGTTATCCATGCCCTTAGGAGCAGAATGACCATATTGCTTGGGCAGAGAGGGACACTACTGTATGTGACATGACAAGACGGCAGAGTCTTCTTTATGTGGGACATAGCTAGTCATTCCATTGCAGTACTGAGTGAAATTTCATTGCCTTGAAATTTCTTAGAAAATTTTAAAGAAAATGAACAAATCTTTAGACACAATTCAGAGTCTCTATGTTTTTTGTGTGTTCATTAGTGCAGCATTAAATTCATTAGCCTCACTGGGAATTGTTGAGGCATAGATGAACGCAAAGTTGGGAAAAAATGGGAATGGAGGGCAAAAATACAGTAGATAAACATGGAGACAAAATATAGAGGAAAAACCACAGAGCACAAACGAGTCACAAAGCACTGGGTCTAAACACAGAATCCTATACAAATACTGAGCAAAAAATAGGCAGAATAACACTGGGGCCAAAAACACAAAGAACAAACACCAAGCAAACGACAGACCAACTAGCAACAGGGCATTAACATACAGAGTCGACAAGCACAAACTGAAACACAGGGGTATATGGCTTGCAAATAGTATAGAATTTAAAGATGAAAACTTCAGATACCAAAAGTGTGGTGCCTTAATAACTAGCACTGCACGATATGGACAAAATATTAGATCTCTTATTCCCCCATCCATACATTCCATAGCTGCAAAAACAGCTTGTTTTCAAATCTTAGTTTTGATGATGTCACAAAACCAGTATATTTACAAACATCTCCTTATTCATCTTACAACAGTTTAGCCCCACCCATGCACGCTGACGTTCTAGGGAGTGTTTCAGGCCCTTGCTGCCTTTTAAATAAGCTGCAATACAGGTTGGCCAATTAGCAAAAAAAATTGTGTATATATCAGTCTTATAGGCACAGTAACAAAAACAGATTTATTCCTAAGGGATAAACAGAAGCTGAAAAATAGTCATGTAGGAATAAATTTTTTTTTTTTTAACATTTTTTATACATAAACATGGAAAAACAAAATTAGGAACATTGGCCCTTTAAAAACCCTTTGGTCAATCAGTGTCTTTAATGGTTAAAGATTGGCCAAAATAATAGTACTTTTGTTGGATTACATGAGCACCTTGATTCATCAAAACATCAGATAACGCTCACCTGGAGCTGTGAATGTCGCCCTGTCGAAAGCACTGTGATTGGTTAAAGGCTCATTTGCATATTGCAGCCTTGTTTTATATCAGTATTGCAAAGACCCATTATTGCTATGATGACTGACATTGTCATGCTATGATGACAATATTGTGCATCTGTTTTCTCAGCTATATCTTCTATGTTGAGGGAAAAATCGTATACATTTTAGCTCCCTTTAATCCTCATGATACTACTACAGAGTGCCTGTTGCTTTTCTAGGGATTCATTTCCCTGAACACACTGTCATTGTGCCAGAACGTCCTTGTAGTTGATGGCTGTCAGCGCTCACCCAGAAGCATTCAATCGTGGGGTTGCTAACATTAGTGCACTAGTGCCCTGAAGCTATTTATGGCTGGGGCCGAGTGGGTTCTCAGGTGCTGACGTCATCTGTCGGCTCACTGCCAGTCAGTGAGGATGACCACTGTTAACCTTTTTTGACTGTTCCGGCACCAGTTTTGTCATTTCTTTCACGGCTGTTTGGATTTGCCTTTGAATGGTGGTACCTGGTCCTACATCAGAATTTGAGTGCCACATTTTAAATCGTAGGCCACACCTTTCTAGAGCAGAGTGGAGACACACATGAGCTGAGTCAGTAGAGCCCGTAAGGCCTCAGGGGGTGCAGCGGTATGGGTGTTCCTGTGATGGTCATGGGGTCGTAGCCCAGTGGCTCTGGACTGTGTCCAGTTCATTGTTGGAGTTTCCAGTATAAACACACAGAGACCGTGCACCTCCCGGGCCGGCTGACACTAAGCAGTCACCGTTCACTCACAGCCTGCCCTACAGACCCGCTGTGTGTGTGTGTGGGAGGTGCAGGAGTGTGACAGTACATGATGAGCCAGAAATATCCCCACTGCTCAGGGTGAGTTGATGAAGAAACTCCATTTGTCAGGTTTAGCAATTGAGCTGTTTATTTGTGAATGAGGGCTATTTTTCCTCATTTTATTTAATTGCCTCTGATGTTTCATTTACAATGCGTAATCCAACAAGTTTCACCATTCAGTGATATAAAACCAAACAAATGTATAAAACACTGCAAGCAAATACTGTATAGGAAATAACACAGTATTAATATAAGTGACTCCGAACTTTTTTAAAACCCTTTTTAATAACACTTTAATATTGATTAATCTCAGTTAGATCTCAGAAGTGTGATGTGTACTTACCTTTTTGTGTTTAAATGAGATGAAATTGAGATGAAACTGAATTTTTAATTCTTTCGTGATGAATTTCTGACTAATTTCCAACCTCTCTCTTAGAATTAAACTAGCTGTTTTGCTCCCCATCCTCTCCGACTTCCATATAAATGTCCTTTGGTCTGATTTTCTGCCCTGTGTTGTGCCTCATTCACAAGCATTGGTTTGGTTTGAAAAGTGGTGAGAACAAAGCTGAACATATTTACTGAACCCAGGATATTTGTCGACCCAGGATCTGTTAGTGAGGGGGACTCATTTGAAAAAAAAAAAGGGGGGGGACCAAATGGCCCCTTAACAAAAAGTGGTGGGGATCAGTATAAACAACATTTTTGACCTCATTCAAAAAGCTGTTTAAAAACACTCCTTTTCACTTCAGTGTGTATGTTGGTGGACATATATAAATTATTTTTTTGTGAAATGAAAGATTGTAGAACAGTAGTTTCCATTCATAGAATGTTTACTTACTGAGTCAACTCAATTAAAAATAACTGTGGGCTTTAAAATTAAACATGCGATTGGATATAACATTGGATATTATAGATATAAATGTCCATATAGATGTACAGGGCAGCATGCCAGCATCCAGTGGGAGCATGTCGAGACGTGTAACCAGATGCGGCTGCTGTGTGTGGAGATAACTCGCGGTGCATGAGATCAATGTTGTGCATACCACCGGCCCCACCCTGGCCAGCGAAATCCTAAACAGTTATTTCAGTGAGGATGAAGGTCACTGGTTATTCTTGACATCACTCCCACTGTGAGAATCCTTGTCTGTTTGGTCTGCTAAGGAAAGCTGGGTCCTCTTTTGTATATCACTGTAATAAAATAAATAATATTCCTGAAATAATGGAGTAAATATTACAGGAGTCACTGGATCCTGACTTTATTTTATATAAAACCACATTACAAATGCTCATGTCATGTAAAGACATTAAACAGACTATTAACAATAGCAATGAGGATTGTTGAGACAAAAAAAATGCTACTAATAACCTTTTCATGCTCAGGAAGAGCTGATGTGTAAACCGGTAGTGTAGTTTGTTCTCTGTCTAGACTGCAAGCAGCTGAGAATTTGCCTAGTCTGCTTACTAAACTGGAACCACAAGAATATATTTCTGATCTATAATACTTCAGCAGAAAACTAAGAAGTTCTATTCCATATGTAGTTTCGAGTTGAAGCTATTTCAGCATGTAGCTTACAGCAAACATTTTTAAATACTCAAGTAAAGATTCAAGATTCAAGATTTTTTACTTGACACATACACGGTTATAAAAGTACAACATGTAGTGAAATGTCCAATGAAATGTGTAAATTAATTCAATAAAAGAGAAATTAGAAAAGGATAAACTAAAGTAATAAAAATATATCAAAAAAATACATTCTACATTACCATTTTAAACAAGATTTGAACAGCATGCAAGCATGTTAGAATAGAATAGCAATGCACTGTAAAGTACAGTGAACTGGTTGATGTAAATAGACTTAAGTGACAGATGGCAGGTGAGAGACAGTGAGGTACAGAGTAGCCTACTTTCTAGTTGCGAAGCTGTGATCCACACGCTGTAATACAGTAATGTTGACCTGGCATCAACTTTAATTCACTCTGTGAAACCATTTATGGACCTGACACTGTGTTCTTGTGTCATTGAGTACTAGGCTGAATACAGCCTCAAGGCACATGGAAAAATGAAGGAAAGTATTTTAAATGTTTCCCTTTCAAAACGTTCAAAAATGTAAAATCTTGCACTGTAAGAAAGAAAAAAACGACATTTATTGAACATCATTTAAATAAATTTACAGCAACGTTTTATCTTATAGTTCATTTACGTTTGGAAGTAATTATATTGCCATTCTAATGCCATATTTTTAAAATTATTTTTAAGAAATGTAGAAATTAAGTACAAATTTAAGTACAAAACATGTTTGATGCCCAAATGTTGCTTTTTAAGTTTAGACATGAATCTATGAAGCTGATGTTGCTAACAAACACTAGAAGTCAATAGTCCACCAAATAGCTTCCATTAATACATCACCAAAAGTTCTTTCAATCTACTCAAATGCATCCAGCTCTTCATTTAGGTGGCACATACCTGTCAGTGCGGTTTAACACATAGTAAGACTCACTAAGAACTATAAAAATGAGCCAAACATTGTGGGCAGCTTTTCATTCAAACAGCCTCAGGAGTACGTGTGGTGATCAGTTTTTTTGTTATAACGACTGACATAAATATATAGAGGAATCGGATCCAAGATCAGCCCTCGAGTTGCATAGTAGGGAATCCAGTTGGTTGGTAGTTAATTAAACATGAAACATGCTGGTTATTTCAGATGTACCTATATATTATACATCAAGTGGAAGCCCACTGTTAAACACACTAGAAAAGAGGTGGGCATCCCATGTCTGGTCATGTATTTTTATTTAGTTTGTAGGTTAGGTAGGAGGTGGAAAGAGGATGCTGTGCCATCCATGGCCATTCTCTCTAGAGAGGAGGGAATTGGAGATGTCTGCTACTGTTTAACTGTCTATTTTCAATACTGTTGTAAAATACACATGGTGGTTCATGCATCTCACCCATTCCTTCCATAACACCTTCCACATCTGCCTCATTCTTATGACCCTAAAAACCTCTCAATCCAGCTGTGGTGCATTTTTATAGCTAACGGTGAGTCATGCTGTTTTCTAAAATGTATCATGACGTCTATACCATCTTAATGAAGAATTTGATGGGGGTGAGATAACTTTTGGTGATGTATTTATGTGAATAGCATATATAATAGTGTATTTAATACAAAGCATTTTCAGAGAGTTTTAATTTTGACATTATACTAGATTTTATATGGTTTTTGTCTTTTTGTCCCTGTCTGTGCAGTTGTAAAATAAGCGGTTTCCTCCTGGATCAATAAAGTTTTCTGATTCTGATTCTGAAAAGGTTTGTGTGACTACTGACCTTTGTGTTAGCAATGTTAGACTCACAGCTTCAGTTCTAAACTAAAGAAGCAAGATTTTATTATTTTTTTTCTTTTCTGTTGTTGGATAGCTTCCATTGGTGCTCTGTTTTGTAGCAATGAATGTTTTATGAGCTCAGAGCCATTAGAGAAGAACTGTGCAGTATCTCAGTGCCTCCTTCTGCAACACGTTAGATAATTAAGGAGGTATTCCAGTCGCTAAGACCCAGCAAACCTGCACCTAATATGGATCAAATCCTCATTTACTTTAGACTTCAGAAGAGGAGTAGGAACAGCTATGGCATGTTTATATTCCTCCTTTCAGCAAAAGATGGATCATGTGCCAGTATTAACAATGCTCAGCAGAAGGATTAGGTGCAGAAGCAGATAAATGCAGCATTAATCCATATGCTCTTTTTGGTCTTTGTTTGTTTAAGGGAGCTGTTGGCCCCCAATTATCAAGAGATATGGTACAGTCCAAGTGGAGCCCGCCGTTCCTCCAGCCTGTCAAGCAGGGTGAGTTCAGGAGCGGTTCCAACACTACGCACAGCAAATGACATTTATGAATACCTTCATATAATAAATAGGCCGTTTTATGTTGTCTTGGTAATCGCTTGATAAAGTCTCAACACAATTCTTAAAGAGGTCATCTGTTATGTTCTTATCAGTACTTTTAATGCTAGTGATAAGGTATGAATGTTGGGAGAAGAGAGAAAATGCATGGTTGATATATCTCATTTCAAAGCAATACATTTTTTATCATCTTTTATTATAAACACAGTTGCGTATTTTGAATTACTGTCCTGAAGTTCCCAGAGTGACAGATATGGACAACAACCCATAAGGTTTTTTAATGTTAAGGCTGGTCTGAGGTTACACTATTGCTATGGGTTTTTTTTTTCAGGAGCACTGTTATTACCATGGTATGGTGAAAGGAGTGGAGGGCTCAAGTGTTGTTCTTAGCACCTGTGCTGGACTCAGGTAAGAACTAGAATAGCAGTACTGAAAAACTACCCCC
>JBBJLS010000032.1:9084270-9098938 GCA_037577275.1 Bryconaethiops microstoma | reverse complement strand
AACGGGGAGGGGGGGGTGGGAAAACTGCCCCCCCCCCCCCCCCCCCCCCCACACACACACACACACACACAGAGCTCAGCATCAGATATTTGCCACAAATTCCATCTGTGAACTTCTGAATATCAAATTTACTGTGTTAAAAATAAAGGGTTCTCAGTGGTTCTTTGCTTAGATTGCAGAAAAACTGAAAGGAAAAATAAACAATAGTAGCTGGTATAGAACAAGGTTCGTGTAGGTCCTGAAGAACAAGAATCTAGTGTGATTTCAGTGATCAAAATATATCTGGTTCAATTCATTAGTACGTTCCCAGGTTTTCTTGGTTTGTTAGGGAAGGGAAGTCGTCAAATTGTGCCAAAACATTGCACGTCTCATTCACCGGTCTTTAAAGAGCTGTCCTTTGAATGTGCTATTTAGGAAACCAGAAGTGGTTCTTCTGTGACCTTGCTCCAAATAACCCGTTTTAGTATAACCACAAACAGCCCCACTCAGATCTGTCATCAAACAGAAGTGGAAGCCACCCACTGATGATCACATTGTCATGAAACACAGCTAAACTTTGTCATGTTTAAAACCAACCGAATTCACCTTTGAGGGAAACCCCATTCTTACCAACTGAATCTATCATTAGGTATGAAACATTCCTTGGAAACAAATCATCATCTGTGGAGCAGCCAAATTCCTCTCTACATACTAAATCTTTTTTCTTGGCCTCAATCAGAAGTTACAAAGTAGTTGTACTCCAGAAACGGTACCAGAAAAGAACATTTGCATTGGTCTTAATTTATAGCTCATGAACTCTTGCTGTGGCTGAATGATGAAATCCCACAGCCTGAGGTGAAGTCATTTTCTGTTTAAAGAGATCAGAGGTCAACAGGGGTGTGCAGCTTTGGCGTTCGTTCATTTGGCGGACGCTTTTATCCAAAGCTGCGAAGTGAGACAAGAGCTGCGTAGATGTGTGTCCATATCAGGAACAGTGGAAGGAGATCTTTAAAAAAAATACATATAACTTATTAGCTAATACAGTAATATAAACAGTAGTATGTAGTGCTTACCTCTGTTAACAGTAAAGGATTCCCTGGAGCAGTGCCAGAGTAAAAACACCCTTGGTCCTTAAGGCACCTTTCAGTAGGTAGAACTTTAAAATAGTACACCAGATTTTTTCAGTATTATCCCCATCTGTAGAGTACAGGCCACTACCATAAACAATTATTTACATCCCAGTCCTAAATGGAAAAAACACTGTTTGGCTTCTATTACACAATACCATTTAATGCAATTTAATTGTACAAATACAAATACTATACTATTAAACATGGTTTCTGTTCTATAGAGTTTTTCAAAGGCATCACTCCAGATCTGACCCCTTAATTTTTAAAAGAGGGTATTTACACCGGCCTGTATGATTCCAGTGGTAATACAATATATATTCACTGCCTAACCGAATGGTCATGTCACGCGCCAAGAAATTGTGCAAATGTTGCAGTAAATCAGGGCTGCAGCATGAGCAGCCGTTGTTTCTGGGTCACCCCAGTTTTTAGGATGTGTGAGTTCAGAGGGTTCAGTGCATGTGCGAGTGGCTGGATGTGTGGCTTTGAGTGGGCTGACAAGGCATGTATGGAGTGTTGTTCCGTGCTGTGTGTGTCCTGTAGAGAGCCCACTTCCTGCCCGGGTTCTTCTGAGGAGACAAACGCCAGGAAGAACAGGCTCGCATTGACTGATACTGTACTGTTACTGCCACTGATGGGGCAGCCTGAATACATTTACAAATTAATGGGCATCATCTGGAATAGCCCTTCAGAGCTGGGGAAAGACTGGACTCAAGCTAGGCTGTGGGAGGTTTTTATACACACACACACACACACACACACACACACGCAGAGCCCTCCAGATGCTTTTTGCAGCTGCATACTATACCTAAACTCAAGTAACTCTTGAGTGTGTATTTGTGTGTGTGTGTGTGTGTGCGCGCGCGCGACTGTGTGCATTTCTGCATGTTTTTTTTTGTTTTTTCATATTGTGTGTATGTATGCTGTATTTGTGTGCTTCCCGTGCTGTCTGTTCATGTGTGTTTATCTTGTCAGATCGTTTAGATTTTGTAGTATTTTGTTAGTGCTCACCGGCCAGTGACTGCACATCTACAGTCCTTTCCCCCCCAGTTTTCTTCATTCTTGTATATATGTGTGTGTGTATGTGCACATCTGTTCATTTGTGTGTATGTAAGTTGGGAAATGCTGTAGCAGTGCAGCACTTAAGATTCTGGAAGCAATGCAATCTGCTCTTGATTAGGTGACCTAGTTATATGAGCTGTAAACACAAATCAGTTGAACTTTTATTCTCTGGCGTTCACATCTGTTACTGTGTCATCCTCTATAAAGATTGCCCTTTGTGGGTATAGTGATACATAGAATTTAGAATTCTGTTCTGTCCTGAATTTGATAAGATTGCTTTAATGCATTTTCATATTCAGTGTTCAATACAGCGAAGAGATTAACTGAAATCTGCCTTACTTTACTGTAACAAGTTATTGATTCAATTTACAGTTTAAAACAATAAAGATTATGAAGTCTAATCTTTGAAAAGTGCCTCCTAATGTCCTGATCTGACACTCCCCCAAGCTAACAGACTAGCCCTAAGCTAATATACAGTACGGGTCACGATAGACTGATACACTATAAGCGCAGCCATAAAATATGATGTATTATTTTTACATACATAATAAAGATAATTGAATACTGTTTTTTTTTAAAAATAATGCACTGGCAAACTGTCCAGGGTGTTTCTACGCCTTTCACCCTCCAGGTGAAATTTAATTTATTTAATAATTTAAGTAAACAAACAAATTAAAGAATAAATGAATGAATGAATAATGATGATTATGGTGCTAATGAGGATAGTGATGATGATAAAGATGCTTTACACCTAAATATTGTTGTTTTTTTTATCTGTAGCCTGTTTGTATTAAAGGAATATTCCAGAGGTTTACAGAAATATATGCATGTATGTATTTTGCGCATACGCCACCATGCGTCACTGTACCATCTCTGTGCCACTCTCAGTCACTTGGTGTTTTTATCATCCACAGGGGTATGATAAGCATGAACCAGAGTGTAACCTACATGATCGAGCCTCTAGCCAATCACACAGCCTCCCAGGGTCATGCTGTGTTTCGAGCTGACAGACTAAAGATACACACCGGCACCTGTGGCCATCACCACAATCTCACACACAAGCTGGGAGAGCTGATTGGTGGAATTGCACAGGACCACCAGGTTCACAGGGTAATGACACGTGAACATTTCTGTAATATTTCTGTTAAGTTGTCACAGTGAATTAGGACAGAACATGCAGGCCCTTTATCCTAAGAGTCTTTAAAGAAGGTACAAATTAGTCAGTCAGGGGAGTGTAATTTAAATAAATGAAACAGGAAGCCTTACCAAGTCTGTCACCTTTCTATTTTGAAACATTAGTCTTTCTCATTTATATCAACCTTTCCTCTGTAGGAGAGGAGAGCTGTCAGCCATAGTATGAAATACGTGGAGCTGATGCTGGTGGCTGATCACGAAGAGGTAAAAACACAGACTATCATGATGAAAGGCATGCTAAAAAAAACAAGCATTATAATTCATCCATGCTGTGATTCATCCATGCTGCTAATGGTGTCATGTAGAACCTACATTAATTAAAGGAATAATTCAATAGAGAAGCGGTTTTGCAGTTTTCCACCTACTCCAAATGCTCAGTGAGCCATGGGATGTTTGGTGTATGTGTATGTAGTTTTGCACTGAAGCTGGAACTTTGAGATTATTTGATCTCTCAAATAGTTTGCATAAAATGTGTGATCATAGGATACAAGCTATAGTATATGCTACAAAATTAAAGGTCCTTGTCAGCAGAGAACACTAATTCAGTCAAGGCAGTGAAATCTATTATTGTTTAGTGATAATTTGCACTTTGACGCTGTTGTTTTATTCCCTATTGATTACATATTTTTTTTGCTTCTACACATTGAGAGGGGTGTCAAGTTTTCATGAAGAATCAGACCTGGGATGTATTTGCCAGCTTCTTCTGTGAATTTTCCAAATCATATTTAATGGTGCCAGATTTACGGGTATCTGCTACAACCGATAAGATGGAATGGAAAAGTAAAAATAGGAGCTGGCGAACAAAAAAACTGCACAGCTGTACAGAAAACTGAAAGGAAAAGGGAAGAAAACATACAACATTTTTAATATCAATATTTAAATTTTCATTGTTATTCAAATTTTTGACATGTAGCCCTATTTAAACTTTGTTGTTTTTAATTTATTTGTGTTTTCTTTGTCGCATCTTTTGAAATATGTTGGAATGTACTTTTTGCATTATTTAATAGCTACATTGGGTTTGTAGCTCCAGTGCAAAACTGAAGAAGCAAATTTTACACACCATTCATGTCTTGGCTGATTACTTTGGGGGAAATTATAGAAATGTGATTTTTTTTTTTACCAGTCTATCTCTTTAAAGGAAAAAAACGAATGAATCAATAAGCCACAATAATTTGACGTGCTACAGTTCTCAGTCATTCCTCTTAAGTGATGAAATTAAAGTGCAGTGATTTGAAAGAATGGCATGGAAGATACTTTGATTAGCCTGGCCCCTAGAAGCCTTTGCTTGTGACGCACAATGACCAACCAGTTCTGGAGCTCCAGTTTGAGTTGGGCCTGGTTTAGCTTCAGTCAGACAGTGAAGCACTTTCTGTTTGATGACTCACTCTGTGGTGCAGCCACGGATAATCACAAAGCCATGTTTCCTTTCATCAGTCATCTGGCGTCAAATTAACGGAGAGCACCCTAAATGATTCCTGTGTTGTGTGTCTGTGTGTTTGAGATCATGAGGCCTCTGAGGTCAGGATGGCATTTTGATATTCTGCCTCTATTGCAGTATGTGAAACACGATCGTGATCTAGAGAAGACCAAAGCCAAACTGCTCGAAGCAGCCAACTATGTGGACAAGGTTGGTTACACACAGGTTTCACAGGGCTTTCAGAAAAAAGAGGAGAGGTGTATTGGTTGGGAAAGATGCTGTTTTGTATCTGACATGAAGTTTCATATCTGTTCTGTTGGCTCTGTTTTGAGACTGTGTGCCTGCATTTCTTGACTTTCTCAGTATTACAAATTACTGAATATCCGGGTGGCACTGATCCAGCTGGAGATTTGGAGTCACGAGGATATGATCAATGTGACGGACAACCCTTACAGCACGCTAGGAGCTTTTCTCACCTGGAGGAGGAAACAGCTACCACAACTGCCTAATGACAACGCACACCTCATCACGTTAGTCCCTCTGAAAATAACACTGACTCATAGAGCACAGCCACTTTTCACAAACTAAGAAAGGCTAATAAATAATACAATCTTTTACCCCATTAGCGTTTTGTCAGCTGCGTTCCTCAATCATCACATTTCCTTCAAATCATGTTGCTAATCCAAGTGAACTTGTTAATGTGTTTTCTTACACTGCATGACACACTGTTATCTATAAAAACGGATGAAAATACATTGCATCTTTAAAAACAGTAGCAGCAGCTACGTTGAAGCCTGCACTTTGTCCATATTTCTATCAGTGATTGTTGGAGTATAAGCATCTACAGTTGTATGCATACATGGCCAAATTACATGATTTGATGCACGTATACACATTAATGCACAATTAATAATGTGTATTTGTTGAGTTTCAGACATCGGGAAAAAATTTAACATAAATGTATGTATATTTTGCACATGTCATATATTTTATCTTTAATTATTTTTTAATGTTTAATGAACAGGAAATGTACACTTATTTTCACTTTACCAAATCAACAAAAATTATTTACCCTTCAAATCAACATGTTACCTGACATGTTTGCATAGAACTGCTACTTACATTAGCCTTGTAATAAAGGTCTGCAATGGGGTGGGACCCGCGGGACGCGGCGCAAAAGCATGCGGCATGGGTCTACATTCGAGAGTTTCTTGCGGGAGTGGGCAGGGGAGAGATGTGTTCGCAGGAGCGGGACAAAGACATTGTTCTCTGGAGTCCCGCAAAGTATACATTTGCATTGGATACATTTTACAGTTTGTTTTTATGTGGTAAACAACATATTTGGTACCTAACCTGCGAATGGTTGCGTTGCGTGGGGTGATGGTGCACGTGGGTGCTTGGAGTCAGATTTCTCTCATTTTGACTGTGAAATGTTTCGATTGAGACTCTTTAGATATTTTTTAATTCAGGTCTGTAGCCTAGTTAGAATCGTTGTAGGTTGTATTTTTTTTTGTGGAAAACCAGTTAGCCAAATCTACCCTTACATAAAAGACATCTTTAATTCACAGCTGGAGTCGTGCCCACATATTGTAGCCTATGTTTCATAAATTCCTGTATGTCAGTTAGGCAACAAATAAATTTGACACCTTATTTAATTTTTATAAGCCAAAATATTATAGCATTTAAATTGTGTCCGGTATTTTTGGCCCACCCTATACTCCACCAGCCTTGCTTGCGTGATTCAGCAGGCGGGAGTGGGACAAACCGTAACAGATGCGGGCGGGAGCGGATCGAAATATTACACATTTCTGCGGGAGCGGGCGGGAGTGGGACAGAAACTTGCGGGAGCGTGCGGAACGGGATAAAAAAACCAGTCCTGCGCAGACCTTTACCTTGTAACCCCAGTGCGAAACTTAAAACTCCAGGTATTTGGTAAAGAAAAAATTGTTATGACTCTTCTGCGTAATCATTGCTAGCTGAAAGGATGTGCTCTAGTGAAAGGTATTATGAAGTGTGAGTTGGGTCTAACCAGCTGTGTTTTCTGTGTTTGTAGGGGCATGTCATTCCAGGGCACCACGATTGGATTGGCTCCGCTCAAAGCCATGTGCTCAGAACACCAGTCAGGAGGAGTCAACTCGGTACAATAACATGGAGTATAATATGACACCATACATCTTTTTTTCTGTTGTATATGGATGAATAATGTGTCTTTTTCTCTCAAGGACCACTCTGAAAGTGCTGTCGGGATAGCCGCCACCCTGGCTCATGAAATGGGCCATAACTTTGGGATGAGCCACGACAGCGAGGGCTGCTGCCAGGCCCTGCCTGAAGACGGGGGCTGCATCATGGCTGCAGCTACAGGGTGAGACAATAACTACTGCACCAAACAGCCCCTCCCAGCTACTACTTAACCTTTAGATGATGAGAATGGAACAGTCATGAAACAGGGCGTCTTAAACAAGAATGGTCATTGCTATACATGTTGGCTTGTCCAGCTAATTGTGAAATCCTACCTTCTGAAATAATGCATAGTAAAAAGAAAGAGAAATAACTGAGAGCTGACTTTTTCCATGCTGTTTTTATCTCCCTGCAGTAGATATTCTGGTTCTTCAGCACTGACTGGTGTATTAGTTGGTGCAATAGTTTCCTTATTAGTAGTCAAAATCATGGAAATGATTAGATTCATTAATGCCGAAAAATGTGATTGTTACTGTTAAAAAGGTTATTACTAAAACATTGATTTTACTTCTCTCTTCATCCTAACAGATAGAGCGTAAGCATTTTCTTATCAGCTACGTTAGCCTTGTAGCGCCATTGCAACACTGAAGAAGCAAACATCAGACCCCAACATAACTTAATTGATTCATTAGAGGCTGCGTGAGAAAACAATTGTGCCAATTTAATTTCTTGCAACATTGTTCCTTTAACTAGCCACCTTCCTTTTGAATTCACTTCTGAATCTTGCTTTTTTTGCAGACACCCTTTCCCACGTGTGTTTAATCCCTGTAACCAGGCGGAGCTGAAGCGATATCTGAGCTCAGGTGGGGGGAAATGTCTATTTAATCCCCCCAATACCAGGGCCATGTATGGAGGTCAGCGTTGCGGCAACGGCTACCTGGAGGAGGGAGAGGAGTGTGACTGTGGGGAGGTGGAGGTGAGACACTACACCAGGGGTTCTCAAGCATATTTTTGAAGTAACCCTGCTCTGCACATTTTCCTGTTTTTACACATCTCCTTTATCTCGGGAAGGCCTGTTTAACCAATCAAAATGCAAGCTTATGATTTAGTTCAGCCTAAAAGTTCTTACTTAGTAGCTACTGAAAATTATTTAGTAACCACTAATGCATAATCAGGGCAGATATAAAGAAAAGTGCTCTGGCAAGATTATGGCTGACCCTGGACTTCACATCTTTAGTCTGCGTCTCTCTGACAGGGCCATCAAAGCAACTAGATATCCTAAAATTTGACAAACAGCAGTGGACTTGGGTCTCATGAATGGCACAACAGTCTAAGTTGACACTGTCATCAGCAAATTGCGAGTTCAGTGTTCGCTGATGCCACGGACGTCTATGGCCAGGGGTCTAAAACAGCACAAGTAACCTCATTTTTCCCTAAGAGAGTAGGATGGCCTCTCCATCACTCAACGCAATACCAGCTACCACAGGTATCTGTTGGCTGGCAAGGCAGAATTGGCACACTGTTGGTTATGTGGGTGTATGTTGGCTGGTGTAACAGAATCTGAGTGCGCTGATCTGTCCAATGACATTGCATTACTGATTGTTAGAAAAGATGTGAAGGCTAGCTAATGAGGGTGCAACAGAAATTGGGGGGAAACTGTGACTTGGACTACTTGCACATTTGACAGAATCCCTGCAATAAAAACTCTGTTGCTTGATACAACTCAAAATGAGATGTCTTATTCCATAATGTATTACTTCACACTGTACACATCACAGTACATCATTTCACCCTGTTAAATTGTAAATAAGACTGGGCTGTGTACAGACCTTTCGTATATTCAGAGTATCTCCTTTTGGCTCGTTTTCTCACTGGTGGTTGCATGACATTCAGCTGAATGTCTCTCTCCATCTTTCTGCATCTTCCAGGAGTGTTCCAGTCCATGCTGTAATGCCAATAACTGCACGCTGAAAGCAGGTGCTGAATGTGCCCAAGGAGTGTGCTGTGACAACTGCAAGGTGATTTCCTATTCGCAAACTTTCTCTCTGACCAAACGTTGCACTTTGGGCCATATGTAACTGCTTCCTGTAAAAATGACTCATCGCTTGGTCGCATCCTCTCTTTGCTCATTTCCTCACAGCTGAAGCGCCCTGGTGTTCCGTGCCGCCCGGCCTCAGGTTCCTGTGACCTGCCCGAATATTGTGATGGGAAATCAGAGTCCTGCCCTGCTAATTTCTATTTGATGGATGGCAGCGTCTGTGCACATGGCAAAGCATACTGCTACACGGGCATGTGCCTGACACTGGAGCAGCAGTGCCTCTCTCTTTGGGGGAAAGGTAACTGTGTATATACATGCATATATATTTTCAAAGAAGTCTTCCAAATACAGTGACATAATACTAATGCATTGCCATTATTATATATGTAGACCTGTTATGGATCAAAATAGCAGTGCATTAGTGTTATGTCACGGTACTGGGAAGACCTGTCTGAACAGATTTTCATGCTGTGTTTGGCTGGGAATTCAGTGGATATACTGTCATTGTTTGGTGAAAGCTGTGCTGTAGTAATGAAGACACCTTTTGTAAAGTGGGTAATACCATCTGCTCCTTTTTTTAAAGTTGTCGGTGAGCACCTGGATAATTTCCTAAATCTGCCATTTGCTACAGATTCTGTCGTGCGTAAGATGTCAAGTCAAGTAAAGTCAAATTTAATTACAAAGTAATTTTCACAGCAGACGTTGTCACAAAGCTACTTAACAGAAATCCAAATCCTGGAAGTGACAGTGCCAAGGAAAAACTCCCTCTGAGCTGGAGGAAGAAACCTTGAACCAAGTCTCAGAGGGGAACTCATCCTCCTGGTTCGACTCTGAATAACAAGACACTAACACAAGAGACAGTTAGTATATGATTTAATTAATTAAAATAATTAATAATAAGGAGAGATATGCAGAGGATTGTGGTTATTAATGCTGGAGTTCAATAACAGCCAAGGAAGTAACAAGTGGTATGAGAGTTCATAAGTAGTGCAAAAGATCATGAATTTTTCCAAAAAAAGTGTGAATGAGAGTAAAGTACATTATGTAAATGAGATGGTTAGTAGTGATCTGGTTGAGGTTTTCAGTCTCAGGAGAGCGAGTAAGTGAGCATGCTGTGAAGTATTCTATTTCCAGGTATAGCAGAAGAGACACATGGTGGCAGAACTGGTTTAGAGGGTGGGGAGTACAGTTAGTTGAACACATACCAACTTTACACTGAACAACATGAGCTGGGACAGATCTGAGTATGAGAGAGGGTCAGGACAGCAGGGGGAAATGGGTCAAACCTTAAAAAGTGTAAATAGAGTCTGGTATGCTGATGTGGTAAGTAATCTAGAAGTTTGTGCAAATAAGGCAGCAGGAGCACCCAGTCAGGGACTCTGTATCAGGGCAGGAACCTCTCAGAACGAAAGCAGCAGCCAGAAAAAGCAGGTAAAGGAGGGTAAGGCAGGACTATAATATTATACGTCTAGACTTTTTGATTGAGAACTGAGAGTGTCTGTGAGTCCGAAATTAAAACAGGGAGATCATTACAGTGCTGGGTTTTTCTAATTTGAGGAACAGAAAGCAGGTCAGCACCTTTTATATGGTGTGTGGGGGTTAAAAGACATATTTTAAAGGCCACACTTTAAAGAGCTTTATATGTCTTTGGGAATATTATGATGAAATTTACTATGTGTTGGGAGCACTCTAGCAGCTGAATTGTAAACCAGTTGGAGCTCGTTTAACGACCCAAAAGCCTGTCCAGCCAGAAGTGCATTACAATGAAATGATCCAGCGTTAAGGTTGTAAAGGCATGGACCAGCTTCTCTGCTGCATTAAAGGAGCATATACTCTGCAGGTTTGCAGTGATGTGTAGATGAACATGTGATTCAGACACGGTTAGGAATGGGAGCATGAAATGATAGATCTGAGTCAAAGATGACACCCAGGTTATTGACACTTGAACTGAGCGTAACTGAGACGCTATCTATGTTAAGAGTGAATTTGTTTTTCTCTGTCTTAGTTCCTTTCTGAGTTAGATCTTCAGTTTTGGTAGGATTAGGTAGGAGAAAGTTATTCATCATCCACTTTGCATTTTTTTAGGAAGGCCTGTTTTACTGAGACTATGGATATTGTTTGGTGTAGATAATAGACAAAGGTTAGTGTCACCAGCCTAACAATGGAGGCTAAAACCACACTTGCAAATTTCATTACCTTGTAGGCGCGTATGTAGAGAGAACAGTAGAGGACCAGGAATTGACCCTTGCAGAACACCATATTTTACTTAAGCAAGGTCAGAGCAGTTTATTATTTTGTGCATTGGCTCAGTGACATTAAGTAGTATCTGTTTAAGTAGCCATGTTGGTACTGAATCAAGCATGAACTGATTCAATTTGTTTAGATTAATTAGACAAAGGGGCTCTAGCTGAGTCCCAGAGCTAGAGGAGGATTCCTCTACATACCCAACTGTGTTTGGGGGCAAATATTTTGGGTTTTCAATCATATTAAAACTTTATGTGTGTCAGAAAACTGATGTGTGATACATTATATAGCAGTTGAGGTTAACTTGGGCTGCATTTGTCTCCTCAAAGGTGCCAGTCCTGCTCCAGATGTCTGCTTCACCAAGGTGAATGAGGCTGGAGATTGCTATGGAAACTGTGGCAAAGACCTAATGGGGAACTATAAGAGCTGTATCGAGAGGTGAGCGTCCTTCACAGTCAGTGTCCATTCATACATTTTTAGAGTGGAAAGATGCATATTGCCATATTTTTCCATCAAAAGGGACGCCAAATGTGGCAAGATTCAGTGTCTGAGTGCTGCTTCCAAACCTATTGGTAGCAATGCTGTCCCCATCGACACCACCGTCCAAGATGGCCAGATGAAGATCCTGTGCCGAGGTACACACGTCTACCGTCCTGACAAAAATGACAAGAATCATGGAGATACATTAGACCCAGGGCTGGTCATGGCTGGGACCAAGTGTGGCAACAATGCCGTGAGTACTGGCTACGTAATAGTGTTCTGTAGTAATACTACATAAAATAGTAACTGGACTAGCTTGTTTTGAAGCATTTCTCCTTGACAATTTCTTGGGGAACTTCAACTGAAGGTCAAGATGCAAAATCAAGACAAATGATACTTAATAGCAGAATTGTTACCACTGATCATACATGTCAGTGCTATCTTTTGTCTTTCTCTTGCACAAGATTTGTTTTGGAGGAGAGTGCCGCAATGCTTCCTTCCTGCAAACGGATGAGTGCAATGCCAAGTGTCATAGCCACGGGGTAGGTGGACACCATCCCTGTATTTCTGGCAGACCTGTTTGGCAGCCTGGTTTCACTGATCCAGCACACTTCCCATACTTCCATCACTCCATCAGCTCACAGTCTTACTCAGTCATGCTGTGCAAATTAGAGGAAAAAAAAAGATATTTAGTTTTATGTGATTCTCTGTCTTCTCTGTCAACTATAGTTTGACCTGGAAAAATTTAACATTATACAAATCCAGTCTTGCTATTAGACATACAAATTCATGCACCTGTCTTTGTCGAAATAAGAATATTTTTGCATCCATGTTACAAGCAAACTAACGCATGCACAGAAACAGTGTCTGGTATTAAACTTAAGCACTGTTATATATTATACACAAAGACTTCTAAGGTCTGTTCGTAGCTACTGGTTTCCACTGTTAGCCACAGTACCATGATTTGCCAAACTATTCCTTAAGAGGTGGTAACTGTGGTAAAGCAGGTTATAGTGAAACTTAGCCATTATATCATTTTATTTAAAAAACAAATCTCCCAATATCTACGCAGACTATGTAAAAAAAATGGTAAAAAGGAGTAAATGGCATACCAAAATAAATGTAGTTTAAGACAAAGACACTGCCAGCACTGTTGACTTGAGTCTATACGGTCTCTTCTCTTGTAGCTGTGCAACAACAATCATAATTGCCACTGTGATGCAGGATGGGCTCCACCATATTGTAAGCAAGCAGGAACTGGTGGCAGTGTTGACAGTGGCCCAGTTATCCCACACAGTAAGTCAGCTGTGTACCAAGTACCGACACATGACACACACACAACACTTACGATACTCTCAAAGGATGTTTCTCAAAAATTTGTCGATTCATATAAATGTCTGTGCGTGTCTTTGTGAACTGATTGGTCTTTTCATTTTGATGTTGTAGGCAACTTACTTCCAGCACTGGTGATACTGGCCTTACTTCTCTGTTTTGGATTGGCTGTTCTGTTTCTCTGCTGGTGCTACAAGCGGAAGCTTCATTCTCTTAAAGGCGTTGCCCACAGCCCTCCTGAGATATGCATTAAGTAATTATTAAGTTTCACAGCTTTGATGATATTCAGTGAACTTATACTGTTCTTCTTATACTGTCATTGTCTGAAATGTTGGTTGCGGTGAATGTGTGCTAAATTGATTCACTTTCATTCACTCTACAGTGCCCCAGATTCACCAGTCCACAAAACTTCAGCCAGTGGTCATGCCAGCCCAACATTCCAGCTGAAGAAACCTGATGCAGATAAACTGGTAATATGTTGCTTCCTATATCACTGTTGCAAAAAGTGATTTGTAGTATATTTATCTGATTGATAGACATTTTTAAGGAAGCAATATTCTGGGATTGGGGTTTGAACGCTGTGGTTTTGTGTCTTCTCCAAACCAGAGTAGCCCTAGGCCCAGTCCTGCCTGCCCATCAAGGTCGAAACATTCTATTGTTCGTCCCACGGTTAAACCTCCACCCATTCCAGCATATGCTTTACAAAAGCAGAGTCCACCTGCAGAGGTCACCTCCAGTCCACACCCATCTCCATCAGGCACCACTAAACCTAGACCGTGCCCTCCCAGCAGACCTCCCCCACCCTGCCCTGTGGCCAAACCCTCTCAGATCAAAGAGGTGAGTGTCCCTAATCTGGTACAGACTGTCCTGTTAAAATGTCCCACCTACCCACTAGCTGGTGCAACAGGAAAGCAGATCATGCATCACTTCAAAAGGGTCATTTTGATCAGTAGAACAGTGTCAAAAGTAGTCTGTTTAATTTTAAGACATGAAGTTTGAAAATGGTCTTTTTTATTAATACACAAACATACGAATGTTATAAGTGGACATCAAGCAATACAATCAAATAAAAAATAGGAAATTGACTCTTTAAGTGGAGATGGTAATATATTAGTAAAGCATTCTGTCACGTCTCCCCTTATCTCCCGAATGAGGGCAGGCGCAAAAGCAGACTTCCAATGTTCCTTCTTAACTTTATTCTTCAAAAACACAACAAAAACAAAAGGCACGAAGGCCAGAACCAAGACTGTAAACAAAAAGGAGTCAAGAAAAACACAGTCACACAACTCAGAATGACGGTGGACCAACACCCGAAACCTAAACACAACCCCTTATATACATGTACTCAAAACCCAACCACCGATAAACAAATTCAAACATTGTACTCTAACAACCAGGCAGCTGTGACTAATGCAAAACAGAAGAAACCCTATTACCCACTTCATAATTGAAGTCCCCATAATCAAAACATAAACCTTTGGCGGGCTCTAGCGGCCTCCCACAGTCACGGTCCCCAGACCTGACACATTCCCGTTGCTTCTAGAGTTGCTGCTAGAGTTCTAACCAAAACGAAGAAATTAGTTTATATATGTATGTATGTATGTATGTATATATATA
>JBBJLS010000032.1:9073916-9084170 GCA_037577275.1 Bryconaethiops microstoma | reverse complement strand
TATATATAGGTACACAGTGGAGCATTGGATTGTTCTCAGTTACAAAAACCGTAATAACACACGCCTAAATGGAGCCTTTATATATTTTTAGTCTCTGTACCTTCCTTTGCATCTCACATTAACATAGCTGCATTATAGCAAGGATCATTGTATTGAAAAAGCAGCTCAGTATCCTCAAGCAGAAAACGGAACCGTTACTGTCACACTAGAGCTTATTTTTGCAGCTTAGCTAGCTCTCTAGGTACAAAGCTAATTAACATGTCTGATTGGCCAGGTATTTTGTTATTTCTCTATCATCTTTCATTGCAGAGTATTTATGTGGATGTCATCTCACTTGGACACATTAACACCTAGGTATAAAATGTGTGTTTGTGTCTATGTGTGCCACTGGGGAAAGTTACTGTGTTCATCTCAAGTTTATTACATTTAACGTTACTTTTGAATGGATTACTGTTGTCTACCAATTCCGAGGTGTGTTATGAATTCCATGCCACTGTGTTTTAGAGGTCTCCTTTTTAATTTTTAAAATGTCTTTTGTGGTAGATGTTATGCTAGATTGTGAATTGTGACTTAGGATGCTATATAACCGTTTGAGATATAGACAATAACTTAATCACACCATTCTGCTTTGTTTGTTCTCTATGTGATTCCACGGCAGGTTCCAGCGTCACTCTCTCAGTCTTGCCGCAGCCAGGATGTTCCCCTGCCTGGCCCATAGACCATGGCAAGTCTTCTGCAGGGTCTATCTGCAGCATCGAGCCCATCTGTCTCAGTTGCCTCCCAGAGTCACACGGCCATGCTACGGTTAGTCGCCTAGTTTCAGAATTTAAATCACTGGTGTGATTTTCTTGTTGGTCTAGCATAGTTTACTGTTAAAACAGTTTGTAAGTTGACTTGCTCTCATTTGAATGGACCAATTTGCTGTCTTGCTTTTATTTGAAGATGCATATTTGCTATCTAAGCTAACCTTATGCTTCATTGTAATCCATAGTGTACCATTGTATTTGCATTGTAAAGGAGGCCTGGTTTTAAAAGATGCTCAGGTGTGTTCTGGTGTTCTCTGTGTACAGGCTGGCAAAGTGGAGGAAAGGGCCACAGCCTATGGTTTAGTTTCCCTGACCATAGGGCGGCCTCTTTGGCTTGGGCACAGTTGCAATATTATTCTACTGCTGGCAGCAGTAAAGATGGACCACCATCAAACCCTGATAGTCCAAAGCCCACTGCTAACCCCTCCCCAGAAACAGTCGGTAATTCCATTTGTGTTCCTTTTCATTCTGCGCATTTTCTTACCTGAATGTTAAGCATTTTGCACCTTGATGATATCTTGGTTTCTTTGTTATTGCCAATTGTTTTCTTTTTCTTTTATTAACTGTATAGCTGCTGGTGGTCCCTTTGGTAAGTCAGCCATTTTTATGAGATTAAGAACAACCTATACATATGAATCTAGTAATTAGAAGCTACTAGTTATTAGTTCATGCTGTTGCTTTATTTTAGAACCCAAAGCTCGGGGTCTAACAAAATCAGAGAACATTCAAGTGAAAGGTAATGTGATTTGCCTCCATGAACTGACGGTTACTGTAGCTTGTGTATTGTGGCCTGTGGTGTGACTGTTGTTTTTGTTTTTTTTGTTTTTTTAGTGAGGGCAGTGCTAAAGAAGAGGGAATATGGCTCTAAATACACACAGAACAATTTCATCACTGCTGTTAGGGCAATGAATGAGTTCTGCCTGAAACCCAGGTAAAGTGTAGTTGTGTTTTTTTTCAGGTTCACTCACAAAAGGAAGCTGAAAATGGAGATTAAGTTAGAAAAGCTTGAGTAATGTTGCATGGAGTTGTTTAATTTGTCAGGATAAAGCTAAGCAGTGTTGCAGCCCTTCATGGGGTTTCATATAGAGAGAGAATGTAATATGTCATTGGAAAACTCTGCCCCACATGGAAGAAAACACTCTGCAAAGTTGAAAGGGAGTTAATGGAAATTGCAGGACATCTTGTCCTGAAACAGCTTTAAAAGCCATCTAGATAGTTAACATCAAATGTCTATAGTCTATGCACACACTTACTAAAATCCTCCTTGTTTTGTATCAGTCTGAATCGAAGACATTTGAACATGTCATCTTGCTGTTTTGTCATCCAAGATCAAAACGCTCAAGCGTAGCTGTAATATTACGTATTATTAACACTGCAATTACATTACCCTCATTGTTGCATATCAGTTTGCATCAGCGTTGTATGAACTTCTCATATTGTAATGTAAAATCAAATGCTCACGTTAGGGTTATATTAATGGCACTATAAGCAGTATTGTTATTGTAATTAGATGCAGTCTGGGTAGTTGGAGCACTTAATGTTAGGGATATACTCATGGCACGTCAACTTTTTTTGTCTGTGTTTTGCGTTTTGGAAAACTGTTAAAGCTTAATGAATTTGCATTACAACTCAACACACAACAGCTTTTTGGAATGGCTGTTATTAACTTTTAGTTTTAAGATAATAATATAGAGAACTGCAATGCAAATCACTGGGAAATGATTTTCCCCAGTGGGCTGGGTGTGGCCTAAATGCTTTCTGTTAATTTTTTTCTGATGTGTTTTTGAATTTGTATGTTTTTAGTGACCTTGAGCAGCTGAGGAAAATACGGCGACGCAGCCCTCATGATGACACAGAGGCTTTCACAGTCTTTCTGCGCTCAGATGTGGAGGCTAAGTATGTGCTATTGTAACGGCTAAACCTTAGCATGTGTCTATCACTCTGTTTTAAGTGTTTTGTTTTTGTTTGAGGTTAATTATTATTTTTCTTTGCATGTTGTGTAGGGCCCTGGATGTGTGGGGCAGTTTGGAGGCACTTGCTCGAGAGAGGAATCTCAGGAAAGAAGTGGAGAGACAATACCAAGAAAGTTTGTACATCTACATCTTCTGATAGAATTTCACGTCATACATAGCTGACGCCACATCTTAAAAAGGTATGAGATTTAAAATCTCAGCTGAAAAGCGATCTGCTGTAAAGAGTTCCACTGTAAAAGGAATTTGCTCAATTAGTGAGCAGTTGTCTCACCAGTCAGCGGTCCAGATTTTAATTGGTTCCACCGCACAGTTTGACTCACAGTTTCTTTGTAAATATAGGATAGTGGTCTGTGTGGTTAGGGAGAGGAGAGTGTTTGAGGGGTTTTTTTTGGCCTGAAAATGTGGTATGGTGCAGCTTGAAAGACTTACATTAGTAGTGCTCTGAGACAGGTAAAATTGTTTCATGGATGCTGGAGCCTCAAATGTGAATTTCACTTACTGCTTATCAAACTACTGGGGTATTTCAACTGCTCTGGCCTAATTACACTGAAAAGCTGTTGCTAAAATGCTCACATGCGCTGTGACTCTGGCCGCCATGACATGATTATATTTTTCTCATAGAGTTACAGTATTTACGATACCAGCCTTACAATGTTTTGGACAGTTATGTATTGGCTGTTATTTCGGTACGCTGATTCAAATGATTTGGTCACTCAAATGTTGTGAAAGTACATGGACAATAAATATGTCCTAATAATTTCTTGTTTAATTCCTTAGATATTTTTCGAAATCAACAGTTGTTGAAGGAATACAAAGACTTCTGGGGAAACACAAAGGTGGGAATAAGAGTGCTTTCATATCTGTACCATTTTTGCTTTTCAGCTGGTCTCACACTGGTCATTATTTTCTGTGCATATGTGACCCCAAATTCAAGCTTCTGAAAACAGGCCCAATAACCAGTACGGTGGTTTGTGTACCAAAAGTGTAATTCTTACATGACCGTTCTGAACTTCCACTGCAGATTGACTTCAGAAATTACAGGGTTGTCATGTGTCTGTCTAACTTCATATCTGCATTTTTCCACAGCCTCGGTCAGGCCAGAGGGCAACTTTTCTTCAAGGCCCAGGAAAGGTGGTGATGGTAGCTATTTGCATGTGAGTTTTCTAACTTGTTTGAGTACTTTTGTAAATGTAAACACTTTTTATCAAGCTGTCTTGTTATCTGTGTAGTTAACATTTACAAATCCTTTTATGGCATCACTCAGTAACTGATGCACCTTTCTGTCTAAAGACCGTGTTAATTCTTTAGGAAGGAAGGAATGAGACAGCGTCACGAGACTTAGTGGCTATGTGCTGCTTCTCTATTAGATTTCAGCGAGATTGAGTTAGAAAACATGTGCACTCACATGAGGGACCCAGTAAGGCGTTGTGAAGTGCATCTGTTCAAATAGCACCAGACAGCAAGGCTTTGTTTTTGCCTAATTTGTATCACTACAAAGTAGTAGAAAATGAAGTAATGAATAATGAATTCCAAAGTAATAATATAAACAGGGGTTGACATAAGTGGTATGCAAGCACGCACGCCTAAAAGTAAGTGGTACACAAATGTGCACCAGTTTTCAGTGTTCACATCGCAAATGCATACCTAATTTGTGAATTTGATCTACGCGCACCCCAGTTGCGTATTTATATAAATGTGTTGACCTCAGCATTACATATCAGCATCAGCCCACACATTGGTGCGTCCCTAGTAACTGCTGTATCATGCTGTACTCATAGTAACGTCACTCTTGCTCCTGCTGCTTGTATACAGCGTTTTTAGAAATGTATGTTGCTTTGTTCGTGATTTATTCTGTTACTGGTTCTCAGAAATGGGCTGAATTTCTTCTTCAAACTCCTGGCATGGGTTTATACTGGATCGGCCAGCATGTTCTCAGAGGCCATCCACTCGCTGGCTGATACCTGTAATCAGGTAGTATAGTTTCTGTCTCTCCTACCTGTTTAATACTCAAAATCTGGGACATTTGAGGGATATTTTCAGCAGCAACGTTGAGGCTTTCTACACTCATGTTTTAAAATAAGCATCACATTACGGGCTTATCAGCTGTAATTTAGATGTGTTTAATGTATTGGCTTCTGTTCACACAAGTCCTCCTAGCTGTTAGGATTGAATTTTGACTCCAGCTTTTGGTTATGCTCAACAATTAAATCTCTGAGTCAAAGTGCATTTGTGAATCTCTCTCTCTCTCTCTCTCTCTCTCTCTCTCTATCTATCTATCTATCTATCTATCTATCTATCTATTTATTTATTTATTTAAAGTGAAGTACTTTTGTTTTTAATAAAATGTTTTGAAGTTCACACCATTGTGAAAGATATGTACTGGACTGAACCAAGTTATGTACAAATGCAGAAATGACCATGCATTTAATGGTAAACACACATTTTGTGTTGATAAATGAAATGTTGCATGAATCTTACAGCAAGGTTTGCATGAAAAAAAATGAATATAGAAATATGATAAAAATAGTTTACAAATCATTAGACCTGTCTGAGCTGCTTGGATGTGGTCTGAATATGTTGACCCAGAGCCAAACAGTGTGAGCAAAGTGGTGAAACAGGTGTCGTAGACCCTGCTGTGTTCAAGGTTGACCTAGAAATCTGCCGACAGATTTAGGAAAGTGAAGTTCTTATGTACTTGCATGGATGTGTATGCAGGCAATGCTGTCATGGCCAGGGAAACAGCCAACAGGCAGATGAGCTACCTCTCTAATTCAGTTATGCTTGCTAGATTAGCTGTGGCTTGTCTTTAGCTTTCTGGGGTTTTTTTTCTATTTGACTCAAACAGAAAGCGAGAGTGATGAACACAGTTTCATTAAAGGTGTCTGCACAGGAAGAGCTACATCACTCTTGTGATTGTCAAGGATACTGCTTATGTAAGCACTACTCAAGATTAGGCCCATATAGTTTGCATGAGAATAGAACATTTTGGCAAAATGCATCAGCCGTTTTGTGGATATTGGCAAGTCAGTCAGAGGAAGTGCAGTCTCTCTTGTGTATCCACAAAACCAAAATGAACCCCAGAAAAAACAAGGCTTTACCTTTTCTGGAGATTTATTGGCTGTGCTTTTGGTATTGGTATGAAATTGTATTTTACATTTATGTCTGTATTCTCCTCTCTATTGAATCATTAGGCTCTCCTTGCGCTGGGTATCAGTCAGTCTGTGCGCAACCCAGACCCCGTACACCCGTAAGGAATCACTTCATAATACCTCTACATAGACGAAAGGATTGATTATCGCCCTAGTGGATGATAGAGACTGATACTATTGTTCTTCCTTTTTTGTCCCAAAGGTATGGCTTCTCCAACATGCGCTATATTGCCTCCCTGATCAGTGGAGTGGGCATTTTCATGATGGGAGCTGGACTGTCCTGGTACCATGGAATTATGGGACTTCTGCACCCTCAACCAATGGAGTCACTACTCTGGGTTAGAGGCTGTTCATTTGAATTCTCAGAAGAGTATTGTTATAGGAAACATGGCCTGTTTTTGCTTGTGTAACCTGCACAATACATGTCATCTGCTCATGTGTTGCAGGCGTACTGTATTTTGGCTGGCTCCCTGGTTTCTGAAGGAGGTAATGGTTTATCTAAATAGCTTTCACATTTTGGCAGAGCTGCTTAAGCAGCATCTTTAAAGGGAAATTAATTATATAAACTATGAATGACACTTGGATTTGGTATCTTCTCACAGCAACACTGCTGGTGGCCATTAATGAGATCAAAAAGAGCGCTCACAGTCAAGGAGTTTCCTTCTATGAGTATGGTAAGACAGACTTTCATCAGAACAGCTAAGGCTGTCCAAGCTTGTCCAATTGTCCAAGGCTTGGGTTTTTTGTAGGGCTGCAACTAACGATTATTTTAATAATCGATTAATCTGTCGGTTATTTTTCGATGAATCTACAGTGTTCAATGCGCTCCGCGCTCAACTGAAGTTTGTTTTTTTTTAATAATCAAATGTCTCCGCATCGCGCGACACAACGAATCAATTATAAAATTTGTTGCCAACTCTTTTAGTAATCGATTTTTATCGATTTAATCGATTCGTTGTTACAGCCCTAGTTTTTTGTATTGCTTTTTAATACCGTGTGCAATGGTTTACTTTGTTTCAAGGCTGCTGTGCTTGTGCAAGACATTATGAAATTTCTGCAAGAGTGCTACAACAAGGCTTACACACTGTGCATTGTTGCTCTTGGCTTGAATGCTCAGTTTGAACGTTCTGGAGTGGAGAGTGTGTGCCTGAGCCCGTTGAAGGTGACTTGTTGTTTAGTGTGCTGTACTGGACGTTTGTGTTTCAGTAATGCAGAGTCGAGACCCCAGTACCAATGTGGTCCTACTGGAGGATGCTGCAGCTGTTTTGGGAGTGATGTTGGCTGCTGGATGTATGGGTCTGACTTCTCTCACAGGTATCACACATTTTCTGTTTTTCTGAGTTACTAAGCCTGTTTGTCTGTCTATTTATATGTCTATGTAAAAGAGATTTAACAGGATCTTCAAAGTGGTTTAGGTGTTTAAGCATAGTTTTGTTATTATAGTGTTGATATTTGTGTATTTTGTTGTATTGCCAAACTAATGTACAAAAAATATAATTCATTTTATTTTATTTTTGTCATGTTTGGTCAGTGTGCATACCTTAAAGACAGATGACTCTGAGAAGTTCACGGAATAAGTGAAAATTAGTGAAGTTATATTAATAAAAGCATTTTAAAAATTCAAATAAAATAACATGAATGGGATTTGCCTTTTTACATGGAATGCGACCGTGAAACTGAAGTGGCAATGCACTACATTTAGAAAAGCTCAGATTTTAGTAATATTGCCAGTAGTGCTACTTTACCAATGTACAACATAAGAACCAGTTTTGAACTTGAATTACATATCAACATTCACACCCATTAGTCCTGTTTATTTAGATGCACACCAAACATTTAAAATTAATCATTAACTAACCTTAACATGCTCTATCTCTCGCGCTCTCTCTCGCGCCCTCTCTCTCAGGTAATCCGTATTATGACAGTCTGGGATCTCTAGGTGTTGGCACTCTACTGGGCACAGTCTCAGCATTCCTCATTTACACAAACACTGAGGCTCTGCTGGGGCGCTCCATTCAAGCCGAGCATGTCCAGAAGCTCACAGAGTTCTTAGAGAATGACCCTGCTGTCAGGTGAGTTTCCTCCACCTTTTGGCAGGAACATTATCCTGTTCATCAGAGATTTTTTCTATTTTATTTAACAACATATGTCGGCTCTTAGTTTAATTAATCTGTTAATGGTGATTTCTGCATTAAGAGTCTTTCAGAGGTCTTAAATCGGTAGTGATTGAGTGTGTATAATAAAAAGGTGTATGACTGGTTTAATTGTGTCCTTAGGGCGATTCATGATGTGAAAGCCACTGATATGGGGCTGAGTACAGTACGATTCAAGGCAGAGGTGGATTTTGATGGGCGGGTGGTTACACGCTCCTATCTGGAGAAGCAGGACATTGATCAGATCCTCAATGTACGTACTGAAATAGTACACTCACTGCATTGCTTCTAGTGTTGGTGCCATTGCCAAAAATCTGGGCTTGCAGTCAAAGAATAAGAAAGGCAAGGCAAGGGTACCACACATTTCAGAAGTTTTCCATAGTGTTGACTGTAAAGTGCAAAACAGTCAGGAAACTGATGGTACAGCTACATTTAGTCATAATTAGCTTTAAATAAGTGTATTTCTGGAGTAACATCATCTTGGTTTCCTATTGGAATATTTGTCTAGTATTTTTTGGATCTATTGTTTTTGTCTTCATTTAGAAATTGGCAACATTTGGCCATAAATTTGAAATAGCAAGCATCTAATCTGTGTACGCATGTGTATCTGTCTGTTTCTACATTATAGGACATTCAGCAGGTAAAAACCCCTGAGGAGTTGGAAGCTTTCATGCTTAAACATGGGGAAAACATCATAGACACACTGGGAGCAGAAGTTGACCGTCTGGAGAAAGAGCTCAAGGTTTGTCACTGAATATGTCCAACATGTTAAACAGTTTATTAGTCCATATAGATCAAGGGTGTCTACACCTTTTTTTTTTTTTTTTTAATTCTTTTTTTTCCGAGAATCAAAGTGCAATAAACTGAAGGTTAAACCGTATACATATAAACTCAAATTAAGTTTTAAACAATGAAAATGTAATAATGTATAATATAAAAAGCTATTTATATTGTGGAGAGTTGGGATTAGGGAAATATTCTATTGGGCCAGATCAAACGTCCTCACCAGCCGACTTTGACATGTTATCCAGTTCAGTTCAAGGATAAAGGAAACTTCTGCAAATAGGAATGCACCTAGTGATGTCTGGGATACACATGTATTTTGCAACACACACACAGGTCCCAATCTAGTTTGCTGTTACAGTTGATCATTTAATGTAAACAGTGAACATAAAGTGCTTGAAGAGCGTCATCATCCACTTCAGGCAGCCTAATGTGAGAGTTCTAAATGACTTGTTTTGGGCCTCTGTCCTTTTACTTACAGATACTGTGTCAGCATTTCCTCTCTTGTATGGAAGCCAGGCCTGTGCTGTCAGAGCAGATTTAGCAGTACATACAGCAGACAGCACACGTACTTCCCATTAGAGCAGGATGACTCGGTTGTACTATTCATCATTTTCAAATAAACTAAAAAAACACTTCCTTCACTTAGTATTGCTTTTAGAGAAAAATCAAGCATAATGTTTCATTCTGCTGTAAATGTTTTTCCCTGGAATGCAAACTATTCTACAGGTCAGAACGAAGAGCTCTCTGGATTGCTGACCTTTTGTGAAGGTCATTTATCAGTGGAAATTAATTTTTTTGTGCTTAATTTATTATACAATATTATACTTTATGTAGCACTCTGACTATAATTTAGTAAGTTCACAAAGAACACTACAGTTTTGCTGACTTAGAGTTGGCTGAAGTGGCTCATTCTATTGTTTTGAAAACAGCAACGGAATCCCGAGGTGCGACACGTAGATCTGGAGATCCTCTGATTCTGTGACCTGGGGACGCAGGCAGTGTCAGTGTGGCAGATAACAAGCCGGACAGTGGAAGGATGCTTTAGATGATGCAGACCTCGAGTGACCCAACTTGCACCCGTCAGTCACATGAAGTCTTTCTTTTCAGCAATCAGTCATCCAAGCAACATTTCAACCCATTTCGTAAGTTTTCAGTGCAGAAAGGTTTGCTGCTACAGTACTCTGCAAAAGTCTTAGGCACCTATGAAAATTGTTTGAATCTGTTTATATCAGTAGTGGGATTCTGCCAGCAAAAACACAAGTGAACATTAGAAACTCAACGAACAAGAAAGTAGTAAAAAAGTATCAAGTATATTTCCTTTTTTTCTAAAAAGGAGTTGATATTTTGTGAGCTGGTTAGAAGAACACAGGTTTGGTTTCAGATTTCT
>JBBJLS010000032.1:9050624-9073816 GCA_037577275.1 Bryconaethiops microstoma | reverse complement strand
GATTTCTGCTCACTGCCTCCAGTCATTGTGTGGATTTATAAAATTCCATAAGCAGCACCGAATTTAATCTAATGAAGCAAAACGAGCCAAACCAGGTGTCCGATTGTAGTTAAAATTAATATTGGACTTCCATGAGGAAAGAGGTCTGTTAGGAGAACACTTTACCACACATAAAACCACTCTTTACTGTAATAATGTTAATTGTATTTATTGTAGTATTAATGTTTTAACACTAAATTAACACTACTGTCCAGTAGTAAACAGGTTTCAAGTATAATCTTCATAGGTGCCTAAGACTTTTGCACAGTACTGTGTATATATACGAAAGGTCACAGAAATCTATACAGGGGCTTTATCAGTGAGTACTCAGGCCCTGGGCTCATGTTAATGTACAGTAATGCTGGTCTAGGATCAACCCCCTCATATGTCTGTTAAATTGTGTTTTGTAGGCTACGAAAGACAACAAAATTGGTTCTAAAACAGCACTTTAAATTGATAGTGTGTGTGTGTATATATAAGCCCTGAGGGGATATTTCACAAAGCAGTTTAGCTCTACAACCTCAAAATAGTCTTTTACAGGACAGTCTTCCTTTTTGTTTAGAGTTTGTGTATCTGCGAAGTCTCACTCTGTGACTCTTTGATTTTCTGCATACATTTTCTTTTAATGAACTCCGTGATGCAGCAAACAAAGCACAATTCATGGTTCTTGGTAATATGAGATCATGGGTGGGAATGGACTTGGGCCATTATCTCTTATCCATTTCCCATCAAGCAACAAATACTCATTACTTACTCCACAAGTATTCTATTTGAAATGCTGGGGTGTAAAAGGTTGTGTGACAGAGTATGTGTTGGGGGGTGGCATTTTATGACCCTTTTTGTTTTAAGAGCCTAGTCCTTTTGGCTTTTTTATGGAAGCATATGCTGATAGGCATGACCATCCAGTACATGTTCCCTTGAATTCAGAGGAGTAGTTACCGAACAGATATACAGTTGTTACACTATTGCAATGTATTGACTTGTTCAGCAGTAATGATCATTAAAATTCTGATTATAAGGAGAGATGAATATGGTATTCTCTTTAAATAGACAGGTGTGATCAGTACAGCCCCAGTGCAATTTCAATATAAGGTTCTGAATGCAAACATCTGCATTATATTCTGTATGTAAATTTCTACATGCAGAGTAATGTACACATATAAGAATTGCCTATGCTGTCATTTATGCCTTTTGATAACACTTACGAAAACAGCGTAATGCCAGATAAAATGGCCAGTACCCACAGTGGGATTCTCTGTTCATGCAGAGGGGGACTATTCTCTTCATCTTTACCTTCTGTTAACACTAATAATGCTAACAGTGTATAGGAATTCTACATTAAAATACAATTTTCCATGTTAACCTGTTTGAACAAAGGATCCTAGTGAATCTGAATGAGAATCCCAACACAAAGCAGGTATTTCTGCCTCTCTCTCTCTCAGTTGTAAATAAACGCAAGTCGTGAAATGACCGCATTCTCTACCAGACCTTTTCAAAACCGGGTTTCCTTGAGGAGAACTCTCAAGGTTCAGGTGAATCATCCATCTGTACTTTTTACTGATATCATGCAGTGTTTTGGCAGTTAATTTTACTGTGCTTCCCCTGTGCTGAAGTCACAGTCTGTTCTTCCCCACATGCTTCATAATGATCATTATTACACCTGTATAAGTACATATTCCCCTCAGTGACAGGAACTCAGTATTGCGTTCTTCATAATGTGGTTGAATGAAGACTTCTGTGAGCTTAGACCAATGCTTTCTATGCGAGGGCTATTTATGTTATTTTCCAGGCTGGGTTTAGGTTTATTATAGGCTCTCTATATTTTATTAAATGTTTATGAAATGTGTCAGATTGCTGTTTGTTAGATCTCTAAAAGAAGTTTATTGAAATAAACTGCAATTAATTTATGAAACATTGGGCCTTTTTTTTTGGTTCTTTTTAAACGACTTCATGTTACAGAATAGACTGCAAAGGTGCTGAAGCCATTGGTCAGCTGCATCATCAGTAGACGTTACTTACATTTGGATTGGCTCACAAATCTTTCCATTAAAACAAAAATACCATAGAAACTCCAGCCCTACCTGGAGAAATGCATGGTTTCCTCAAAATGGTGTCGTGTTTCAGAAGATAGGGGAGAGTTAATGTAGAAGTGGAAATTGCTCCTTTTTTTAAAAAAAAATACAAGCGTGGGGTTTTAATTTTTCAGCTTGTGAAAAGATGTTTTAGTCGGTGTTGAAAGCAGGACGCCGTTTTGGTATCAGTGTGTCGCTGCTCTGGAGGAGACTGAGGTTCGGAGGTTCGAAGCTTCTGCAGCGGCTCGGCGGTTCCTGTCCAACCGCCATCGCGGACTAGATCACCAGCCATGATCCGCTGCTGGAGACATCAGCAGGTTTTCTGACGGGAAAAAAATATGTTCTGTGGTGAAAGATGGCGGATCTTTATCGCCCTTAAAAATGAAAACGTTTCTAGACGATCTGCTCATGTTTCCTTTGCGAACAGTATCCTTAGTAATTCTGCGAAAAACTCGACAGTACTATTATCTTATATTTATGCAGCTCTGTTTTATAGTAATCTGTATCTTTTATGTATTGAACTACAGATGTTTGGTGTACCACTTCTGTAGGCGTCCTTTAGAAATAACAGTTTTGCTTCTTTTCACCCCCCATAAAGACAGGATTATGAACCTTTCGTATTCGGCTGGTTCGTATTTGCTGTGCTATTAAAATGTAAAGGTTTCTCAGAAATGACAGATGATCAGAAGAAAAGACTCCTTTAGTCACCGTTTAAGTTCATTCTCTGTGGACCCGCGTGTTTAAATGGTCTTATTTGAGTGGCACCGCGGTGCGTTTTCTTTTGCGCGTTGTTGCCTTTTGCGGTTCCAGGACCATCTGGGGGCGCAGTCGACCAGGACATCATCTCCTTTCTCCTCCTTCCTCGTCGTTCAGTGGCAGTTCGTTTTATGTTTGGAAAACTGGAAATGACAGCAGGCTCGGTGCGTAAAACCGCATATTATTTTGCGTAATTTTGTACTGCCTGTATTTGAAGCTTTATTACGCATGTATTTCTGTGGGGGTTTTTTTTGTGCTGAGGAGAAAACGAGCTGTCTCCGTTTCTGCTCTTTGCTTTGAGCCTCTTTATAATGCTGCCTTGTGGGATCAGAATCAAGCAGCATTGTACAGGGCTATGACAGCACAGAGACACACTTCAAGAAAGGAGCTCTGCGTTTCTGGGACACGGCGGACGTCCAGCCTCTGACAGCATCTGTACACACACATCAGCGTCTCTGTGAGCCGTCCTGAGGTGGACATACTGTACAGCGGGACCCTCTCGTGGAAAAATGACAGATAATTGGATGTCTTGTGTACTGCTGACACGCTACTGTTTGTGATAAACCTGACGCTCGGCCTGCTTTTTTTTGTATCTTCTCTGTATATTCTCACTGCTGTGCATTATCATTGCTGTCTATGAAATGTATCAGGACAGATACACAATGTGGGAACTGGGCTAGAGATTGGATTTGAAATGGTTCAGGTGCATAAATGCCTTTACTAGAGGACATGTGCACTTAGCAATCCAGGAAAAAAAAAAAACATTTAATATATACAGATCATCTTTGTTTTTAGAGGTTTAGAGAACTGGACAATGAACATGAGCTTAATATGAAATGTGCGTGGTTTTGGGTTGCAACTCCTTTGAAACAAATGTTTTCCCTTGATTTATTCTGCACCTTTCTCCAATACTGGGGGCTGGTTTCCCAGTCCTGGACTAAATTGCAGTGCCAATGGAGAATTACCAGAATTGACTTCTATGGTTTAGGTTTAACTGGGTCTGGGAAAACTGGTCTTCTGTATCTTTCCTGGCGAGGCCTGTTGGCTTACGCAGCCATTTTCATTTCCTGATTTGCCTTGTCTCGTCTTTAGTCAAATAAATGAATGCTGACTGTGGCTCAGGTCTGGTGATTGACTACTTCTTTTTGGTCCTGCAAATGTTCGTAGTTGCTCTAATAGTTCATTTCAGGTCACCGGGCTGCTGCAAGGTGCCAGGAATTGTGATTAACTCGAGGCGTTTGGTTCTTTGAGATGTGATGATGCTTCTACACTCAACGGGATTAGACACATCATCAAGAAACACAAGAGATGTACTTCTGGGACCCATATAAACCCTTGGTACTGTGTTTCACAGGTGATTTGAAGCATGAGCTCTTTGCTGCACTACTACTTCTGTCATTCTAGCAAAAGGTAATCACTTCTAACTGTACAAGTAAGACCCAGGATCCTACTCACTTTGATTTTTTGCGCACACTATCTAGACTCTGGTGTGTTCCCCTTTTTATGGAGACTTTCTGTTGAACAGTTGAGAAAAGTTTTTTTTTTTTTTCCTTCATACTTGGACATCCACTTGTGTGATTTTCCATGGTCCAGCCCCATTGTCTACTAGAACTCAACAATACACTCAGTAGCGTACAGTTGATATCAACACAGCTACGGTTCCTTTGTCCCCAATCACGTTCCGCTTTAACCTTAGTATTGGCCAGTAGTGATCCAATATTTGTATACTGAAGGAATAATTAAACCAAAAAATAAATAAATCACCTTTTCAAAACATGTTTGGAGTCCAAACCTTTTTTCCCATCTTAGGACTGTGAGGCTAAGACTGCTAATGAACATTAAACATCAAAACTTCTCTCAACCTGCAAAAAACAAAAAAACAAAAAACATTTCCTTTGGTAGCCCAGAGTTGTCGTTGTGGTTTAGGACACAATATGACTTACTGTGAGTAATAAAAATGAACAAACGCTACAGGCAGTCATTTCAGAGAACATGTATTCACAAAGCAGTTGTAAATTAGTCACAAATTAACATTAGCCTTGTAGCTGCAGTTTTAAACTAAAGAAGCAAAAAAAGTGGCTTTGGCTCATCGTCTATATCTGAAGTAAGTGGAAAATTGTAAAAATAGATTTTTATCCTCATCTATTTCTTTAATCTCAACAACAGAATTTCAACTGAGCAACTTTAAACGTGGTTTCTAACACTCAGAACTACATATTTCACAGTTGTTGCTAAATCATTCAAAGTAGTTGCAGGATGGGGTTTAACATGAATAATTTAAGGCTCCCTCAAACCACTCTGTGCAACAGAAGCAAACCCTAGATTATCAATTATGAATCGATGAATTATGAATTATGAAAATGAACAAAACTGCTGTGGACAGCCATTTTAGGAAACACCAGGGCTGGGGAGGGCTGATTCTAGATCAGATCTTCTTGTTTAAAACAGCCACCTGCATTACTGCACTTACAGCTCATGGTAAGTCATATTTTGTTCTAAACCACACTTACATGTCAGTACCACTTGAATCAAGAGCTGGATGCAATTGGTTCAGAGAGGTTTTGGAAGTGTATATACATAAACTGTGACTGACTTTTAGTGTTAGCAATGATAGCTTCACAGCTCCAGTTCGGAACTAAAGAAGCTAAATTTGAGGTTCAGGCATGACTTGGCTGATGAACCATGAATGGGGTAAACGGGAATTTGGATGAATGTGATATTTTCCCAAACCATTCCTTTATTTTAACTGAAGCTGCCATATGCTACACATTCACTCTACTACCCCCTGGGAAGAAAAACACAACTGACAGCATGTCATCACCTGTAACTAATCTTGTAACTAGATTTGTTACAGGATTGAACTTTATTTTTGTTGTCTGCGTGGTGCTAGAAAGCAGTAAAAACTATTAAGATTTGTTTTGTTTGTAAAAAGTAGTAGTTATTTTGTGTGCTGGTAAAGAGAACACAGGTTGGGTTCCACATTTCTCGTCCAGTCCTTGACTGGATTCATAAAATTCATTCAGCAGCTCCTGATTTAATTTAATGAAGGACTCATTGAGTCAAACCAGGTTTCTGATGGAAACTAAAAAGTGATACCAGGCTTGCACAAGGAACATACTGATATACTGTACATAGTCACTGTTTACTGTATAATGTTATTTGTATTTATTATTTATTTAGTATATTTAGTTTATTTAGTAATTTACAATTTGGTAATTGTCAGAAAAACACTCACTGCTAATCCAACATTTTAAAATATTGTTTTTGCACGTGTTTTTTCCACAGTACTGTATATCTGCCACCCATAACTGTAACATGGGGGCATCTTTATGAGTAGTATTACTCATATATTAGTATTGTTCACATAAAGAAGTACAAGCATAAGATTCTGACGTTCCTGGTTCGCAGTGAACTGCATCACCTGGATTTCTGGCTGTGGTTTTGTGACTCAGAGGCAGAGCTGCAGTGTAATGCACACTGATAATCAGACTGGGTTAAAAACGACCTGTGTGTTCTGTGATCTGTGCCGGAATATAACGGCCCGATAAATCATATCAGCTGGTCTGTCAAACAGAATCGAGTGGAGGACGAATGAGAAGCTTTGCAGTTGATGTAGTTTTCTTATAAACAAAATTTATTGACAATCCCCACAGGAGAAAAAAATGCAGCTTTCTCTTTACCTCTCTGTCTGGTGCATGGCCATCGGGGTCAGAGGGAGAGGGGCGGATGGGTGTAAGGGGGGGTGGCAGGGGTATGTAGGAGAGCAGGCACTTAAAGAGGACCTCAGTGACAGCAGCTGGGACATGGCTGAAGGCCGTTCTCGTTGCACGCCGTGCACTTGAGAGCTTTGAATGAGTCCGTGAAGCAGTTTCTGAAGACGGACATCTTACTGCCATGGCACATAGAGCAGGGCACAAAGGCAAAGTCGCCACAAATCTGGCATGTGTGGGGATGCTGTACCCTCTGCAAAGCAAAACACAGGAGATAAAGAGGGGAAGGAGTAGACTGAGTATGACTGATGACCATAATCTGAAATCTTGACAACAGCAGGGGCACCAACATGATATTACACAGTGTTTAAAACCCTCAGCAAACCTACTGTTCCTGCACAATACACACACACACACTCGCCGCCAAAGCTATGCTGAGAATGGTCCACCACCCAAAAATATCAGTTCATTGGTGCTATTATGGTGGTCTTTTCCACTGAAAGATGGGGTAGAGTGGGTGACAAGCCGTGCAGTAACAGATCGGCTACAGCTAGTGACTGCAAAACTAAAAGGTAGGTGTAAACTCAGTGCTCTTCCTATACTATTTAAAAGGCCCATGTCCTACATTTTTCCGCTTATGATAATATTTGGTTTTACATTTCATTTTAAGTGACCAGTTTCCAGCATTAATAAAAGAAGTTGTTTTTTGTTGCTGTGCCTTTGAAACTGATACATGCAAATGAGTTCTGCTATGACTGGGTGTCCTGTATTGACCCTTATTCAAAAATCATTCTAGGCGTAAACGCTCCTCATAACTTCAAAGATGGGGCTACACTCCTGGCTGAATAGATCAGTTACGTATGTAAATGGACTGTGATGTTTGTAATGTCACAAAAACAGTTTGGGGCTTATTATCCATATATGGACTAGGTGGTACGTTTTGATACATTATAACATTCTTTACATGATGCATTTAGCAATTTAATTAAAAAAAATTCAAGGTTTTCTATGATGTAGGGCCTTTAAAAACACAAATGAGATGCATCCACACCTCTGGTATAATTTCTTTGCTTGAATTTTATAAGAAGGTACGTCATGGCCTATTTGCCGTTGGAGTCCATATGAGGATGAGGGTTATTAGGGAAGTAAGGTGGGGGCTGTAGGGGGCAGGGTTTATGAAAGTCCAGCGCCTTTGGCATTCTCAAGGAATGTGAATCACAGTGCATGACTCATTCCTGCTGAATGGAACTGCAAGTGTGTGTATGTTTGAGTGAGCATGCACTTGCCTCAAACTGTGTCATATACTAAATCAGTATTGCCCCTATCCATTATTCATGGGACATTTATTGATGTCTAATGCAAAATTTATAACCATTCATAGTTATTCACATCATGTTTCAGGCGTTGACAGTGCACACAGTCATTTCCCTCCTCCTCAGATCTTCAGCGGGACCTGATTTATATGCCCTCATTTCCTGTGTAATGTGAACCTGACAAAACCAGCCACTATTTACCTCAATTTTTGTTAGGAGATCCTGCAGTTCCCCTGATTCATTCATACCCAGGATTTTCTCTGCACCCTGTAATAAATAAGCTGATGATGAACAACAATAACAACAACAATAAGAAGAAGAAGAAAAAGGACAAAGCAAAGAAGCAGAAGAATCATCATTTTCATTACTTATATATATCGAGCACTTTGTGATGAAAAGCTTTACAATTAATATTTGTAAAAATGCAATAACAGTAAAATTAGTAATGAAATTATGAAAGAGGTGGGCGTTTTATATATTAAATTTATATATATATTTTTAATGAATTTTAAAGATACAGTTGTATGCAAACTTTTGGGACCCTGATTTTCAAAGGGAAAATAAGTACACATCATCAACAGTGATCACACTTCTGCACATTTTAGCACTTATGAGTCCTTATTTGATGAATTTAGCATTTTATAAATATGTCACTAAAACATAATATGTGACTTGTACAAAAGTTACGGCACAAAGGTTATGGCACATTTTATATTTTATGTTTTATTGTTTTCCAGTGTGTTAAACTCAGCAAACACATAGAAATCACTGAAAGTGAATATACATACAGTATATTCTCTGTAGAGTATGTGTACTCATTTTCCCTCAGAAAATGTATGTTTCCAGATGCTTCTAAATAAAAAAATACGTATGACATTAAATATTATCCGAAATGAATTTCAGGAAGGGTATGATATCAATCTATCGTATGTTTGACGATATACATTTAACTTTAAGATATGATATCAGGAAATCTGCTTAAGACACCTTTTGATGTGAGGTCATAAAGGCTTTATTAAAAGAACTGACCCCTAGGTAGTGTCCGTCGATGAAGACCACAGGCAGAGAGGGGGGCTCGCCCACCCTCCTGCAGCGCGCCTCCAGCTCCTTCCCATACTCACTATCCAGAGCAATGTTCTTCTCCATGAACTTCACCCTGTGGTTCTGGAAGATTTTGCGCACCAGCTCACAGCGCTCAAACGTCGTCCTGACCACACGGAAACTGGTGGTGAAGATCACAATCCGCCCAAACTCCAGAGTCAACTCGGGCTGGACAGAACAGAGAGAACGCCAGAATGAAGCAGGTCTGACAGGAACGTCAGTGTGGAGTATGTGTGCTACATTAGCAGCAGGAACAGTGGGTGACCGTATTTAGCCCGTTATAGCTGTTGCTATAATGTTTCTGGCCTAGCTCTAGAGGTCCCATATTAAAGATATTAAAGAGTGTATCAGACAACTGAAACACCTCACAAAGTACATGTTACTCGTGGACCACACAAGTGTATGAAGTAAACAGAAGTAAACAGTGTTTACTGGAGGGTGCACGCTTGCAGAGTCTCGCCATTATCCGGGAAACAGAAAGTGGCGGGACGGCACGAATGATTTTGAAAAGTGGTGGTGGTGGTGGTGTTGGGGGGGGGGGAGACCATGATTATTACTTCGCCCATGGGAGACCATGATTATTACTTCATATGCTTTAAAATTCACAGTTTTTCCATTACCCAGTATATAGTCAATCAACTGCAATGCTTGTTATCTGCTCATCATCTGAAGTTTTTCTTTAATATGACGGGAGTTACAAGGTATTTTTGTTAACTGACGTTACATGTTTGTTTATTTGTTTGTTTCCTTAGTGCTATTGCCTGATGGTCGTTTAAACTTGTTCATGACAATGGACAATAAAGTCTTATCTTATCTTATGTAGCTTGCAATTCATGGAAGCCAATTAGCAGTGCACAGTATTTTATGATTAATAAAATCCACTCTCTGGAGGGTAATAAAATAAACCTTTTAATTCTGACATCAGACATCTATAACATAGATGTTTTGTTTTTTAAATATGCAAATTGATACAAGTAGGTAGCATTATATCTGCATATAAAATTTCCAATACAAACATTGGCATGCATATTAGAAATCAGCTGGCCAAAGTGCCACAGATAGTACAGCTGCAAAGATTTGTTGTGATGCAAAGATTTGTTTTCTAAACAAATTTTCTGCTCACCTGTGATGCACAAGTGTCGTCTTTAACTGAACACAAAAAATCTGTCTAGTTAATTACAGAATGTGTTACATTTTAAGAGTACATTTGATTTTTAAGAATTTGTTTTAAACCATTGTAGGGAGACATTTACACACAAAAGATCACATGCAGATCTGAATGCAAGAACCATAAAGAACCATAATATGGCAGGATAAAAAAGTTCATTCATATTTACATTGTTTATAAACAATATAGAAACCGCTTGTTGGATCGTTATGTGGATAAAAGTTAAAGATGGCATCATGATTTTACATTTCCAACTAAAATGTGTGATTGTGTATTACATCTACTGAGGGAGGGAGTTGTTTGTTCCTCCCATAGCTGTGCAGTTTCCAGCTAATTTATCTTTGCAGATGTAACCATCCATACAGATGTAACAGAAACACTTGGTTTTGACCTGGAATAGCTGGAATGATGCTAATCCATCTTTATGCCAGTAACAACTCAAGACATGTACCTTATTATACTGGCATAATTCATAACTGAGTATTCAAATCAACCTCTCTGTCAAAATGCAAATCTGTGACTTGCCCAAACTGGGATCTGCTGCAACAGATTCTACACAATTAATGCTTTTCAACTGTTCACAGCATTTCAGCCACACCTGCAAGACAGACCTTTCTATATTGTCCAGGTACTTGTTTTTTTTTTTTTTTTTTTTGTAGATAGTGTTTCTTTACACATTACTTTTATTAAAATTGACAACAACTGTCATCCAATCTAAAAATGAACCCTTTGGCGTACTGTAATTGCAAGACGCTGTGTCATAATTAAGTGCAGTTTAATATATTATTATTATTATATTATATTAAAAATAATAGATTTAATATGTTACATTATGGTGTAATATTGTGTCAATTTAAGTAAAAAGTCATAAAAAGAACATTATTAATATAAGATGTGTGATTTAAAAATAAAGTGTGATTTAAAAATAACATCATAATTATGAAAAAAATATTTTGGCACATTTGTAGGTTGTCATTTTTGTATTTTTTCAGAATGATGAGATGTTTAGTTCATAGTTATGACCCAACATGTCATAATGAGATGCTAAAGGGCTTTTTTTCTTTAGCGTGGCAGCACTACCTCACTGTAAATGTGGGCCACAGGGCTCGTAAACCCTCCAAAATAAGAGCAGCGGTCTACGATCCGTGGCAAATAATGCAACCTTAAAATTAGCCGCCTCACTTCTACACTGAATGTTTTACGGATAGTAGTCTCAGTATAGCAATGAAAATCAACATGCACTCGATGCATTCATCCAACATATGTAGCTGCTTTATGGAGCACATATTTTGAGTCATTAATTTCAATAATTCTGTTTATTTGTCTTGTAAACATGCTGCCTTTTTGTGCTGTTTTAGTTTATTCTAAGTTAAGTAGTGGAGATTAAGTAAGGAACTCAAGTTTTAGAGTGAATCGTGCTCATGTTAGTAAAACTGAACAGAATTTGGTATCAGACAAAAGCTGGTGTGAGCACAGTGAGTAGAAAGTGGAAGTCATGAGAATTCATTAAGTTGATTAGTTTAGCTGAAACACTTAAAGAAATGTATCATTAATGTTTAATCATACAGTGACCTTGTCCTCTGAGACGGCTCGCTTGTCCAGCCAGAGCATGAGAGAGGAGCTGTAACCAATCGCTGTGCAGGAAGGACACTCTGACCCCCTTAAGGACATTTATGATAGACGATTCTTGGAAGAGTCTGGCTTTCCGCGTTGTCTGAGTTGGAGATAACTGATGATCTACGTTTCACTTCTGTGTCACATGGCAGTTCGATAGACCGACCCCCTTCAACTTCAGACTTATTATTAAGTTATTAATCTCAGACCTCACCCCTTTACTCTGAATGTCTATGTTACTTCTGAAAATCCGAGTGTTTACGGTGTAAAACTGAAATTCTGTTGCTAACTCACAGCAGGTCATACTGTGTCCTAAACCACATGGACAAGTCCACGCCACCTTAAAGAAGACCTGGATCTGATCTGAGAAAAGAGTGCTTTGAGTGAAGTTTTGTGGTGTATTTTTACAGTATTTTTAAAGTGGCGATTGATTTCTAGTGTTATTAGTAATGTTAACCCACAGTTCTAACCTAACAAAGCAATGTCTGGACATGAAATGTCTTTGCTGATTATATGTGTGGTAAGTGGAGCTTTGTGTAAATTAGATTTTTAGCTGAACTACACTTTTAAGCCAGAAGTGGTTAGGGAATGAAATATTCAGGCGGTTCAGTGTGTCAGTCTGTGACCTGCACTCTGCTGTAGGCCTGACGCTCCTGGATGTTCATTGTGTTCTGGGTGTTACTCACCCCGCTGACTTTATTCAGGTTGTCGAACAGTATTTGGCCGGCACTGACTTTGTGCTTGACTCCTCGCACTGTCCCGTTCTTGCTGAGGATATTGACCCGTTTGGTACTGAAAATTCTGTCCTTGTCCTTTCCACCAGCAAACAGCAGCAGGTCGTCCGGCTCACTCTCACTATCGTCCAGCTCTGAGCCCAGGTACGCCCCCGGATGTCCATTTTGCTCCCCAGTGGTGGAGGGCGTGCTGGCCCGGTCTGCCTCCGAGCTGCTGGTGCAGTCTGAGTCCAGAGAGTCAGCCGGACCCTCATCCTTAAACATCTCCTTCAGAACCCGCCCGCTGTTCCCCGACGCCACCCGGAACCTTACCCTCTTCTGGGGCTTCTCGCCGCCCCCTGATGGCAAATTCCCCTCCATTGGAAATCTTCCTAGTAACTTACATCTCCCACAGAATGTATCACTTAAATCCACTGCTGTATACAGGTATACACATGTATACGGGACAGGCCTTTATTTCCCCATATTTACAGGAGTATCCCAGCCAGTGTGTGTCCTCCAGAAAACATTCTGTACTCTGAGCTGGACTCTGGCAGCCTCATTGCCGGTGTTACCATTAACAGGTTAATAATGCATGCGTCTCTGCCATGGTTACTCAGAAAGCCAACCATGAGGAAATCGATAGTGCTCTTTAAATATTTATCTTACTTTAAGCTTTTTTATTCTTTCTTAGCTGTGTCCATGCAGATGTCTGCATCCATCCACTCTATTATCACACAAAGCACAGTTTTATAACGACATGTGGAAGTTCAAGAGAGTATACCAAGTTCCCTAGTACAAGATAATAAACTTGAAAGACTGGGTTTGAATGGTTTGAGACGCATTGATTTACACATAAATGGTAATACAAATGTCCTTTTTTCATATCTATTCTAGCTCTGAAGAATTGGCTTAGTATAAGATCATCTTCGACCAGTGTTTTTGTTCATTGCTTTTTTTTGTGTTTTTGTTCATTGTTCCTTGACACCTGCAGCATCAGAGCAGTATTTTACATACATGTAGCACTTAGTGAGATTAGACTGGGACTGTACCTACACACCTGCTGCACACAGACAAACGGGTGACATATGGAGGAAGTGAGCTGGGTTCTCATTGGCTGGCGCTTCACTCCGTGTTCCTTCCTGTGAAGTCAGTACAGAGTGAACAGGCAGCTGCTGACTGGCTAACTATGCCCAGCAGACCACTTCCAGGCCACTTAATACCAACACCTTGTTTTTGTCACAGGTGATGAATCGGCTCTCTGGACATGTGATACACCAACCACAAATGGACCGAAGTCATTTAGGGTGAGTGGGGTGTTTTTAGGAACTGTACAAGGACACGGCCACTGTGCTGGGCCTTGTCCAGCAGGAGCAGCGGGCCTCAAGTTAAAGAAACTGTTTCTCGAAAAATGGCATTTATTACATTTTTTATTGGCCCTTTATCCCTTTTATTGTTGTCCAAAGATTCCGGCTTTTGCTCCATTTTCCTCTGAAGCCTCAAGGCAAATGAAATCAACAAGTGCTAAAAACTTCCCCCCAACAATTTGCACTGCCTCAGACACACACACACCACTGCACTCTTGCCTCAGACTTGAGTAGTTGAGTAGTCTCAAATACTTCTTGCTTATGTTTTCTGAGACTGTATAACATTGTTATAAACATGCAGGGCCTTGGCTTTCATATAGGCAAACTAGGCAGTAGCCTAGTGTGGCACTTTAGGAGGGCAGCAAAACTTTCATCCGCCTTTGAAATAGGATCTCCCAACACTCAACATCATTGGGCTAGAATACCGTCAATCTGTTAATGTCTAATGCCATTGGATTCAGGATCACAGTGCCACATTTTTGAAACTCAGAAGCAGAGTGATAGACCCCAGTGAAACCCTCACAACCACACCATCAGCAAAATCTAACCTCACCCTCCCCTCAACAAAATAATTCTGGAGGAGGCAAAATTCTGTTTTGCTTAGGACAGTAGAATGTCACCCGCTGTCACTGGTCAAGAGTAGGTCCTATAGCTAAACAGTAGTATCAGCCTGAATTGTTTTTTCTAGATAACACTGTGTCATACAGTGTCAGGGAGCACATATAAAGTATTTTTTAAGTTACAAGTTTATGAATTAGGTACTTTGGCCTTATAGTGTGTGTGTGAAATGCACTGTTCATGATGTGTTACCACACATGTAGACCGCAGGTCACGTGAAAAAACTTCCCATGCTGTCATCTGTCGAGTGACCACAAGTTATTCATATAATGTTACGTGTTTACTTCAGTGCACATGTGGTTATTAGACACTAGACATTCATGTGACTTTGGACATATGCACTATATGGACAAAAGTATTGGGACACACCTGTTTTTCAGGGTTTGGGCTAGACCCCTTACTTCCAGTGAAGTGCAATCTTAATGCTTCAGCATAGCAAAAAATTTTAGACAATGCCGTGCTTCCAACTTTGTGGACGCAGTTTGGGGAACAATCTTTTCTATTCCAACATGACTGTGCCTTCAGATTTTTAACATTCGTTCTCTTGATGCATTTATTTGCACGAAGTACAGTCAATTTTGTAAATGTCATATTTTCCTGAACTATCACTTAATAGAAATTACATACAGAAGATGTGTCATCATACGTCTTGCATTGGATTTCCATGTAACTGTGACAAAATAAACGCTGTATGAGTGTCCAGAACTTTGCATGCATTCAAAGTTATCTATTATATCATGCTCGCCTAAAGCACTTCCCTGGTAGGGAGCCTCTTAGAAGAGGCTTCTTAGAGTTAGCCATGACCACGGGTGGGTTAGCACTCTGACCAGCTTAAAGCAGGAAATCACAGATAGACTACCCTGTCAAAAAGGATTCCTCCATAAACAGAAAGGTTTGCGTGTACCAGCATTTCATAGTGAAGCTCGAGACTTCATTCTTTCAGTAGCATGGTGTCAAAGCCTGACAGGGCGACTGTGCTGAATCAGAGACGGATCTTGCCAAGTGTGTCTCATTAAAACCAATTCAGTCACAGGGGCTATTGTGAGCCGTGACCTGGCCGGGCTCGTCTATACTAATGATCATGTAGTTTAATTTCTCATTATTACTGCAATGATTCTCTTAGTCTCCATTACAGAGGACCCTGGTCCTGTTTCTGTTGTCTTACTTTATTGTCAGTGTCATTTCTGGGTGCCTGAGGCCTCCGAACTTTTCTCAGGATGTGGAACTTTTCTCAGGATGTCCTGTATTTTTGTGTTACCTTTTTGTGTTGGAATGAATGTTTGGATGGTGACAACTGATGATGTCTGCCGTTGAGGCAGCAGTAATGGATGCCACAGGTAGCTTTGGTCATGGGTGATGGTTGAATCTCTCTGCTCCCTATAGCGCCCACCCATAAGTCATACATTCTTCCATATTCACATAGGGCACAGTTTAGATGGTTATTTGTAAGGCATAAGCACTGCTTTGGTGAGTTCAGTTCTTACATATATGGACACCTTCTGTGCAATAATCATAATTATGGTGCATTTCTTATTCCAGAATATTTGCCTAGTGTCCACACTAGTTGTATATTTCTTGTTTGTCTGTTGTCTACTTGCACTCTGTTGAATGTTGAATGTTGTGTGTTGCAAGGTGGTCCATGGAGAAATGTTTAAGACACAAAAGCAGTATCAAGTACTACTGATATATATATATATAGTGTGTGTGTGTAATGCACAGTTTGCTATTCTTTTATGAACTATTGCAGTGTGAGCAATCCATATGTGTTGTAGGTGCAGTAGCAGCTTTTCTATATGCTGTATTCCAGCAGCTTCATTCCTGATTCCGTTTCTATTCTTATAACTATTTTAATTGTTGTGACTGTAAAATAATGTGGTGTAGTTTAACATTTCCAAGGTGTAACAAATGATGTATATGTATTATTTTTACTTTTTTGATTTTTTCTTGAGTTGTGTGGTCAATAGTGTGTAAAACAATAATGACATGCAAATTTTACACAGACACACACTCTCACAAATTACAAATGATGTGGTCTCTTATTTTTTCCATGGCTGTATATATATATATATATATATGTGTACATATATATATATATATATATGTGTGTGTGTGTGTGTGTGTGTGTGATTTGATGTCCACTTTTGAAGATAAGTTCTGAATATATTACAGCATTTATGGATCTGCAGTGAAACTGGTTTTATATGATTCAACACTGCAAGCTCAGTGTGCACCACTGGTTGCGAAGACAATACGTTTGCCTAGCCGAGGTAGTTAATACCTGGACAAACATTCATAAAAATACTTGCAAACAGTAAGTTACTGATTGTGTAGACAGAATATTTTAAATCCTGTAACTACACATGTAAACCCTTTTTAAACAGAACCTGGACGATGCGGCGGGATGAATTGGCAGGCCTGTTTTCATATTCTGAAACCATACAGTGAGTCTGCATAGGGAATATTGTGGCAAATATTTGCTGCAGATTAAAGAATGAACAATGAGAAAGATCTTAACAAGGTGGAGGTTTAGGGAAACCCTTCCCTGTCTGCATCAGTCCAGCAGGGGGCAGACTCTGATCTAGTGGGTCACTGAGTGTCAGGCTGCTGTTGTTGGCAGGAGGTGAAGGTGTGGAGACAGGTCTATTCTAGTCTAACGGGTGAAAATTATTTAAAGAAAGTGATGCCATCATGCCAAACTAGACACAGAAAATCTGGATAATAGAACAGTTTGATTTTGGCATTAAATATATGTTTGTGTTTCTATGTATCTGTACAGGTACGTAATTGTGTATCTAAATAACTGCGTATTTATATAACAATCTATGTTAAACTATTCATCTGTATTACTGTACATCTGTATCACAACTTTTGGTCCCTTGTTCAAATACTGAATCTCCCTAAGAACGCTGTAAAATTAAAAAGTGAGAATCAGACTAGTTCAGTATGCGGTTCTGTTTAAGGCATATTTCAAGATTTCAAGTTGTTTTCTAAATCTCAGTAGAAAACAGTTTTGCCACATTTATCTGCAGGCTTCTGTTTGTTCTTATATATTTTCTAGGCCCTGGCACTGAGTATGGGTGCACTGGTGATGACACAGTTTTCATCACTGGACTAGGATACGTAGCACTTTGCATTTATTGCCGAATAACAATTATGCATTTGCATGATAGTTTTCCATATTCACGGCACAAGGCAACTCATTCTATTCACTTGCATCGTGCTATTTTAGCTCCTGAAGAGAGTAAACTGCACACATCCACCGGTGAAATTTAGTCTTCACCCAGATGCCTGGAGCTTATGAACTAAATAAAGACAGCGAGTGTCTGTGTTTTAATTAGCCTCCTTGATCAATATCTGCTAAGCTCACTGTCCCCTATCCCCCAGGCAACATTATCCCGGCAAATGCTCAGCTGTTGTTCATTGGAAAAAGATACAGCCGATTGTGCCGCGTGGAAAAGGTTGTCGTCGTGGCAGGGCAGGTGGTGCCCTTAGACCGCTGAGTGAGTGACAGTTGCTAATTATACTTTCTTCTGTCATCGCCAAGCATCAATAAGAAGGGAAGTGAGCTGCTTCATGAAGGTGTGATATGGGTTTTTTTCTATATAGCAGGTTTTAGTTCCTACTCTGACTGACTGGGGCTCCTGTTACAGGTAACTACTGTGGTCAGTAAGTCATATGTCAAGTGATAAAATTGTGTTAATCATAAGATGACTTTAAAATACAAGCTTTTATAAAATATATTGAGTCTGAAGCCATCGGTGAGGCTATACTTACTCTAAGCTAAAGTAGTTTCACTGGATTTCTACAAAAAAAACTGAAAAACCCATACATATAGCCTTCACTCTCACTTTTAAATGTTGCATTTATAATAATATTACTAAAGAATAATGGATAAGGGTCTTTAAGCTGTGGTATGTAAGGCTAGTTATTCTTACAGGTATTCATGCTTCATGTACATATCCATGACTTGCAAGTATATTGAACAAGAATTAGACCCGGAGATTTACATACATTTGCATGTGCAATTGTATGGATCCCGACACATGTGGGAGGATGTGCACGCAGCGCACGCTCTGTCTGCTACTGAACTGCTACGTCTGCTGTGTGGTTGGAGAGAGAGAGCAGGGCCTGGTGGTGATGTTGGTGATGGTACTGAAGGTGGAGAATTTAGCTACACAGGCTCTACTTTTTTTGTCAACAAATTTCAGCCCCTACTAATGTGCATCTTATATAAAACTTAATAAAATTCTAAAAGGCATCTTACAGTCATATGCAAATGTTTGAACACCCCATGTCAGTTGATATGTTTTGTTGATTTTAGTACATACACATCCTCAACCAAGACCAAACGTAAATATGGCATTTATCTGCACATTTTGTAGACACATTTCTATTTATCTGTGAGTTTAACATGAATAAAACATGAAATACTGTCCCATAGCCACATTAATGTTTTGGTCACCCTCAATATGTTAAATTCAGCTGCGTTTTCTGTAGGGGACATCTCACAGAAAATCCATAAAACAAGTCATTTGACCAGGGGAGTCCAAACTTCTGGCATGCTGGAAAGCCAGATAATAACATGTTCTTGAAAATAAATGATATGTAAGGTTCAGAGCTGTGTGAGAAGCTTATTCACAGCTTGTTAAGCTGTCAGTGGTGATTATGTTTCTGGAGGGAGGGCTCGCTGTCTGTCAATACTGTTCCTCTCTAAGCAGGCTCATGGACACAGAGGCGAAGGAATCGATGCATCCGTGTCTGCACGTCCTGCAGTCTCCACATCACTCAACCCTAGCAGATCTGATCAATCCTTCAGCGCATGTCTATATGGAGAGGTGCAGGATGAAGATAATAATTCTAGGTGGTTTTATTTTTAGAACCATCACACAGTTTAAAAAATCAGATTTTTTTACTGTTTTTCATCCTATTCATTCTCACTCTTGGGAAATAAATGCATCAAGAGAACCCATGTTAATGGGAAAAATCTGAAGCCTAATTGTTTTTAAAGTGTCAGTTCAGGATGTTTTGCTGGTTTGTCAAAGAATGACAGAATGAATTAAAGTCAAAATGTTCATCCCAGGAGTCCTGGACTGTGTGTGTGCACGCGTGCACGTATATATGTGGAAGTGTGCATGTGGATTTGGAGTGTGAGTCATTATTGAGACCGATATGAGCCCAAACATAAAACCAGCACACACATAATCAAAGAGGCAGGCTTCTTGTCACTGTTGCTAGGCAACCGCAGGAGCCATAGACCCAAAATCTCTGCGTGGAAGAACGAATGCCGACTTGAAGGGATGGGGGGTGGGGGTGGATGGGGGGGATGAGTGAGGAGCCAGCAAGGAAATCAGTGGAAATTAGACCACACTATTAGGCCACATGAGATTAGAATCATTTATTCAATGTACCCTGAAACACATTTATATGTTTTGATAACCAGTTGTATCATTTCTCACTGTTTTATTTGCCCCACAAGTATCTGAAATTAAAATATAATCAAGGTTTTCAAACATCATTACACGTTTGTAATAAGAGTTTCCACTCAGCACAGAGAAAACCCAGCGGGTGGTCCATACTGCGCAGTGCAGCCCATTCTGAATTACTGACTATAATACCAGTAACCAGCTCTTATGAAGTCACTTGATGGTGAGTTGCAGTATCAAAACAATGCAACATTACGGAAATAATTATGCTTTAAAACTTTCTGATTTTGTTTCTTACTTTCATTGCCTTAAGCGAAACAATTACAGCATAGCAGCATAACAAAAATCTTTATAAAGCACCGAACAACAAAAAAGCCATATAATGCCTCTTCAGAATCATTCAGCTTGTTCTTGGTATATGCACCACCTTTGTAACTATACTAGAATTTATGTTTATTTGATACTCATGGAAAAACAGATAACACAACTGAGATTATGCATTGAGTTTCTGCAAGAAGCTGCATAACTTGCTCAGTAGGCCACTGCATTAATAAGTGCACAGTCACTACAGACATACATGCCTCCTACTTCAACTGCATGCAAGGCAGGCGAGGAAAATTGGTGAAACTGCAATCATTATTTGATGAGGAGTATTAAAGGGGAGCGGCACGGTCGTGATGGCTGCAGGCGTTGAGATGAAGGAATAAAGGAGCACTGTGCTGCTGCCTCTGCTGCTTCTGCTGCTGCTGCTGTCACTGTCCCTCTGCAATCCCCCTCTCGAAACAATGAGTAACTGCAGCAGGGAATCTCCACTAGAGCCGTCTACACACGCCTCCTGCCGGGGGACACTTTTCTTCTGGTCACTTTTTGCGCTCTATCAATTCAGCAGCCACATAACGTTCTGTCTCAAAATCATTCTTTTCATGCTAAAATAAAGTTAACAACTAATATGTCTCAGGGTCAGTGTGTTAACTGTAAATCTATGCTCAATGCGCTGTCTAAGTCTCCCCTCGAGCACAACATGGTACGCTCCAACTTGTGAGGCGGCACTGGTTTCACACTGTTCCGTTTCAAAGCTCTTTTTCGGTTCTTGTATGTGTGGGAGCGTTCATATCTCGGCTGAATAACGGACTAATGTTGCTCGTTCACAAACAATGAATACCTGATAAAAAAAATAAGTGGTTGTCTGAACGTCGCCTGACGACGACATTGTGCTGAAATTCCTAGACAGGAGGGAGAAAGAGAGGAGAGAGCTGCCGTTGACAGGTGCCGTTACTCGGTTCAAACTGAGCCAGGATGCCTCCGGTCCAGAGAACTATGTCAGACCTACGGTCCCGAGCTGAAGGTAAGAAACCCACCCAGCGAATGTAAGTGTCCCCTAAGAAACAGGTTATATGGTGTAGTCAAGTGTGCGTGACACTGTTTCTCCATTGTTCGACAAACTGTTGACAGGAGTGGGGCTGCTAGCGAGCAAGTTCCTGATAAGCTTAGCTCTGCTCTAACGGTCCTCTGTGGTGAGCCAACAGCTGCTTAACTGGCAGGGAGGGCACTGATCCCAGAGCAGATAACAGAACACATTATAGTACTACATTAACATAGCTGTGCTTTGGTTCTGAGACTTAGGCATAAAGAAACCCTACAGTAATGTTAGTGTTATTCTCTTTCCAGTTTTTTTATTTCCAATAAGTCACAACACTACATTATACTGACACACTATCACACACTATCTGAGACTTGGGTGTAAGGAAAACCCAGCAGTCATGTTAATGTTATTGTCTTTCCACTTTGTCATTTATTTTTTTTAATATTGAAGGACAAATAGTACTGTTTCTCTTCATTGTACATTATACTGCCACATTATTAAAGTTGGGCTTTGGATCAGGGACTTAGGTGTAAAGGAGACCCAGCAGTCATGTTAATGTTATAGTGTCTCCACTTTGTTAATTTTTATTTATTTATTTCCAAGACATCGCTACACTACAGTCACGTCACTGCTGTTTCTGAAACTATTAGATGAATGTAGTGTGCTTTTTTTCTCAATGTAAATGTGAAGTTGAATAAATTACCAAAAGCCTCACTGATGACTGATACATATGTCCCTCACTAGGTGTATATACAAGTTGTCAGAAAAAATCTGTTCTTCTTTCGAAATATTGAAAGACAAAAGGTATTGTTTCTCTTCATTATCACATAATGGTGCATTGTGCTCCATTTTTGGCTCTAATTGAGTGTTCCTAACTGGTTTAAGTGTATCGGAGGTGAAGAAGATATCCTCAGGGTTACCTAGCCTCATTCACAGAGCTTCACAGGCTGCTTGCACTCATTTGTTTGTGGATGATGAGGATGTTTCCTTTTCGTGTCCTGTTTAGTTTAAATACATGCCCAAGACGTATGCTTGATGAAAGCACTAATGGATGTAGATGGGAGATGTGGGGCTGAAAGTTAAATGTCAGCCTAGGGCGAGTTGCACACGGTTGGATTTGTATTGATCTGGCCAGCCAACTGCCACTGTTTGTCTGCACTTCAGCTGAAACGGCATGGTCATAATAACCGTACTGTCCACTCTCTACAGGGCCAAATGCAATATATATATATATATATATATATATATATATATATAAAAGTCTGAAGATTGTAAACAAGAATGATGTACGATTCTTTCATTTAGCATGTTAAGTTCGATTTCTTGCCATTGACTCTTTGGATTTGTGCCGGAAACTGAAAGAGGCCGCATTCATGGACCTCTAAATAATTCAGCAAAGCATTGTTTCAGGGGAATGGTGACTGCTGATGTTCTCGTGTGCCAATTAAACCCATCAATAATGTAGCAACTTTCTCCATTATCCCAATTTTTCAGCTTTGCTACCTTAAAGAGTAAGCTGTAAATTTTCCTCCTGGCCCTTGAGCTGGCCCTGTCTCTCGCTCCCTTCCTACCTTGTTGGAAAAGTATCCAATTTGTCTGTGCAAGCATTTTTAAGCATGTTGCGATCAATAAGCCCTAAGTGTCTGATCAGGCTTGTGACCTATTCTGTCCTGAGTGAGAGAGAGAGAAATGTTTTTAGCCGTATTATTTAGTGGTGCTTGATCTGTTTTAGGGAGCTTCTTAATGCATTAGTCTGCTAGATGGGATTTAATCACTGCAATGCATCAGGCTTCCTCTGCTCGGGAGAGGCCAGGACCATGGCAAACATTTCACGTAATCCAGACCAGCTCAGTTCACCAGAGGCCACACACACACACACACACACACACACACACACACACACACACACACACACACACACACACACACACACAC
>JBBJLS010000032.1:9009705-9021428 GCA_037577275.1 Bryconaethiops microstoma | reverse complement strand
TATATATCGATGTGTGTGTATCTATATATAAAATCAGCAGGTGGCTGCAAAACATAAAGAATAGATTATTGATTATGAAACAGACGATGACAGAGCTGAAGCATGTGTGGTGCTTTTAGTTAAAATGCTGTTAGATATGAGCTTTGAGTGTACATTTGCTTACTTAAACTGATGACCTTGGGAGGAAGAGAGGGGAGAAAAAGGGGAGAGAGGGCTTTGAAGCGCAGGTGGTCTGTGTCTTGATTACGCAGCTGTCAGCACAGCGACCTTGAATAAGCAGACAGGCTGTTGAGGAGAGCAATGCGGGCACAGAGATGACGCTACTGCAGGAAAGGTGGGGCTTACTTAATAGGTAAAACCCTTTACACAAACCATGATTGCAAATGGAAAGCCAAGTTAATAGAGTTTTATTTTAACTGCTTTGATATTTGGATACATTTCACTGGAAAAACACAAAGTGGTCCAACGTGGTTTGCTGGCCAGCAGCGCTGTGCTGTCACTGCTGTGTGATGTAAGAAAAGCAGTGTAAGTTAACTCCAGATTGAAGGGGATTCTGTTTCCTGCTTGCTATTGAATGTCTTCCCACAGACATAAGCCGGTGCTCCCCATGCTCTCAACTGATGCTATCAGCCGTCTTTCTGTCTTTCCGTGTACATCAGAGGTGCCTATTTCAGTGTTCATTATAACTACACTCACATTCTCTATTACAGAGCAGATTTGGTTCAGCTACAGCCTGGTTGATGATATATAACTGTGATCCCACTCGTGTAAGTGAGATTACAGTTATATGTGGGCCTTCTGGTATTTATTTCTTCTGACTCAGAAAAAGTTTTCAGAATCAGAAAACTTTATTTATCCCTGAGGAAATATGTTTTTTAATTGATTTTTTTAAAGTGAATGTTCCTGGGCCGCAGTTGGGATTGAATTGAAATATAAGGCCTTGTCAGCTCCAGTTCTACAGACTGCTCTAATGCGCTACAGTCTACACACACTCATCAGCTATGGTGATGAATAAAATTCTCTAGATGCAGTTGATCAGACATGACATAGTTTGAGTCAAATTTTTGCTTCTTGGGTCTATGGCACCACTGTTTCATTTTTAGTCTGGTTCTTATCAAAACTCAGAAAAATGAGATGTTGTTATGCATATCATGTATTGACAAATTGTTTTGAGGTATTCTGATGTTATATTTTTGCCATATCACCCACCCCTATGATGACGAATAGACCAGCTTTGAGACACCCGAAAATAAAATTTTACCCTAATTTGATTCCTACAAAATATGTATAGTTGGTTCCTACAGGATTCATTAAAAAAATTCCCAAATTTTGGTTAAAGGAATGAAGAAAAGTCCATGCAGTACAGTTGAGTGGCATTACAGTTGAGTGGCATTACTGATCAGCCTAAAAAGCTGTCTGTAGATGCATGAGAGAAGTCTACAGAACATCATAGCCATCTACAGCAGAGCTGTTTGTAGAACAGTCCATAGAAGAATCCACAGCAGTAAAGTTGAGTGCTGCAGAAGAGTGATGTTCTGTGTGCTCAGTTGCTGACTCCTGCTCACACATCTATACTTCCGCCTGTCAGTTTAGTGGTTAATGGTCTGCCTTCGGGACATTATTCTCACCTCCTGTTGACAAACACACACACAAACGCACATACACACATGTGCACAGCCTCCAGGAGAAGCATGGGAGTTCTGTGCTGCTCCCTGGGGTGGGAGGAATTCATCATGAAGGGCACAATCTGTCATTCCCCTCCAAGTCCCTGAAGATCAGAAATTCATAACAGATTTCACAGATGGATGTTTGTATGTGGAATGGACATCTATAGGTCACATCGTGTTGGGTCGTTCTTGTCCTTGGTTACAAACTAAACTAAGCAGTTACTAAGCCTGGTAAAATATGTTGGAAGCTGAGTTAGAGCAAACTGTGGACTTGTTTGAGAACCACTGGTATATGAATATAATTTTATTCACGTATATGTGTTGTAGCAAATTCCGGATGTCTCTCCAACGGGACGATGGACGACACTGGTCCCCCTGCTCTTCATTCTTGTGGTGGCAGCAGTGAAGGAGGTTATAGAAGATCTGGTGAGGCATCCTCTTCTCTTCTAAATAAACACACCAGCAATGCACCTTTAGTTAATATATTTAAGGAGAATTGTGTTTAAATTGCCATAGGGCTTTTCTTATTTATATGCAAGATGTGATCTTTTGACTAGGTATTATTTTCCACATCTCTCATTATTTTTTGTATTAATTGTACTAAAACCAAGTGTCTACAATATGAAGTAGATTTTTTTTACTGAACATTTAATCTCCCCTTTGAGTAATCAGGATATTAATAGGATTCATTTTGATTGTGACTTAGATTAAAATAATTAATCAATTACTTTTTATTAAGATGATTAATGAGGTCTGCATTTGATTCAGAAGTTTACAGTGCACCCAAGGCCTTTTCTATTACTGGTTATGATCTTTTTGATCTGATTGAAGGCAGGTATGTGGATTGCAGTGAGATGATCAAAAGGACTGCAGGAAATTGCCAATGGCCCTTTTTGTGTTTGCATGTCGATTTTTATCTCATTAGTGTTGTAAATGCATTTGAGGTTCTTGTAAAATTGCCATAGAGGAGTGAATTTAGGGTGAAGCTGCTGACTTCTGAGGATTCTCAGCAGTGCATTGACCCACAGCCCAGCCTTTCTCTGCTCCGAATCCCTGCGGACGGTTATTCGATAGCTCTGCCCTGGATCCTGTGTTCAGATTGCCCAGCACAGCGTTTTTAGTCTCCTTTGATAGACAGGATGGAACTGTTAGGTCATGTTTTACTGGCACTAAAGGGCATTAGGGAGCACACTAGTGTTTATCTGCACACTTCAGATGCTTCCTTACCCTGCGTTCACACTGGGAGCAGCTAGAGCGTCAAACCAATAAACTCGAATTAATTTGTTTCTTTCTGAACCAGCATCTCTTTGCATTCAGCAACCGTGCAGCCCTTGACAGCATGCCTTGGGCAGTGAGGGTTTTAGAATAAATTCTGGACAACTATATGATAGTAAGCTGTAATGTGGTATGACAACAACCAAATGAAATTTAGAAGTGCTCCAGTGTAGAGAATTCTAGAACAAACAACCATGTAAACTTTTGTTCTCACCATGCTGATAAATGTCAGACCTGTTTTCCCATTATTTATAATAAATAGAAAACGGTAAATTAAATGAAGTGCAACACAATTTATAGGCAACATTTACGCTCTGAAATGCTTGTTTTAAGCGGAAATTCAATTAATTGGTTCAAACAACATTGATTTGGCCAGTTACGCTAGTACAGTTGCTTTACTGTAGACTACACACAAATCAGCAAATGTTAATTAAAGACTTATCCTATAAACTGCATGCTGAAATTTGACTTAGCATCAACACAAAAATCATACCACACAAATGGCTTATAATTTGTGTATTTTGTTACGAAACATGTAATTGTAATTGTTGTAATCATTTTACCTGTTGTTCTTTACTGTATGTTTGCGTTTTTATTCAATTCATTGTATGTTAAGCCTTTCATGTTGAAGCTGCCACCACGATTCCAAAAGGGGTCTGACTGGCTTTGTTGTGAAACTTGTTTTACTAAATTGAGACATTTGCAACTAAAGCTAAGTTCACACTACATGATTTTAGTCCTGATTTTCCACTCATTGGACATTGCTGACAAAATCCCTAGCTTGGAGGCATATGGGCGTTTGCTTGAGATTTTTTTTGTAAATCAGGTCTAACTCTCTATGTTTGAATAGTTTAAAGATGCCATCCAGAAAGTCGCTTATGTCTCACAGATGCCTGACAGATATCCAGCATTCTGAATGTCTGGACCTGGTCTAAATCCTGTAGCACAAAGTGTGTTGTGCCTGACAATGAGTGTGGGAAAAGCTACAGCCAATGAGAGTGTGAGACATGGGGTGAGGGAGAACACAGGGGGAGGAGTTTATACTCTTTGCTTTTTATATTCGTGTTCATTTCTTTTTATTTCTAGGCTACCTAACATTCACAAAATGTAAATTATTCAGCATCTCGCTACTTAAGTTTTCATACTGCTTGTACCCCAGTAATCGTCACTTAATCTCTTAATTCCTCCAGTGGTCATATTAAGAGGAATAAGAAAGAGAGTATGTAGTAAGAGATAAAAGCAAGGAAACCTGTTGGGGGCTGTCAGGTGGAAGCAACAAGGATTGCAAAAGGAAAAGGACTAAACACATGAGGAATGAAAAGAAGCGAAGAAGAGGAGGAGAGGGAGAAAAGTAACAGGAAATAGGAAAGAACGAGAGAAGAGTAAAAAATAGGAGATGGGTTTTTCAGCACTGCAGTAGTGTCGGGGAGAAGATGAATGGGCTGTGAGAGAGGGCTAACTTTTTAGATTCTTTTGCGCAGTGAGTGGAGAGGCCACGTGATGAGAGCTATTCATTAAGCCCTGCAGTAACAGGCAGGGGGCTGAGAGACCAGGCCACAGAGAGAGAGAGAGGAGGAGAGAGGGAGAGGGAAAGAAAGATGCTTCCATAGCAACCTGTAGTAATTAGAAACCTCTCAAAGCAGAGAGAGAATGAGAGTGTAGGGCTCAATTCCATGTAAGTTGCTCTACATAAGAGTCACTCTGTCCAAAACCATACTAACACACACCTTATCACAGTTATCGATGCTGCCTTTTACAGCACTACTCCCAGCCTTCTAGAAGAATAGCCTGCTTCAAAAATCACTTAGTATAGTTTTCCTCTTTTGCACTGGAGCACTATGAGGCTAATAAAGCTAAAAAGTAATGTATGCTAATAATTAACATCATGAGAACTCTCAAAAAGGTTTACATTAATGATTACAGTATTTGTCAAACACTCTTATGTAGAGCAACTTCCATGGATGCTTTGTAGTGTAGTAAATCTAAACTTAAATTAACACTCTACCGGAGCTCTGTCAGAGTACACTGAGAAGACACTAAAGGCTAAAAATGGGTTTTTTGTTTTTTCTGCTGTATGTTTGTTGTGAAGGTCTTCATTTGTTAATTAGGGCATGGGCATGTAGTTATTCTATGTGCTCTTTTAAGCGTTGAGCTATTACCCCAAGGTGGGTCTGCAGTTGCTGTTTAGCAAGGGACTAAGTCAAAAGAATTTCTTTCCGAAACTGAGAAGAGTGTTGATGCATGTCTTCAAATTTTGAAAAGGGACAGGTCAAGTGCTTGATGCTCTAAAAGGGTGCGGTTTGACTTGTGGTTTGATCATTGCTGATGAGTAAGAAGGTGCTGGACCATTTTTGACTTTGTAGGTAGGCATGATTTAAGAAAATTTTGCTGTATTAAAAACCAGGTGTGCTTCTGCATTCTGAATCAGCTCCAGAGGTCTGGTGATCTTCAGAGCCAGGCCAGCCAAGAGTTGAGTCCAGTCTAATGATGAGTAGTGTCGGTGCTGAGGAATGGACAGATTCTCCTGATGTTATAAAAAAAATATATATATATATTTTTATATATGTTATGAGATGAAAGTGAGAGGTCCTCCTAGATTTCATGCTGCTAGGAGTGATGATGGCATTTTCAAAAGTGATGACAAGGTCAGGTCTTGGGGATGTATCACCTGGCATGTACAGGAGCTCTGTTTTACTGGGATTTAGTTTCAGGTGTTGTGCTGTCATCCAGGAGGAAATGTCATTTAGACATGCAGAGATCTGGCATGAGATCTGAGGAGGAAAGGACAGGCTGAGTTGAGTGTCATCAGTATAACAGCAGTAGGAGGAACCATGTGAAGATGTATCATATAGCCTTGCTTGAGTGTTTTCTGACCTTGTAGTCATAATTTATTCTATAAAAAACGGACAAAGGAACATTTAAATTCAGACTTCAAAATAGCTTCTACTACTGTTTTTAGACATGTAACATACCGATGTCCATATTTATGGTTGAGTGTCCTACAATGTGAAAAATCGCATAAATGAAACCTGTAGATTCCTCAGTAGTGAGTGGTGGGGAATACACTTCCATTATTTGTTAGCCACTGTATCTTAGTAGCTTCAGTGCAAAACTACAAGTGCAAACTTCAGAAGTTTTGGCTTGAGCGGAAGTGGTGTGAATTACATTTTAGTATTTTACCAAACTATAACTTTACCAAAGCATTTAAACTTGAAATTTGTTCCTATATTTAAATTATGCAGCTGCCGCTTCCATTCACAATCCCCCTGCTACGCATCAATGAAATGATTGAATAAATGATTTGAGTAAATGAATATGTAAGTGAGTGAACAGTCCCTCTCTAAGCAGAGGTGAAGAGACACAAGTGTGAGGTCGCAGGATAATGAGCCAATCAGCCAAAATAAGACACAGGGACACAGCATTCTCTCTCCCCTCAATTTAATAAGCTTCATTGGCATGACTGTATTTAGAGACAGTTTTGTCAAAGCATTATCTAAATAGAACATTGAAGAAAACTGAACATTTAGAAGATTTAAAGATTTAAGAAGTCTTATTTGTCAGCGAAATAGAACAGTAAATAATAATATGTGATAGTAAATTATTATAATAATAAATACAAGTATTAAGAGCCTTTTCCTGTTTGTATTTATTTTGTTTTTGTTTTCCTGTTTCCAGAAACGTCACAAAGCCGATAATGTTGTCAACAAGAAAGAAACACAAGGTAGTGTAATTTTTGTATATTGCTAATTATTCTAATAGTGGGTGTATATACAGTATATATGTATATAGAGGTGTAAATAATATGAAATAACTCTGTCTCTCTCTCTTTTTTGCTCTCTCTCTCTCTCTCTCTCTCTCTCTCTCTCTCCCTGTCTCTCTCTCAGTGCTGAGAAATGGAGCCTGGGAGATAGTTCACTGGGAGAAGGTAATGCGTCTCAGCAGATGGTGTCCATCACACCAGCAGCCCTTTGGCCAAATAGTGAGCCGGACAGAGAGAACCGAAGAAAGAAAAGAATATCAGAGAGAGGAGAGAGGGATTATTCTGTTGGATGACTATGTTTCTGTCTGGTTAGACAGACAGTGGGAGTTCGGAGAAACACACTACGAAAGTAACCTTAAATTCAGTCAGTGTATCTAATATTTCTGATTAGTAATATTATTCTGCTTATTTTTTAGTTATTTTACCTAGAGAAATTATTTTGGTATTGCTTACAGTGTTAAACATGCATAAATATGTGGTAGAATATAAGATATAAGATAATTAATTTTTTTTTTGCAGTGCAGATGTTTTCTGTCTATCCATCCATCTGTCCATCTTTCTATCTATCTATGTCTTTCTCTTTCTCTCTCTCTCTCTCTCTCTCTCTCTCTCTATTTATCTGTCTGTCTATCTATCTATCTATCTGTCTGTCTGTCTGTCTGTCTATCTATCCATCATCCATCTATCCATCCATCCATCCATCCATCCATCCATCCATCCATCCATCCATCTCTTACTCAGCCCTCCCTATCTTCTCCTCATCTCATGTCAAAAGACTTTATGATTCTACTGCTTATGTATGGTTGCCAGAGAGACAGTGATACATCTGGACTGGCAGGGCCTTTCAAGTTTACTTACAAAGAACAGTATAATCATTGTGCTGAAAATGCACGGCTGTGAACAATCAGAATGGCAGGAGATTATTATTAACTGCTGGTTTTACTGACGTTAACATTGTGGTGTCCAAATCCACTCAGTGTTCCTACTGTCATCCATTCTTCAACAGTGTAGCCTCAGCCAGAAGTGATCAGGTGTGATCCTGCCAAAAAGGCTTGAGTGATACTGTATCACTATCTTTCCGTTCAGCATGAAAAGCACGTCTAGAGTTGAATAGCATCAATCAGAGCAACATTATATCAACACATAGTAAAAAGTCTTTAGAATCCCGAGATGAGCCTAAGGACCCTACACTGGTAGACAGAAACACAAAAGAGGGAAAGATTATTAATGCAAACTCTTTAAAGCTGAACATTTTATTCCATATCTTTCCATTTGAACAAAGTGTAAAAAACACTGAACTGTGTGAGATGAAGTAACATAGCCTGTTTCACCCATCACATTAGGTGTATTAAAACCATTCTGTTTGATTCATACCCTAGCATCTGGGAAACAGCCTTCTTTGCTCTGTTTTTTTCCAGCTGTATCAAATTAGTTGATTAAAATGTAAATCTTCACAGAGAAATGTTTATTCACAAACATCACGAAAAAGCTTTTGTTTCTATATTAGGGGCAGCTGAAAGATCTTGGTGTGTCCACCCAAGGCCCAAGGACCCATTTCTTCTGTCTGGCCACATACTTTTCCATTACTTTTTTAGGAAGTCCTCATACACTCAGCAGTTTAATGTAACCCTGTGATTGATTACTAGTTTGTTTCTTGCAGGTAGTGGTGGGGGATATAGTAAAAGTAAATGGCAAAGATTATGTTCCTGCAGACGCTATACTACTGTCCTCCAGGTAGAGACGTCTACATTACTGCTGGAATAAACAAAAATCTGACCGTCCCTGTGCACCCCTTTCTCACACCTTTAACACCCAGTGAATGGAAGTGAGGCATAAAATGTCGGCATAAAAGGATACAATTCAGTGACATATATTATATTTACATATATTGGGGAGTACAACCTTGTTCTTAGTATTATTAATAATGGTTCAGTGTTACAAGAATTGCAGTTTGTTTGTTTGAGAAAGTGACTGCACCGTTTAAAGCCTCACTTCTTTCAGGAGGTGTTCTGTCACTGATTAATACTCTCAGGTCGTGTCTGTGATCTGAGTTTCTCCTTTTCAGTCTCACAATCCATCTGCCAAGCAGGTGTAAATCTGGTCAAGTTAATCATTGTTTTCAGGTCCATTACAATAATAGCTTCATATTAAATGAATTTTCTTTATTTCAGTAGCTACATAAAAGCTGTTAAAATGAATTGTTTGGCCTGGCATGGATGGTTTTTGAGTATGGAACATGGGGTCTGACATTGTGTTTCTTCCTGTGTAGAAATAAACGTGTGTGTGTGTGTGTTTGTTTGTGTGTGTGTCTCTCTCTTTCTTGTTTGAGTCTGCGTGCTCTTCCCCTTTGGTCCATCTTTATCCTCTTCCATTTTTGATTTCCAACAATTACCCTTCCTCCATTCTTCCCCTCTCCCTCTGTGTTTGATCAACTCCTCCAACGTCGCTACACCCTCGCCCCTGTGCGTTGGTACTGCTGGGTAATTTTAAGGTGGCGGTAGGCGAGGTAGTCCGTGCCTCCAATGGAGATCACCTCCCGGCTGACCTCATCATACTGTCCTCCAGGTCAGAAACAGCACCGGGCTGCATGAGCGAGGGGTGGGTGGTGAGCAGTGCACAGGTGGAGGGGCGCTGTTGTCTTGACTCGGCTTTGTGCTTCATTTGCTTATATGCTTTTGCCACCATTGATGATTTGTCACTGTTTAAATGACAGGTTGGAAACGACGACAACAAATTTGCCACCATGCTCACAGTAGCTCCAGTACACTTAAAAAACGGTGTCTGATCTATCAGTATGTCTTTTCATACACGTGCAAAAACACTTGATGAATAGTAAGCTGTGACTACAGTTGAAGGAGGTTTTTATAAAGGTTGCCCTACCTCACAACAGTTGCTGTGAAATGATGCATTTATGGAGCATGGATAGGATAGATTACAAAGACGTGCTGTTAGTTTGATGTTAAATCTAGGCATAACTGAAAACGTTATGTTTGCTTCAGCAGTGTTTCTCAGGAGCACCTCTCTTCTCAGCTAATTGTGTGCTTATGGGTGTTATATGTTTAAACCTTTTTAGCACAGAGCGCTTCACTGAAACCGCTGGAGAAGAATGGCTGTAAATGGTGTGAGCACTTGGTCAATGCATGGCTTCAGCTGGAGAACTGTATTTGATATGACACAATGCATGCATGCTAAATTAGCACAATGAGCAGCTGTATTTATGCTAACAGTCTAGTCTTTTATTTATGTGTGATCTGTAATTAACATTACTGTAGTCTCATAAAAGCAAGTTTTATGAAGGAGAGCTTCCACACGCTATAAAAAGTGTTTTATGAGGAAGATCCAGTGTTTGTCACTGTCATTAGTATTCTTTTTTGTTTCTTTAGACCAAAGCTGAGGAAAGTCACTGAGTGCTGTTTTAGTGGAGTGAGATTGTCAGAGGGACTGTTAATCAGAGAAATGAGCAGTTTGGTTCCTCCATGGTTTCTGCCCTGCTTTTGCATTCACTTTCAACTCCCCATCTGTGTGCTGTGCTGCATCCTCCTTTGTTGCATGTCAGAAAAAAAACAGCTCAATACAAGGCAGTACAATAAACAAAGATGTCAGCACTCTGCAGTTTTTTTTTTTTTTGGAAATTGGCCTCAGATCTATGGAATCCTGTTAGGACTGTGCATTTATAGTGGAGACTAGAAGTAAGCTGACTCGGTCAGCTGTAGATAGTGCAGTCCTATTGTTTTGCCATGAGTAGAATGAGCAGTAAGAAGCTTTTTGTTATGCATCAACAGTGACATCTTTGGTTGTTAGGCTTGTATTTAACTGTTTGAAAAAGACCAATTGTACTACATTTAATGTCCTTTCTCAATGGACTTATTCTTTTATGCTGTATATCACAGTTTGTCACATCCATGTAATTGGATGCTATTACTTGATAACGCTAGTTGTACTATAAAGCATAAAATTGTTTTTACTGACAGTAGATCACATGGTATAATCATTTATTCTCAGGAACATGGAGCTTTTTTGTTAATATGCCATTTATTTCAAATTAGTGAACCTCAAGGAATGTGTTACATAGAAACCTCAAATCTGGATGGAGAAACAAATTTAAAAATCAGACAAGTGAGTATTTGTTTCCAACAACAAATTGTATCTTGAATAAATATAATTGTGAATAAAATACTGTATCCTGTTATTTTATGTTAAATAATATATTTGTGCTGTTTCTAGGGCCTCCAGATCACCGCTGAAATAAAGGACATTGACAGCCTTATGCGCCTGTCTGGTCGTATGGAGTGTGAGAGCCCCAACAGACACTTATATGAGTTCATAGGCAACATCCGACTTGATGGACACAGGTGAGGTCATGAAATATCACAGTATCTTTTTAAGCATCCCCTGTAATTAGCTACCGTAAGGTGGAAGTTATAGGGGTTAATCTCCATAGATTACAATGGGATGCTCTAGAGCAGCTGTCTTGCTTCTGAATTGTCTTGCACACTCAAGACAAAAAATGAATACAAAAGGTTTGGGCTCAAATAAACAAATGTTATGGACTGCTACATTCAAAAGGTGTTATTAACAAACATCCCATGCATGCTTCCAGCTTTCATTTATTTGCATTAATCTACCTTAACCCAGTGAAAAATTCTGAAAATACTTACCATCAGCTTGAATAATGATTTTGCTTGAGCAAGTACGATCAGTCTTTTATGAAACAATTGATGATCTCAAGGCTTATTTCAATATAATCCTGAATAGCAATGTTTTAGCATCTTGTGTAAAGTGCAGCTATAAACACCCCTGATTTTAGAAGAAAGTCAGATTGATTCCATGTTAAAATAGTTCAGAAATTAAAAATTAAATACATTTAATTAATTTATCCTTTGAACAGCTGTAGGCATTTTCTCTAGGCATTTGTTTAGAAAAGAGCACAGCAACTTATTTTTATTTTTTATGATTGAATGTCAAAACCAAAAGCACTGTCTGTACTTTCTTTGTACACTTACGACACTTAAACAGTAGCT
>JBBJLS010000032.1:8999144-9009605 GCA_037577275.1 Bryconaethiops microstoma | reverse complement strand
TTTTTTATGATTGAATGTCAAAACCAAAAGCACTGTCTGTACTTTCTTTGTACACTTACGACACTTAAACAGTAGCTTGCTTGTTTTTTTTTGCTGACATTATGTAATGTTCCAGCCTGAGTTATTGCATCCTTGTGCAGTGAATTTGGGTGCTGTACCCAGAAGCTGTGCATGAGGAACTCTGGTTTTAAATCACTTGAGTGACTCAGATTTAGGCTTTATCCTCGCAAGTTTTACACGGTAGTGTTAGCACAGAATCAGGATTGTCACATATTTGTCCAAATGTAACGTGTCAGGTTAAGACTGATCATCGGCCACTTGACCCTCATCCTTCTGTTGATGTTCTCTACTGTTGTTGACATGTTACAGTATTTCAGGGTTATATGCTTTTAATGTCTTTTCTAATCCAGCACAGTGCCACTGGGTCCGGATCAGATCCTGCTGAGAGGAGCCCAGCTGAGGAACACACAGTGGGTGCACGGCATTGTGGTCTACACAGGACACGACACTAAGCTTATGCAGGTGAGCCACCTAATCTTCAAAAGAGCCACATTTAAACACTTTCTGTACAGCACAGTTAGAGCACCTGAAGAAACATGATTTTCTTGAGTGACTCAGATATCCACAAACACCTGAAAAGACAGCCTGAGTTAAGCCAGTTCTTAGAGACAGTTGAAACTAATGCCTGCAGACACTAAAGCAGGAAGTGCTTAAGTTTTCCCTCACATACTTATAGACAACTAAAGTCTACTTAAAAGCCGACTTATCATTACTAGTGTATTTAAATATAATTTCCAGAATAGGTAAGTCAAAATAGTTACCTAAGCACATTATTTTGTATAGTTAATCATGTTTAATCACAATTGTCTTATTTGCCTCCTGGTTCCCAAAGAAAGATTATTTGTTTTTAGAGAGCATTTTGTTATAACTGTATCCATGGATAGAATCTTCAATGAGAGCAAGTGGTCAGCCATAGTATTAAAACCATTGACAGGAAAAATGAATACCATTGATTTTTTTTTCATTACAGTGGTACCTGTCAAGAGGCGGGGTATATATTAGCAACAAGTGAACAGTCAGTTTTTAGATTTGATGTGTCAGTAAGTCATGCATAAGGATTTGAGGGACTTCGGTCCACATCGAGGTCCACATCGTGATAGCTAGATGGCTAAGCATCTCCAATTGGCAGGTCTTATAGGGTGGTCCCAGTATGCTGTGGCTAGTACCTACCAAAAGTGGTCCAAAGAAGAGCAACCGGTGAACCAGTGAAAGGATCATTGGCTCCTAAGGCTCATTGTTGAACGTGGGGAGTGAAGGATTTCACAGAAGAGCTACCTTAGCACAAATTGTTAAAAAGTAAATGCTGGCTATGATAGGTGTTATAACACACTGCATTGAAACATGTTGCGCATGTACCTGCACAGTCACAGAGTAGTCATAGTGCTCATATTGTGACACTTGTGACACTTACTTTGGGAAGACATGGCACCAGGATGCACTATTTGAGGGGAAAAAGGTGGAGGAGGCAGTGTTCTGCTGGAAAATCTTGGACTATATGCAGTAACACATACTTAAACATTGTTCCAGACAAAGTACACATTTTCATAGCAACAGTATTCCATAATAGCTGTGACCTCTTTGAGCAGGGTAATGCATCCTGCGACACTTCAAAATCTGTTCATGAAAGGTTTGAGGAACTTGACAAAGAGTTTGAGGTATTGGCTTGGCCTCCAAATTCCCCAGATCTTAATCCAATTGAGCATCTTTAGGATGTACTGGACAAGGTAGTCCAAAACCATAGTAAAGTGTTTGATATATGCATACCTCTGTCTGCGTCATAATAATTGACTAAAGCAATGAGCTAAGAAGGGGTTGTGTGTTAGAGATATTTTCATGCTTCGTGTTATTGTTAAAAATACCCTAATACTTTAATACCACATATACTGTCAGTAAGGTATCATACATTTATACATACACGCAGTCATCTCCTAGTGTTGAAACTTTACAATCTGTGCATTTGAAATAGAGCCACAAATAACAATATTAAACATATTTTTGTTATTGTCCATAACTGTAACTTCTGAGTACTGTATACAGTGATGTTCACGGTACTCATGCACTGTGTGTTTGATGCTTTATGTGGTTTATCTCCTGCAGAACTCCACACGGCCTCCTCTGAAGCTGTCCAACGTGGAACGCATCACCAACTTTCAGATCCTGGTTCTTTTTGGATGCCTGCTGGCCATCTCACTGGTGTGCTCTATTGGGCAGACCATCTGGAAGTACCAGTATGGCAATGACGCCTGGTACATGGACCTCAACTGTAAGGGTCCTATTGGTCATTTTCTTTATGTTGGATCACCTACCTGTCTCTGTCTGCTTGTTCATTTGTTGCCTTTTATTTACTTGCATTAATGTCAGTGTTTTTTTGTGTTGGCTATATGTAAACAAATATGCATTGGCAACACAAGTGAATATTTGTCTGTAAAAAAGAGGGAAATAGCATAATTTCCCTGTAAGATAAAAGACTTGTTGACATGCATACACACCTGTTTTGGATGTGGAAATGGTTGAGTATCGCAACGCTCTTGAAGTTTTTCGTTATCTGTTTCCTTTCTAATGTTCTTTTTGGTTTGTTTTGTTTTTTCTTTGTTGTCTTTTTTTTTTCTTTTTTAACAGCTCCAGGTAACAACCATTTAAAAGCCTTGGCCATGCGTGAATCAGCCCTCCTTACTAATCCCTAGCTGAGGCTCAGACTTTGCTGAGCAAACCCAGGCCGTTATGCGGTTGCCCTACTTTGTGAGGGCGATTGCAGAAGACGGCACACACCAGGGATCCAGTGATAGGTTTTTGCCCTCCAGCTCTGTGACTGTATAGACCCTCGTAGTGCCTGATCTGAGCCATGTTTACCCCTTTTTCACTATCCTGGTGACGCGTTAAGCTCTTTGCGAGTATTTGGCCTCTGCCTTTTTACTTTTTATTCTCACTCACTCTCTTGCTTTCTTTTTTTTCTTTATTTACTATCTTTCATCTGAACCTTTTCTCTCTCTCTCTCGCTCTCTCTCTCTCTCTACTCTCTCTCTTTGTCTATCTGTCTTTCTGTCTTCCCTTTTCTTCTTTCTTTCTTTTTCGTTTTCTCTCCCTCTTCCTTTTTCACATCTATAACCCATTCTATAACTCACATATTCCATTCTTTTGTTCTTTCTTTTTTTTCTTTCCTTGATTCTTTCTTTATTTCTTTTTCTTTCTTTTATCTCTCTCTCTCTCTCTCACACACACACACACACACACTCTCACTCACTCTCTCTCTCTCTTTCTCTCTTTTACACACACAGTCTGAGGTAGAGCAGTAAGCAGCACTTACAGGGCCTTTTGTAAGAGTAGTCATGATACATCTTTCCTACTTCGCAGAAGAGCCTGAGGGACGAGCAGTGACATTTTCTAAATGCCTCGTCCTGCTCTTCCTCCTCTTCCTCCAGCTGCTGCTGCTCCTGCTGTGTACAGGCCTGTCTTTTGTTTCACCGCTGCTGACTGACCTGTTAGAAATGTTCCAATCTGGGAGCAGTACAAGTACAAAGTATGAACAAAGAATCAGCACTTCTGCACACTATCAGCCTTTGGCAAATTGGTTAACGCGTCACCATATTCATTACTCTTTATTTCTCTGGGCCTTGATAAGAAAGACTGTTTGTGTCCAAATCGACTGCGGCTTGTGTTATGGCCTGCTCTGTTCCCTGCTCATTCGCAGTGTGAGAGAGAGGAAAAAGGTCTTCTCGTTCTGCACAGCTTCCTGAGTATCACCTTGCCTTCCAGATTTGCTGCTTTGCTTTATGAACTCAGCTCAATAGCCTGGGTATGATGTAGTAATCGTAGATCACAGCTTTCTTGGAAGGGAACAGTGCAGTCATAATTCTAGCCTTCATTCGGAGATTGGTTGTATTCCTTTAAAGGAGTGAGACTTGGTCTAATGCTGTTTTTTTTCTTTCTCATAATGCTGAATGAAAAAGAGAGGGGTGGCATTAAAGTTGTGCTATTGATATGACTATATATTCATGTAGCAACTATTATTTATACGTCTTTGGAGACGTGACATAAGGTTTACATTATTATCTTCTTAAATGTTTTTTTTTCCCCCAAGAAACATAGCATATTTGCAAGGAACTAAAAACAAACATTCCCAAATTCTCTGTTTCATTAAGTTGCTCTGTGGAGAATTTGCACTAATTGGTTTTGAAATTACCTTTTAAGTTGAGATGTAGAAGAAAAGTGCCTAAAATGCTGAAAGTGTAGATGTTTACCCTACATTTATCACAGAAGGCTTACCTCATACACCAGCATGGTGAGCAATTATTCATCATGAATTATTCATTTGACTTTGACCCTTTGATATTCCTGTCATTGGTCATGCCCTGATGTTCGTCCCAGGCATTCTCCTCACAAACTCACACTGCTCTATGTAGAAAGGCCTGGGAGACGGAACTGATTTCGTATGCATTCTTGCCAACTGCAGCAACGGCCTTCACGTTTAAAGGCCACACCATGAAAATATCAGGTGGCATTTTTTGCAGCCCACTGGTCATAAATGCTGACGTATGTCTTGAAAAATGCTGACCGTGCAGTGCACATGTTAACTCCTCACTGCAACCACTCTAGATCTGAACCAGAGCTCTGCCCCTGCTTGTGGCTGCTCTTCTGGGCCAACTTTTATACCCATAAAGGAGTGTTAGTGTTTACCTTTATGCAGTGGTTTGGCCAAAATGAAATGCACTTAGTGTAGCTAATTTGCAGCTGAATTGTAGCAGATTTATATTTATGTAGCTGATTTGTAATAGAAGTCTTTTTATTAGTTCAGACTGCATTTAATTGAATGCCCAAAAGTCAAGTCAAGTCAAGTCAAGTAGATGTTTACTGTCATTTAAACCATATACGCGGAACATAGGACCATGGTGCGACAGAAAAGACAAAAACTGAACACCACAAAGAACAAAATCAGAACACCACAAAAAACAAAAACAGAACACACAAGTAAAGGTGGAACAGGAATAAAGAGAGACTGCAGAAACACAAGAGCAACAGTACAATCATTTACTGGACGAGACAACAGTGCAGTTGAGCAGTAACAGTACTAGTTTAAATGAATTCTGTATTATGACATACTGTATTCCTGCTGCTGGGTCATTAACTGTAAAAATACAAAGGAATACAAAGATGAAGATAGATAGGAAGAAATAATTGGGTAAAAATAGCAAATAGATAGTATGTAGAAAGTACATAGAGTTAATGAATCTCACAGACTTTAGCTGTGCAGTGTAGTATTGTCCATTATATAAACAAGTCTGTTTGTAATAACTTAACAACTCATCACATGCAGTTTGAGGCAAATGTGTGATGGTTCAGAAATGCATTTGTACAATACCAATTGACAATATAAGCTTCTGTCATGTTTAGTTAGCGTTGTCATTTCATCGCAAAGACATCACCAGACTTTTCTTGACTGGTGATTTATAGGGGGGAATGGTGGCAATTTATTCCATATGTAACCCATATTAATTACCTTATCTCAACCTCCTCTGATCAGGAGCATTCTGCTTTATGAAGCAGTGATGCTGACCGTTTGTATACATGCTTGGGTCAAAGCATGCAGTACAGTGAACACAGAGCTTTACAGTGAATGATTGGCCAGTATAACTTGCGTTGTATTTTCCTCAACAATGTCGACCTTGTTCAAATTGTGCAGAGGAAAGTTTGTGCCCTAGCTCTTGGTCATTACTTGTTTGTGAATCTGAACTCAGTCAGTGAGAAGGATGTCTCATTATATGTCCTAAGGTGAAAAAAAGCACTTTTTCATTTAATTTCAGACATTGCAGACATTCCTAGTTGTACTGATTTTATATGGTCATAATAGTTATGTTTTCAGGTATGATTCTAACCTTTGGTGTGTCCAATCCACTGGAAAGATCCTAGATGTCACCACTCTCTTTTTGCCCCCACCTCACGTAGAGGGAATGGGCTTTAGGCCGAGTCCCCCTCCTTTGCACTGAAACATCCCAATTGATCATGTTCCATCCCACCCCAGCAGTCATTTCTTTCTCCCTCCAACTCTCTCCATCTTTCTTCTTTTTTTCCTCTCTCTCTCTCTCTCTCTCTCTCTCTCTCTCGCTCTCTCTCTCGCTCTGTATTCAGAGTCAGCCTTCATAGCTGTAGTCTCCATCATCACCCACCTTTTTTCCTAGTGGCCATTTCTGAATGTGTCTTTTTTGTCATGGGGAAGGGCTCCCTCTCCTATCTGCTCCATCAATACAGGCCTGGAACAGATAAAGCTCATTATACTCACGTTCAGTTTCTGTGTGAGCTGTGACGTGTCTGTGCAGCGTCTTGTTATTTTAGTTGCTCTTTGCCCTCCTGTCTCCATTCTGTTCATGGTGGGATTTAAGGTGGGACAAGTTTTGCTCTTTTTGACCACAATACTTTGTGGAAGCCATTGCTTGGAATCATGCTTGTTTTGCCTAGGCTGCTGCTATGTTGTCACTGATTAGGTTTGGAAGCGGGCCGTGGCTCAGCTAACCGAATTACGGGGGAGCTAATTGGAGGGGATGTAAATCCAGTGGCTAGAGGCTGATGGGAGAGGTAGGATGGAAGCGATGTGAAATCTCAGCTAATGGCCCAGCATTTGCACAACGTTCTCTTTGCTGCACAAGCAGAACGTTGTGGAAACGTTGCTCATTAAGTGGGGTGAGCTTCTGGCATTATTGCTTTTTTCCCTCCCCTCCCACACACTCTTTCTGGCCATTTGTACTGACTCTGTTTCCTTGTTGCCCCTCTTTTCTCCCTATACTTCTTTTTCCTCCACCCCCTTTATTTGTCTGCGCTGTGGCAGATGGCGGAGCGGCTAACTTTGGCCTAAACTTCCTCACCTTCATCATCCTCTTCAACAACCTGATTCCCATCAGTCTGCTGGTGACGCTGGAGGTGATCAAGTTCATCCAGGCCTATTTCATCAACTGGGTGAGTGTGGGGCCCAATGTGTACACACTGAATTAACTAATATCCTACCATCAAACAGTGATAATTATTATGCCTATTTGATTGAGAGACATATGTGAATATGTGCTCTTAATACATTTCTTCAGGTATAGTGATACACTCATTACTTCATAGCTCGATTTATAGAACTGATTTCATGATTTGATATTTTGACAGTTTGATTAAAAAATGATACTGCCCATATGGTTGCATTATCTACTAATGAGACTGGAAGGCAGGTGATGGTGTGCCGCGTGACATAAATTTGCTAGACCGCCATATTGTAAAATTCCATCTTTGCATTGCAGAATCACCCTTCTTTTGGTTACCAACAGATTGCCCAATTTTCTCCATAGTTTGGTCATGTCCATTTCTACCTGCTATCTGCCACACGATACTACCAATATTAAGGGGGTAAAAGCTAGGGAGAATACCAACAACAAATTATGTGATAGGAGTAGAAGTAAGGCTCTCCTCCCCACCCAGAGACTCTCTTGCACTCCCTTGGATGGCTGAGGTATTGCTGGGGGTCAAACTCACTGCAGTGCCTGTCTGCAAACATTGTCAGTCCCCAAGCATTCACTGAATGTTGTACTGTATGCTGTGAGTGATTGACAATCTGTCTTCAAATAAATTAAGACATTCACGTATATCATATATTTGTCAGGAATTACAGTATAGTACTTTGCAGCCTCGACCTAATTGTTGAACTTTAATTCCTCCTCTAAGCGCACTTTTCTTGAGAGATGTATTATCTGTGTTAGGAGTTTTGTTTGCCTGGGTCCATCTTTGACTCAATATTTGTTTTTACTTTTCTCTTCAATACTTTAGAATTAATTGAAGAAAAAAAAAGACTGATATAGCGCAGTGGGATTTTCCCTAGCCCCATATTCCAACCACATGATGTCCAGGTCCACGTTACACACTCAATTTCAGCAGTATGTCCCATCTCCTGTATACCAAATCCACAGACCTCCACAGCTGATGTAAGAAAAGCATTTTTAAAATAACCCATTTGAAGATGACAAAATTGGATTAGGGAAAATACCTTCTTGGCACATAAAGCAGCCCCTGTGCGCATTTATAGATTTTCAGTTTTTGACTTCTAGGGATATGTCTGCATACATTTTGCTGTGAAAGGTGAGAATAGTCTGTTTTATGTTTTATGGGGCAGCTGGTGGCCTAGTGGTTAGGGTGTTCAGCCTGCAATCAGAAAGTTGTGGGTTTGAATCCCAAGACTGCTAGTGGCACCCCTGAGGTACCCTGAGCAAGGTACAGTCCCCACACACTGCTCCCCAGGCACTGTGTTCCTGACTTCCCATTGCTTTACTTGGTGAATGGGTTAAATTCAGGGGAAGAATTTCGTGCTGTTGACAATGTGTGCTGTGGCGTGTTCATGTATTACAGAACGGTCACTTTACATTTTACAGTAGTCACTGACAATGGTCCAGCTGTGCTGCATAACCAAAGACTGTGAGCCTGATGCATGTCTCATCATCCTTTAAATAACTTATTTCAGGACACTGACATGCTGTATGAAGCTACCAACACTCCAGCCATGGCTCGAACGTCCAACCTTAATGAAGAACTGGGCCAGGTACCTCATATATGGATGCTCACACGCAAGAAATAAATGCATAACATACTCCGAATTAGACACAAACAAATTCCACCTAAAAAGCATGTTGTTTATGATTCCAAACACACAGTAGTTCATGAGCCACATCACTAAAGCTGGCCAATATGATGATATTTATTATCATGATAAATTCTCACAGTATACCCCGAAGTGCTCTTCTTAGCATATCAGGGATCATGAAAATTGTAAAACCACAGGCCAACTGAAAAGTTCATGTGTCACCCATCCCTACATATTTTGTTTATTTTGTGTTACTCTTCCTCGTGCTTACATATCTGAGAGAGGATCACACAAAATGTGGGTGGATCATCCAAGTTCAAAGTCAAAGTTAACTTTTTTCCTACATAGCTATATTGTCATGTCAACCATATACAGAGAGACAAAATGTCAAAGCTCAGCACAGTGCACACATACTGCAGTAGACAGAAGACGTTGTGCAACATAACAAGGCAGTTCAAATAAAAAAGTATTAGATACTGTGCAAAAAATGTATTAGATACTGTGCAAACAGTATAATCAGTATAGATGGTATAACCAGTATAAACAGTATAGACAGTGTAAAACAAGTATAAATTGTAGCTTAAGTGTGCATCCTTAAAGAATTGTGCAAACAGTATAAGTAATATAGACAGTATATCCAGTAAACACAGTATAAAAACAGTATAACCAAGTATAAATAGCAGCTTAAGTATGGATTCTTAAGGGAAAGAGGAAGTGAGGAGGGTCCTGGGGGCAGTATGGTGTTGAGGAGCCTGACCGCCTGGGGATAGGAGCTGCCCCGGCGTTTGGACAGCTACATTTTGGTTTAAAAGAATTTGGAGCACTGTTATCTCGTTGTCACTGAAATTTTTAGAGCTTTTGTAAATTTAGTACAGCTGGTGAACAAACAAAAATAGCCATATAAAAATACTTAAGAGTGTTTTGTTCAGATATTTACGAAGACACAATTGAGTCTGATGGCTCTTTTCTTATTGTTATCTTTCTTACCTTCAGGTGAAGTACATATTTTCAGACAAAACAGGAACGCTAACCTGCAATGTGATGCAGTTTAAGAAGTGCACCATAGCTGGCGTGGCCTACGGGTAAGGATATTTCACTTATTCACATTCGAGTGCACCCATACACACCCCCTGCATCTTCTGTATCAGTAGAGTGTGTGTATTACACTGGCTGTTTTGTTCTGGGCTCTCTCATTAGCAGCTGCTTCTCTGCCTCCCTGCACATAGCTAACGGTGTGCTGAAAATAAAGTGCGCGCGCGCACACACACACACACACACACACACACACAGACTCCTTTACTTACACAGCCCTTTGTTCTGCATTCCTTTACTCAGAGGGATTTAGAAACATTTGGTTATGTGTGAATTTTTTTTACTCTGGGCTTTGTCTCTTTGTAAAAGTGAGAGCAGCTTCTGACTCCTGATCTGTGATTGGCTGGAAGGGGCCATGAGAGAGATGCTGCATTAGACACTGCTGTGTTTTGTGTGTGGCTTACAAGAAAAAAATACTGTTAGTTTGGAGGTGATATCCCCACCTTTGTTCTTGTGTGTGTGTGTGTGTACATTAATGTATGAAAGCGAGGCAGGCTAACTGTGTGACAGTGTGAAAGTACTCACCACGCACAGCATGAAACAGATGGAGAAGTGAGACATATGCTGTCTTTTATTTTACAGTGAAGTTCCCAGTTGATGTGATGTTTTGATTTTCATCTAGCGCTCCGTCCCAGTGGTGCTGTTTATTATAGGCAACGAGTGGTCACGTTATTGGATTTGAGTACCAGAAACACACACACGCGCGC
>JBBJLS010000032.1:8985506-8999044 GCA_037577275.1 Bryconaethiops microstoma | reverse complement strand
CCCAGTGGTGCTGTTTATTATAGGCAACGAGTGGTCACGTTATTGGATTTGAGTACCAGAAACACACACACGCGCGCACACACACACACACACACACACACATAGAAGGGCTGCGTTATTCTTAAAGCGCAACACAGAGATAGCAGAAAATATTTTGGTGCCAATATGTAACTCCACCCAATCAACAGTACAACAGTTTCAGTTTCGCATGTATTCTCACATGTTGTTTTAATGTTAGGTTGTTGCTACTGAGCCCTAAATGTGTTGGTTTTATGGGGGGCTATTTTCCCCTGACCCATTTGTCTCTGGTCGCAGATTTCTCTGGCAATGCTAGGGATCAAACTCGCAGTCTCCTGATGATTGGGATAAGGCTTAGACGCTTGAGCCTCTCAGGAAATTGTATTTATCAGTTTATTCACTTTTGCTCACAGCATACTTGAAGTTTTGAATATCTCTATATATCTTTTTTACAAATAGTTTATAATATTTGAATCCACATTGTACAAGTTATTGCTGTGTGTAACATAACAAATATGACTAATGAGGTATTTAAATATTACATATCCTAGTTATTCTGAAAACAAAGGAAACAACACACCGAAATGTCAAGCACCAATGCCTTAAATCAGAATCAGAAAACTTGCTTTAGGAAATTGCTTAGGTAATGACTGAAAAGACACACAGAGACAGGAATAATATAAAAATGAAGTCTAAATAAAAATCTATAGAAAAAAAACTCAATAATGAAATAATAAGACTATGCTATATACAGAAATGCTGGGTATAAGTACTATATATAAGTAACACCGCTGAGTGAAATCTACCAACACAAATGGTAGTTTGCAGTACCAAGTACTGATATTGCACATGATGACTATTGCACATAAGGCACTGCACGTAATTAAGTGATTCAGCACCCATTTAGAAAACGTCACATGATGTTCAGATGGTAGGACAACTGCACGTAACATATTGCATTATGATAATGTTTCAAAGCCATTTAAGAACATTGCACAATATTGCACATGGTAGACTGTTGCACATCATAGCAAAAATAATTCACATAGTCATACACATAAAATACAAAAAAAGCAGCAGCAAGACTACTATTGGAAGTCAGATCTGCATACATTAACCAACCATATGACGATACTGACATGGTCCTGTGTTTAAGCTTGCTATACTTTCTGAATTTCCAAAATGTAACTACAAAGTCAGTGACAGGAGCAACGACAATGCATCAGAAAAGATCCAACAGCAGTTCCATCAGCAGTGCAGCCATAACAACCTACTTTTAGTCCCATTATGTGTCAAGTAGAATAGCATGAATCAGAGAAAGGCTGAGTGGTACTCCAATGAGCTTTAGCATGGTGTACTGCAGATGATTGCTCACTCACACAGAGAGGTGATCTATGACAAGTGCACACAGTGTGACCTAAAAGTTCGACACAGTAATGGCCTTAGGCACAGGAAGGTACAGAAATCTGGTGTTCATATTTGATGAACAATAATTAATTTGTCTGTCAAGTTACATTTCTCATACAAGATTAATTATTCATTCAATTAAAGTCAACATGCCTCAATATTTGGTGTTTTCACCAGTTGCTCTAATATTCCAGGTCTCTTTCAGAGTTTCCTGCCTTTTCCCTTTTAAAATCTGAATCTGGCAACATAGAAAGCTCCCATCCAATCTTTACAATCATCTTGTAAGTAATGTTCCTTAGGATGGCCATATTGATAAGTAAAAGTTAAGAAGCTGTAAGACAATAGAATTCGTGTCAACTTAGGGTCATACGTGCAGCTTAGCTGGTGTCCTCTGTCCGATTAGCCTTTGATTGTAACTGTCAAATTTTATCTTACAGTCAATAATAGGTCCACACCGGCAATGGCAGAGGTGTCTGTAAAGTTTAACTGAGGAAACAGATTGGTGTAATGGTTATGGCAGACCTGCAGAATTACATAGCAGCAGCCTTACCCATGTCCTTCTCCAGCATCCTTTTCACAGTCTGTGTGTGCGTTGAATTTATATTAAATTATTAGTTTAGTTTTATATGTTCCAAATAAGCTACTAACACAATGTGAAAATAGTGTAAAACACAAATGTAGCAGCCCCTCACGTCTTCCTTTGTGGAATACATTTAAAAATTTTAGTCTAGGGCCAGTTTCATGTAAAACAATATTTTCACAGACCGGTATAGATACAGCTAAAAACAAAGTGCATTTGTTTTTTACTCATTTTTGCTATCTTGTGGGCTACATTTTTGTTCCGTATTACGTGACCGAGCCGAATGTTTTTTTCAAAATAAAAGATCTTTCAGGCTCTGATAATCAATAAAATATTTTTTGTTCTGTCTTTCTGTGCGGCCTGGTACTGAATGACTCCTGACCAATACTGGTCTGCGGCCCAGTGGTTGGGGACCTCTGGTCTGAGTATATTTTTTGTATAAACAAACATATAGAATGGAAGGAACAGCCAATGTCTAGTGGTTAATCTTTGGCCTAGCTTGAATTGTCAGTCAACTGTATAGGGTGATGGTGCAGTCTTAATGACTGTTCACAATAAATACAGAAGATACTGATAGACTTCTAGTATTTACCAAATTCCAAAAATGTCCAAGCACCATAGATATTAGCACAAACAAAGGGCATATTTATGAGACAAATTACAAATGGGCTTTGAGAAGTGTACAAACATTTTATCTTAATAGCGTTTGAAAAAAACATTTACATCTGTCTTAATATTGTTCATTTTATTTGTTGCTATTTTTGCCATATAAAATTATTGATTTACTCTAGTAATTAAATGCATATTAAGTACTGATGGGAGTACTTTCCAGGATAATAAGCCACTAATTAGCTATAAATTAATAAAATTAAATAACTGATATATATCCTGAGAGCATCGGAATGGTTAGTTATGCCATGATATAAATTTTCCCCATAGTATATACTAGTATATATATGTGCACCTGTGTGCGCTTCTAATCTTTCTAATACACCTGTGGTTTAATGTCTATTTTGTGTATTTGCAGCAGTCTCTGGCTGAGCAGGCAGCCGCTGTGTCTCTTTCATAAATATTGATGCTCACCTTTTTAACAGCTTCAAATGAGCAGCAGCTCTTTTGATGCAGGCTTCCCTCGGCTCATCTTCTGTCCCCCTTCACCCCTCCCGGCGCCTCCAGCAGGAGACGAAGAACTGCAGGTTAATAGCAGTTACATTTCTGAAGCTCAACATCATCTTTCTCTTTTTTCTTTTTTTAAAAAGAGAGAGAAAGCCATAACAAAGAAAGTTGTCAGGATTGGCCTAGATTTGACTTTATTAAGAAAAAAAACAAGTTTAAAATACAGTTAATTAGGGAGAATATCTGCTTCTACAGGGTCAGTGTGAAAATAAGCATCCTGGATGGAAGACTTTTTCAGTCCTTCTTTAGTTGATATGTTTTAGTTTTATTAATGTAACCTCTTTCTACACACAGTTTCCTCTGAACATCCAAACAAGCAGTACCGTACGTTGAGTTAACAGTTCAATAGACACAGCTAGCTTGTACAACCCCTGGCAAAAATAATGGAATCATAACACTTTGAAGATTTCTTTTTTTACTTTGTACAAGCAACCAAATTACAAACATCACTCAGAACATAAAAAAAAAAAACTGAACAGTCTGGCTTTGTGAAACATTCAACATTCACCTCAAGTAAATTAAATATAATTATTTTAATTAATGGCATATTTTTTCTGGATCAAGCAGAGGAAACAAATATAGAATCACCTTGTAATTTGTATTTGTAAAACAAATCCTGGTGCAAATTTAAAAAGGCAAATTAGTCTGCAGAGAGGGTGCTTGGAGACATTAGCCAGTTGTTGAACTTGGCTAATTGATAGGAAACAGCCCTAACAAGAGACCTGTCAATTGAAACAATAGAAAGGATTAGAAAAATTCCTTCCAAAAGGACAGCCCTTTTGGAAAAAGATGTTGTTCCCAGTCAGCCCTGTCTAAAATGTGTTGCAAGTATGAACAAAATAGGAAGGTTATACAAAAAGAACATATATGTAGACCTCAGAAGACGGCAAAGCATCAGGACAGAAAACTCAAAGCAGTTGCTTTGAAAAATAAGAAATGCACAACAAAACAAATGGATGGAAACAGGGTTCTGACTTTATGACAGAACTAAAAGAAAAAGAATGAAATAGGATTTAGACACAGTAAAGTAAAATGACAACCAACACTAACACCATAAGAGAAAAGAAGATTACAGTGGGCTAAAGGGGAAAAAAATGGACCATGATAAGACTTCATCCTGCAGAGTTGATCTGTCAAATGCTATTTGAGAAAGTTCAAAGTCCGTATGTCAAATAATTCAGGCTGTCATAAAATCTTGAGGGAGAGCAACAAAGTAACCGTCATGATTTTTTTGTTGGTAAAACCATCTTTTTTTCCTCCACATTGATTGAAACTTTTTGCTAGGCGTTCTGTCTTAATCAGAAACACTATCCCATATTTCAGTTTGTCTACAGTTACTGACTGCATTCCCTTCTACCCCATCGATCAACAGACAGGGACCACCATCAGCTACCAGTTACATATGTCTAAAGTGGCCACAGTGCTTAAAACCTTCCCCTTCATTCCTTTTTCATTGAGGGATGGAGAAGACGGTGGCTGATAAGTATAGCTGCAGATGGACCATGGTCATTAACTATGATACTACAAAGTGCACATAAATGTCTGATAAGACTTTGTGTTTTAAATACTATATTGCTCCTGGAGGAAATTACCTGAGTTTTCTGCATTTAACCCATTCACCTAACTGAAGTAGTGGGTAGCCGACAATGGCACCTGGGGAGCAGTGTGTGGGGACGATACCTTGCTCAAGGGCACCTCGGTTCGAACCTATGACCTTCCAATTGCAGGGTTGTCTCCCTAACCGTAAGGCCACCAGCTGCCCTAAATACCCAGTGAGTATTTAAATAAAAATAAAAAGCCAGCACTAAATAAACTGACTGCTTAGTGTAGTATATAGTTATAAGTACTTTGAACACCACTTTGAAACTATCGCAACAGACTGATCTTGGTCAAGCAGCTTTCTTTTTCTTTGCTCAAGTCCCACCAGACCCAATCCTCCTAATTGTCTTAGCAGTAGCTTAAGATGCAGCGATTCTCAGATACAGGGCTGCATTTAGGACACAGGTTTAGAACGTTCCACAGCTTACAGCACTAAGCAGAGAAACCTCAGATAAATGTCTTTATGTAATACCTCACCCTAACCTCTGGACTTTACAGACGGTTACAAGATTACAGACCATTTACCACATTAACCTTCATAAAACTCCTCACACCAATGGAAGAAGTGACGTGTTACATCCCACACACACACAGACACGCACCCATACACATGTTCCCCTCACAGAGCTAATTATGTAGAACAGTAATTAATGAAGAGAATCCCTGTGGCTGAAAATGTTAATTAATTTGACTAGATGTGACATGTCTGCTGTCCCTGAGAGACATTGCGTGAAAATCTTTTTTTCGTCCCAGAATTTGGTCTGTAGATTTTTTTCCCCAGATTTTATCAAGCACAACATAATATAATGTGTCATTTATTTGGTAACACATTATTCTGGGTGGGCATTGCAATATTCTTGTAGTCAACTGGCTGCTAATTAATTACTTTCCGAAGCACCTTTATTTGTATACTATACAACAGAATCTTGTGCACAGACTGTACCTAACCATATTGGGTTCAGTACAGTTTGCAATGTTCTTTTTTTTATTATTCTTATCAATACTTCTGCAAATACCTCTGTAAGCCACCAATTGAATCTCACCAGTACCTTAGTAAAACATGAGTTAGCTTTAAGAAAAGTCAAACTGATCTCTGTTTTAAGGTAAAGATATGTAGTTAACATTAGGGTGTGTATGTGTATGGTGTATGTTCTGTATTTCATCATAGAGCCCCTGAACTATGCTTATAAACATAGTTTATAATCAGTACTTAGATTGCCTTTGTAAACAACATGTCGAATGTCTCGATGTAAATGACATTGCAAAAGATTGTCGAGTGATCTGAAAGACACGAGTGATCTGAAAAATACTTAATTAACCTTTGCCTTAACCTCTTAACCTCTTAAACCTCTTACTTAACTATTACAGTTATTAATAGTTACTGAACAGAGCATCTTTCTTAAATAAGAAGTTTCATTCTGAATACTGAATGGATGCTCTGGTTTGAGAGTGATTAACTCTTCTGTCTTTGCCAAAAACACAAATATTTTGCTGCATTTATGTGCTGCAACATGGCTTCTTGCTGTGTTTGCTTTAGACTAATTAGAACCACATTAGGATGTGTAGCCTGGCACATTAGCCAGTAACACTGCCTCATCTGTGCAGCGTGCCCCACTTTGTCCACCCGAGCACGGCCTGATGTGACTATGTGTGCCAATTACCAAGAGACGGTGGAGGGGGGATTTCTCCCATAGCGACATCTTCAGTGTTGTTCACGGTACTTTTGTTCCTTGTTTGCGCTGTGTTGTGTGAGAATATGCAGCTGCACCCACACACCCTTTGCCTCTGCATCACTCAGACTTGACAGCAGTTTTAAGGGAAGCAGCTAAGCAATACAAGAGTCATTTTGGGGTCAAGTGTTAAGAGTTTATATTCTACAGTATGTTTACCAGTTAGGTCAGAGAATGTATTTGTCCATTTTATGGTTCTCTGACTAAAGAAAGGTTTTACGGACATCCTCGAATGCTGTGATGGTTTGGCTAAAAATCACTTTCCATGCAGTCGTTTAGTCTTCGTTTTAGACATGTTTGTTAGACCTTTGGTAGACCAAGCAAATAAATTTGTATTTTCTGACACTGTATGACTGCTGATATATGACTGTTGTCTACACAGATGGGCAGAAGAAAATCATGTCACTTCTGCTAATGTTTTTGGTGTTTTTAGCATTCTGTAAATTTTAAAGACACAGTAAACAGTATGCCAATTAGTCTACTTAAAGATTACTTAACAGCTCGACATTAATTGGAAAAAAATATTTAATGATTTTAATGCATAGATTCCATGATGCTAATTTGCCATGCTTCCTATATTTTTTAGCAATATTTGTCTGCATTGGTTGCAGTACAAAATAAAAGAAGCAAACTTTGGGCACCAAACAGGGCATGTCTTGGTCAGTCAAGTACTTTTAGTGTAAGGAGACAATTTTGGAAATTTGATTTTTGGATGAAAGAAATCACCGCACTCTGAAAACTGATACGGATGGTTATTGTTAAAAGGCTAAAACACTGCACATTTTTGGTTAGTTTGATGGTTGGAAGCCTCATAACTGCAGGTCATGTTCTGCCCTATATTGAGTAAAATGCAGAACATTTTCCCTTTGAAATGAGCACTGCAGAACTATAGACTTTTCTTTTGGGCACAATAGTGAAAACGCAGTAGTGACAGGTTTTTTTAATTCTTTTGTAAACCCGATGAGATATTAAATATGTTTAAAATGCATGTTTACAGCACAATAGGTAGGTGAATGGAGCTGATTTATTGCTGCATTCTGAACAAACACTCATGTTACACAAGAGAATGGGACATCAAAAACTGTGACGCAGAAAAAAAGTGATTGTTTCCTCGTGCCGTCCTGCTCCTCCCCTACTGGCTGAATCTTTCATGTCTCATAACATCAAAGCTGCATCTCTTCCCCCTCACCTAAATAAGACACAACAAGGCCTGTGTCTGGTCTCTTAAACACTCAATCAGGCCAATGTCTGCTTGCATTACATTTACCCAAGCCCACTTTCGTGCTCCTGCAGCCGTGTGTAGACTCTAGCGAAAATGCAAAAATAACATGGGTGACTCACCTCACACTGATTTGATTACGATTATTTAAGAAATAATTCAGTGCATCACAACAGTCTGGGTTTGCCACAATTCTTTTTTTTTCATATGACTCTCAGACTATAAAGATTTTCCTTGTAAAATACAGGCAGTCTTCTAAACTGGCCATCTAGCTGCTTTGGACATTTTGAAGAAATGAAGAATTCCGTAGGTTGTGATTTTGGGGGTTTATTTGATTTTGTTTATTTTGAAGGTACCAAGCAGGCATTGAAAAAGTGTTTTGGAAAACTTTTCTGTAGATTGAAAATATTTCTAAAATATCAGAAATTGTATATCCTGACTTCAGAATCGTTAATTAATTAATAGTTAATTTATTATACATCAAAGAAGAAGAATACTTAAACACAAAAATACAAAAACATTACAAACAGAAGAGTATATTTACTCAGTAGTGGAATATTAATAATAAAACACCATACCATGCTTATGTTTCAAAACAAAAAAAACAGAGTGTTATTTTTGTTAAAATTGTGTTTTGATAAAACAAAGCATTGCCTCCTGCCTGCATTCAGATTAATTTCAGCTGCTTTTATAGTTCTCCTGTGCCTCAATTTCCCACCTGTGTGCTGTTTGTCAAATCATATATTCTTTCACTTGTGATTGGTTTTGCTTTTAAAAAAACATGTGAGTGGTGGCTCCCTTTTACGGAAATATGCTGCAGTGTTCGATACCCACAATGCTCCTAGTGAAATCTTAGAGAAACCTATGCCCAATACCCACCTTTTCTGAAACCTGCTTTTGCTGTGTTTGGGAGTGAACATGTAACCCGCAAAGGCCAGGCTTACCAAGCATTTCTGTTTTGCATACAATATATGATCTGTCCTTAAAATCACACACATACAAACTGAACTTGTTCATAATGCAAAATATGCATTTGCAGAAATGCTCAATAAACCAGGCCCTTCTGTTCTGTACTGTTTCTGTAACTCTTTTCACTTCAATCAACAGTCACTCGTCTGAAGTGGAGGATGGTAGTTTTGCAGAAGAGGACGGGTAAGCATCGCTCTGGGTGACTCTGTGCTTCTGCTTCTGTCATGTGCTCTTGCCGTGGTGCTCTGTGGAGAATGTGTTTGTGATGTAACTGTCTTCTTGAGTGGGATTTGGTGGCATGGTATCACAAAACGCTGTTTCAAAACCTGATCTAAAAATCTCTATGGATGCTTCATTGACATAAATGTTGGTGAATAAAAGGCCTATATTGATTTTGTTCATTATATTAGGATGATTATTTGTCATGCGTACTCTAAGTTTGATTCCAAACACAATTGAAACATAAAAATGTGTCTGTACTTGAGAGTTCAAATGAGAGTTCAACTCCTTCCCTCTGATTGTCACTTTTAGGAAATATTATGTTTCCTCCAGTGTTTCCTCAGAACCCTGAGGAACAAGTTTTCCCTTATTTTCTTTTCAAAAAAGAAAAACAACCAAATGCTTCCAGGTGCTAAATGATGACATGAACTAGTCAAAAAAATTCTCTTTAACCTTATCTGGGCATTTAATCTGATGTACTCAAGCTGTTTTAGAGCAAGATGAGAAACAAATGTTTTATTTCTGAGATGTAGTTTGTAAAACTGCATTTTTTTACTTCGCTGTATTTTTGTAATAACCACATAAGAATAGAAACACTTTTCTGGTATGCTTGAATGATAATGTCAGTTTAGACAAATGATGATCCAAATTCAGTTATGAAGTCCCACAAGTGCAGGATGAGTAGTGTGTCATTGGCCCTGATGGGCTCAGGTAATTATATTACTGATACATATTCCAAAATTGACATCCAAGCCATTTTTTACATTTTGAGTCGTAGTGTGTGCAGAAAATAGGATATTAGCATATTAGTATGGTACATCAGCCAACTCATTATGCTGAAATGTGTCTGGTCGGTCAAAATCAACAAAGGGAAAATCAACAAAGCCTTTTTTCTGGAGAGTAGATATGATGTGTAGCAGTTTTTGTTGTGTTTGGTGAAGCAATAAAAGTATGATGTGGAGTTGGCTAAGGCTATTGTTCACATCCAGTTTGAATCTTTAAAGTTAAGTGGCCACTTTATGTCCGTTGCTAAGTGGATTAATACTCTGGTCTTGTTTCTTTGTCTCTGTGCACCAAAATACCAAGTCTCGAAATCGGGACTTGCAGACAGAGTCACTTGTATCTTAAGAAAAAGTGTTCAAATGCTGTCTCTTAAGTGGGTGCCTCCAAGGATACGTGTTCAGTTACCTTAATGAGAGAACATAATTGCACCACATTTTGTCACTTTTAAGTGTTTTAAATTGTATTGGCACCATGTCACGAAGGTTTTTGGCGGAGGTTTTTCACATTTTTTTTATCAGTTTTAAAAGGTAAACTACATTCACTTTCCCGGGAGCAAGTAAATGTAGTTTGCCTTTTAAAACTGTTTTAATGTACACCTTAAAGACATTATTTTACTCATGAGGGTACATGTATATTGTTTGTACGTTGCTGAACAGTACGGTGACATTATTGACTCATTTGCCCATCTTACTGTTTTTATTTCTTCACATTAATACAATAATAAAGAGATCACCAGACTGTTTCTATATATGAAGAAATGCTATTCTATAAAAAAGCATGTTCTGGCTGCATTAACATTAACAGACATTAGTAAAGGGACAAAATGTAGCTTCATCCAAAGCAATAGAAGCTGACGAGCAGGCTGTGTGTTAAGAGCTTGGAAGAATTCCCTCTGCTCTCAGCTGTACTGAAGTCCCAGGGCAGAATTCACACTTCATGTCAGTGCTAATGTGTAGCAGAGAAGCACAATGAAGCAGTATGAGTGTTTGTGTGTCTCAGGAGGAACAGAGAAGTGTCATTCTTCTCCCTAGACTCATCTTCTCATCCTGCTTCTCCTGCTCTCAGTCACATCACCCACTAGAACAAGGCTACACCTTATCTGCTCAGAGACCACTCTATTGGGAAAGGGACAGGATAGAATCTGCTGCACTGGCTGCAGATTTAATGGTCAACGCAGTGTACGTGGTGTGTGTTTGTGTGCTACTGAGGTAGTTTGTGTTAAGCTCTTAACTGGTTGAGGAGACTTAAGGCCATCAAGGTCTGCTAACTGCATCAGGTACGAGCCTGCTTGGCTGCAGATGGTCAATACTGTAATCATGGGCTGGTCAGTGCAGCTTTCCTTGTCACAGATTCAATAAGAATAACACCGTTCTCTCTAGACCAGAACACGAGGCTCTGTCCTTCTGCCTGTGAAAAGAATTCTGTCACATTTTACACTTCACTACAGTCTCATAAGTATCCAGCAGCTGTTCTGCTCCAGGCCTGTGCCTGGTGGCTGTTAACAATGTTACCATGGTAGCAGCCCCCAGTGACGCAAAAAATTAATTTACCATCGGTGCCAGTATAGTACTCAAATGAACTAAACTGTGTTTAATATGTTCTTTCATTTGGCACACTTTAACTCACACATTAGCACTGCGTTTACTTTTAGGTCTACTTTGGCACAAATATTCTGCTGTCACAACAGTTTTTAGTCCCCCAAATTTCCTCTCAATTTGGTCGTGTCCAGTTCCTCCCACTACCTTTGAATCAAGCTGGGAGGTTGAAGGTCAGCATCTGCTGCCTCCAGGTCATGTGAAGACAGCCACTGACTTTCTTCAGTGCAACATCACTGGACAGCTTTATGAACTCGGAGGAGAACACTGATCACCAGTTCTGTTACATCAGTTAATAGGCATCCATGCAGGCTAGCATCACGGTGGAGGAAGTAGGAAGGCCACCTCCCCCCCAGAGAGAGCAATGGCAAGAACTCCAGTGTTTAAATTTACATGGCCGTACTGTTTGTGAGCTACAGTGTTTATTTAGGTCAAGCTGGACCCAAATCAACTCTCAGATTGGCTCAGATTTTTCCGTGTAGGTGTGGAAGACTGAGACTGATTGACTGACTGATATCATTACTTTAAATTTGGGGATGTCAGTGAGTGAATGCATTGCTCTGGCTGTGTGCGTGTTATCAGGCAGGAATGGTTGTGCTGTGTTGGTGAAGCATGCGTTTTCTTGCAGTATCTTGGCCTCTTTACTGCCCGCTGCATGCTGCATACAGAACATTCAGGTCTTCTAATTACAGTCTGTTGTGATGCTAGCAAGTCCTGGGCTTATGCCCCTCGAGGTGTGTGTGTGTGTGTGTGTGTGTGTGTGTGTGTATTTGGGCAGGGGGGGCATAGAGATTTTATTGTAAGGTGTGAGTGAGAGGAATATTTCTGCTCATATCTGGCTCAGGAGAAAAGGCGAGACAGGAAATTGGACTCTGCTGGCGCCCGGTTACAATGTGTTCTTTTGAGTGTGATATATTTGATTTGCCATCCTGTCTCTCCTAGCGTCCAACTGCTCCTAATTTCATGTGTTGTTTAGCGATATTCTGACACATCACTATTCTGTCAGACTTCTTGCCTACATGTAACGCTACATATATTTCTGCTACAGTTCCATTAGTACCACTCAAAAGTATCAGTGTTTAGGATTTGTTTTTGTTTCTTTAATCTTAATTATTTACTTAATCCATTACTTATTTTACTGATTTTTTTTACCAGATTTTAGAGGCAGTATACACTTGAAAATCATTGCATCTGTATGCTATATGCTCTTATTAATGATTAGTAAAGTGCATATACAGCAAAAGTAGCCGGTGGCTCCTGTAACTCCTGCTGAACACTATTGGTCATGTTTTAAGGCCTTACATGCTGGCTATTGGAGTGAGATGGACAGTGTTATATATGCAGTGTGGGTGGCCCTTTAAAAGAAGCTTGTTCAGTATCAGGCTATAGATAACTCCACTATCAGCATGATTAACAGCACACCATACATCACTGACTCAAAGATCAATACTTCTTCAAAAATGCTGCATCCGGCAAAGTGTAAATTCAATTTTCTTTTCAGGTGAAAATAGCAGTGTTAGCACACTTGGTATTGGTAACTAATCTGATACAAACATACAGGTTCTGAAGCATGTGGTAATTTAGGCAGTTGTTGTCTCTTTCTAATGCATTCTTTCTGGAGGGCTCTCTGCTGGTGGCAGGGCTTCCTGAGGATAATGATCAAGAGGAGAGTGATTGAGGGAAGCAGTATCATTATGCAGAAGTTCGGTTTCATTAACGAAAGCTGACTTGTGTAACTGATAATCCTCATACTGTCGGTTTCTCTCCAGCTGGTTCTTAAAGTGCATGACCTCTGTTTGCAAGGGATACTCAGCGGAGGATTTGTCTTGTTTGAAATGTTATTGTTTCCTTATTCATTCATTTTTAGTATTTTTTGTTGGTATCTAATATGTGGGTATTTTCCCCCCCATCCTCTCTCTCCCCTTCTCTCACTCTTTCCCTGCAGCCACAGCTCTCACTCGATGGAAGAGGCCGGATTTAATGACCCTAGCTTGTTGGAAAACCTCCAAAGCAATCATGTAAGTACTGTAAGGGCCTCACGGCTGCTTAGTCGTGCTCAATGAGCCAGAGGTTTGGCCAAACCCTGCCGGCCCGCGCAAGCTGCTGCCTAGCAGTAATACCTCCTCATATCTGCTGCTGTTCACTATTAGCAACACCGCTTCCCTCTTCTGCTCTCTCTCTCTCTCTCTCTCTCTCTCTCTCTCTCTCTCTCTCTCTCTCTCTCTCTCTCTCTCTCTCTCTCT
>JBBJLS010000032.1:8970478-8981898 GCA_037577275.1 Bryconaethiops microstoma | reverse complement strand
CACACACACACACACACACACACACACACACACACACACACACACACACACACACACACACACACACACACAGAGGACTGTACTCACATACTGAAGAGATTCACCTTGAAGGACATTTTTTCACCCTAAAAATAAATGAAATGAATATAATGCATTTTAGTTTTATTGTGCTGGTAATTTCTGTTCTCCTTTGTGGTCAGAAACAAATTTGCCAGTATTTCACATAACCTTTAAAATAATCATATTTATATTTATATGGTTAATGAAAACCTTGTTCAAACAGCTGCATTGAATTTACTGTTTGCATACATTTTAACTAGCCAGTCTGTTACAGCTACCCTTGCATATGGAGCAAGTTCTAACATGTCCACTCGTGCTTTTGGCTGCATTCTTTACAAATGCTAGATGCTCAGACAAAATATTGAGCATGGTTTTGCTCAGGTATTTTAAAAATGATTTCTTTAAAAAAAAATGTTATTTTGTGCCTTGTTCTCCCTTACTTTTGTGTCCAAGTGTCACACATTAGTCCTCCAAGGCTCCCTCCCAAACTCTCTTACATTTAACATGTATATGCTTCCTCTGGCTGAGAGAATTCATTAACATTTACTTTCATCATCATGCGTGCGACACACAGCCCTAAGCACCTGATGACATTAACTGGTGCTCATATTTTAACTTTCTTAATTCTCCACGAGAGAAAAGCAGTTTTTTGTTACTGGAAATAAAGCACAGAGAAAAAAATGTTAGTATATTTATAGTACTTATCTCCAGAGTCTAAAAATCATCAATTTGTACAGAATGGCTACTTTCACTTCCATAACGCACAGATCAACATTAAACCCACTGAATAACATTCATTATCTTGTTACAGTGGCACCAGTCTGGGGTGGGATATATAAGGCAGCAAGTGAACAGTCAGTTCTGAAAGGTGATGTGCTGAAAAGAGCAAAAATGTCATTGGCAAGGGCTAAATTGTGATGGCTAGATAACTGGGTCTGAGCACCTCCAAAAGGGTGAGTATTTTTTGGATGTTCCCAGTATGCAGTGGTTAGTACCATTTAAAACTGGTCCATAAATGGACAACCAGTCAACCAGTGACAGGGACATGGGTGGCTAAGCTCACTGATGCGCACGGGGAGCAAACGCTAACCCGTCAGGTACAATCCCACAAAAGAGCTACTGTAGCACAAATTGTGTAAAAAGTTAATACTGGCTATGATAGAAAGCTGTCAGAATATACTGTGCATCACAACTCGATGTGTATGGGGATCCCTGTCCACCACTGAAAGTACCTACAATGGGCATGTTAGCATCAGAACTTGACTGTGGAGCAATGGCAAAGGTGGTCTGGGTTGATGAATCACGTTTCTTTTTGCCTGTCAACTGGGTGTGTGTGTCACTATAGGAAGAAGGCGAGGCTGTGTTCTGCCTTGCCTTGGGACATTCACACGGTTGTTTCTTTGATACATACCACCTACTTAAACATTGTTGTAGACCTTCACACCTACTCATTCAATTATGACAGTGTCCTAGCACATCTTTAGAGGTCCTCTGGATTCCATGTCTCAATGGGTCAGAGCTGTTTTGGTGCGGGGACCCACACAGTATAAGGCAGGTGGTTTTAATGTAATGCCTAATTGGTGTATCCCTAAGGCTGTAGGGATACATGCCCTTTTCTGCTGACAAGAAGGAACTTGTGCATGCTTTTGTGTCAATTATCCTGGATAGCTGTAATACTCTCTTATCTGGCCTGCACAACAGCTCTGTTCAGAATGCTGCTGGCTGAATTCTTACACACTGCCGAATGAGGCATGGGTTTTACATTGGATCTTAATTATCTATCTATTTTATTAATTCTTTCATTCTGCAACATGCAAATGAGCCTTTAACCACTTACCAAATGTTTTATCATGTGCTGTGAGCATCTTGGCCGGTCAGAGATGTTCTTTTGGTATTTTGTACTGTAAGACATCATTCTTTACCACTTTAACATATTGCACGTACAAAATATGAAACCTCTATTCTCATCTACTCTCCTTTTTCTTCTTAGATGAAGGTGCTCTGGTGCGTGCGGCACGGAATCTTGGCTTTGTTTTCTCGGCCAGGACCCCGGACAGCGTCATTGTCGAGTCTGTAAGTGCACAGCAACAGTGATCACCCACTGCACCTTCAGCTCTTTTCTGCTCAGTTTCTTTGTCTGATAAACGTGTCCCTTTGGTCCTGGTCATTAAAAAATAATGTATTACATATAATGTATTATAATGCAGGGTTGGTTCTAGTAATTCAGTAATGGGTTTATTCTCATTACATTTCTGAGACACTGTATTGTACTAATAACGTTCATTTTTCGGTGCACTGGCTCTCTGATAGATTCCCTATTAGTGTTGAGCACTGGGTAATGGCACAAAGAGATTCAACCAGACACACGTTTAGTGTAGAACTAGTTCTCTCATTATTCACACTGTCTCCATGGAACTGTAATGAGTTTCTCTTTCTTTATTTTTTTCATTCTTTTCATTCTTTCTTTCAGGCTTTTTCTCTGACCTTTTGTGTCTTTCCTTTTCTTTTACTTTCTTTCTCCTTTTCTTGCTTTCTTTCTTTCCCTTTATTTTTCTTGCTTTCTTTCTTTCCCTTTCTTTTTCTTTCTTTCTGTCTGTCTTTCTTTCTTTCTTTCTGTATGTCTATCTCTTTGTATTTCTTTTTTCCTTGCTTGAGTCTGTGATTGACATAGTTTGCTGAGTGACAGGGGAGCCAGCCAGAGGATAAGATAAAGCTGATGTGCTGTAGACACTTTTGCTTGCAAGGCTGTTAACGTGTTCAGATTGAGCTAAATTTAATTAGCAGGGCAGAGATACAGCACTGTCCTGACTCTGATGGGAGAGAGGTTCTGACGGCAGTACCGGGAGAGGAAAAACTGAGCTCAAGACCCTCTCACATCACCTCTCTAAGGCTTAATGAGCTGGACTATTTTGGTGTTGTTGTACCTTGTGGTTTGTAGATTGTGGAGGATGTAAAAAGTAATTACAATTTCATCTAATACTACCCCTGCAGTGTGGACATCGTGCCACAAGGGTTTACAAAAGATAGCACAATGATGAAGAACTATTTAACTCTTCATTAATTAACAGCGGACTTTATCAGAGGTTAATAAATTCTCTCTTTTTCTCTCTTTTTCTCTTTCACTCTCTCAGCTTGGTGAAGAGGAGAAATATGAACTACTGCATGTGTTGGAGTTCACAAGGTACAGTCATGTGTTAGTTTTTTTCTCATTTACGTAGATCTGAACAGATTATAATTACAGATCTTAATCATAGTTTATTTTTTTCCTTCTCTTTGCTGGATAAGAAAAATCACTTCTTTGTTTTGTTAGCATTTTCCTCATTACAGTGATGATGATGATGATGATGATGATGATGATGATGATAACTGTCATTTTCTCCCTCAGTGCCAGGAAGAGGATGTCAGTCATCATGCGTACTCCATCTGGAAAGATCCGCCTCTATTGCAAAGGAGCCGTGAGTGCCTTGTCTGTCTGTCGTCATGGCAACAGAGTGCTACCAAACGGTGGTGACCGTGGCAACGGTTGTTTTCGAGTGCTTTCTCCAACCTTTCTGTCAGCAGTACAAACACACACACACTCTACATGTATAATCTGAAGCCACAATAAAGCCACCCCTATTTTTCCCTTGTTTCTCCCATGATGGACTTGAGAGGGACATTTCTTCTCAAGGCTTGGGGGTTTGCTATGTTGTGTGTGTGTGTCTTTGTGTTATAGCTTACATTAATGCGTAGTGCCGCTAAAAGCTCCACTGTTACTGTCATGTGTACAACCTTAACCTACACAGACTGACTATATAATTACTATAAACCGTAAATTATGTGTGTGCACAGCCTGGGAAACTATTACCATGTATGTGATCTGTATCTGTATCTAATAGTGTGGAACAAAAAATGTTTTTTAATTCCATTGTGATCGTCCGTCCACAGCAATAATGTGTGGATCTAACAGTGATTTTCTTATTTTCCTATTAATAGGATAATAGCAGGATTTTCCTATTTTCCTATTTTACAGGATACAGTGATCTATGACCGCTTGGCAGACAGTTCCAGATATAAGGATATTACACTAAAACATCTGGAGCAGTTTGCTACAGAGGGTGAGATACAGACACATACACACACACACACATCCTTTTTGATTTTGAGTTTTTACTACAGATATTTATCTCATCCAGGGCCTCTCTGTGGTGGGGCAAAGCCAAGTGTTATGAGATTGCTTTGATTTTTATTTATGTTGTTAAAGGCTGATCCTTAGCAAGATCAGTGTTGAAAAGAGAGGGTGCTTAACAGGAGCAAGTGTTAGAACAGACTCCCTTTACAGCAGCAAGCGACTGAACTGCAGCAGCGTAGTCTCATTGGCTGCAATGCTATGAATAGTCTGCCACCTTGTGAGTTACTGAAATATTACAAGATGTGTACACAGTTTATGAACTTTCAGTACAATGCAATTGAACCGCTGGCTACTAATAAATCAGTAAATTAATGCAATGAGAAAGCTAAAAGGGACTCCTCTAATTGCCATCCTTTTCTAAACCATTTTAGAACACCATTGTTTCAATCAGTACATGAATGATACCTGCAAGTCATTAGTCATTGTGTGACTACAACAAATCCTTCTGGCTTCTCAGGAGGTTTGTTTTGCTGTCCATATAAGTGCAAGAATAGGAAGCTTGGCGTGTGTTCCTGCAGGTTTGCGCACACTGTGCTTTGCAGTAGCAGATATACCAGAGTCATCGTATCAGCAGTGGCTGGAAGTACATCATCGAGCCTGCACCTCTCTACAGAACAGAGCACTCAAACAGGAGGAAAGCTATGAGCTCATTGAGAAGGTCAGTACAACACACCAAAACCAGCGTCCATATGAGTCAAAACTGAGAGCAGATGACCCACCGTCATAGTATAGCAACCTAAATTGCTAAATGGTAGTTTTAAGTTCTGTCTCACTATCCTGGAAACCTGCCCTTGTACAGAAGCCTGCTAGTTTAAAGAAACATCTAGTTTTTTTATTCTCTCTTTGTCTGCCACTTCTGTAGCATAAGCTTGATTACTACTTAAATCTTTTAAGACAAGCTTTGCAAAGACATTTTGTCATGTCTCTTGCATTCCAAGACCTGAATTGTTAGAGCAGAGATCACCAGTTTAATCCACAAAGGACAGGTACAGCTGGAGGTTTTCATTCCTGTCAAACAGAAAGCACTAATTGTTTAATAAGTTGCTCTCAGTTTTACATTACAAAAATTGATTAGCCAACAATCTATAACAAGTAACTTGTTACATGAAGTGGGTTCCAGCTTGACTGGAGCAATTGGTAGTTGTTGGTATTATTCAGGTGTGCCGATTAAAAAGTAAATTGACAAATTCTAGAATATTCATTTATGATTCCTGTCTACTCCCTGGGCACTAATCCAAGCTGATATAGGCCTGTTTCAAACAGGGCTTGCGCCCTGACCAGGGTGAGTCCCTGCCTTGTGCCCACAGACCCCGGATAGGCTCTGGATACCCGCATCCCTAGTAGGGATTAAGTGGTTATAGAAAACGAATGAATGAAATCCTGCATTACCCCAGAGGAGGTAAATCAAAGCATAAATCAGATTGACTTTCAGGTGGATAGGAAAGCTTCGTAAGTTCTGGACAAGGCTCTGGAGCATCACTGGCAAAACCTGCAGAGCTGCCTAAAACAAATGGCCCTAATCAATCATGGACACAAGTCATTTTGTAGTTACAGGACCTGACCAGTAGGGGGCTGTAACAGCTACTGAGTTTAATCACATGCATTGGCATCAGTGAAAACACTAGTGCAGGATTGAGAACCACTGAGCTAAATCATGCCTTGCTCTCCTTTTTCATTCTCTTTCATGTTTTTTTCTCTTTCATTCTCTCTCTCTCTCTCTCTCTCTCTCTCTCTCTCTCTCTCTTTCTCTCTCTCCCCTTCTCTCTGACACTGAAAAACGTATTTTTAAAAATTGTGGCTAGTTAAGTGATTCCCATTTGCAGCCCTAGCACCTAATACACTGAACAATTTTGCCTTTCCTGCTCTTACAAACCCAATGAGTTCAGGTGTGTTTGACATTGGAAACTGGGATTGGGGGACCAGAGGTCTGAAAAAAAAGTAAGTTCATTTTCATATGGTCTGAGGGCTTGGTGAGTAAGTTGTGGTCTGTAATCTCTTCTGTAGAACCTGCAGCTATTGGGCGCCACAGCAATTGAGGACAAGCTTCAGGATCGCGTCCCCGAGACCATCGAGACTCTGATGAAGGCCGACATTAAAATCTGGATCCTGACCGGTGACAAACAGGAGACTGCCATCAATATAGGTAAGTTCAGTTAGTGTGTGATCACAGAACACTGCCTACATTATATTTAATAACCATGGCTATCAGACCAGTTGTTGGGGTCTATCAGATTGTCCACCTTTTATTCTTCCATTATACCTAAATCAAGCTATCACTGAAAACCTGGAGTTTTCAGTGATAGCTTGATTTAGGTATAAAGGTATAATAGCTTGATTAGAGAAAAAATATAAGGGTCCTAGATGATGTAGATAAGTTACAATTTTTGGAAGATCATACATTTTGATAAACAGCCTAGCATCTATCAAAAAGATCCACATTTTCATATTTAAGAGTTTGGACTTTGCTCAGTAGAGAACCTGCCATTACAATTTGAGTATGCCCATTCCCAGTCAGAACTGTGCAGGCTTGTCATATGTTTCTTTAGGGATATGAACGCTGGACAATACAAAAGTGAGACAGGAAAAGTACTGATGGTTTTGAACTTTGGTGCTGGTGCAGTCTTTTGTAGTAAACCTGGATGGCAAATATATTAAATAAAAAGATCCTTGGCCAAATCAAGCCTCAGCTCTCACTTGAAGACCAGATAACTAAACTGAAGCTCTTATTTCGGACATATTTTGAGAGGGACCAGTTCACTGGAAAAGACAATTGTGCTTGGAACAGCTGAAGGTAGAAGAAGCTGAAGGTTTGAATCTTGACTTTACAGTTCCTGCAAAAAATATTTTAACATATAATAATAATAATAATAATAATAAAGTTACCACAGCTTTAAACAGAGTCAACTGTCCTGTACAGAATGTCCGTCTGTGTCAGTGCATGCATGATCATCAGTGCAGATTCATTACAGGTTAACAGTTATAATTATTGGCTCTAATAATTTTCCCATTTGCTGGTATATCAGCCACCAATATACCCTATTTCCTTTGCAGTCAGATAATGAAAAGTCTGATGTAACACACTCTTCCTTCCCGTCAGCTCCCCTTACCCATTGCGGCTGACCCCTCTCCGTCAGATGTGGTTCGCTCGATTAGCCTAAACAGCGACCCGCTGTGAGTTTGGGCTTCAAACATGCAGCCAGCAGCCCAGGAGCAGACCCTAACAGAGCACACTCTGTGGCCACCTAGCAGGCCGACCCTCAATCAGGCCTTTGTTTTGAGCATCAGCATGCTGCTGCTCTCTCTCTCTCTCTCTCTCACACACACACACACACACACACACACACACACAGCTCTTCTGAGAAATATTTTTACAGCTTCTCCGCTCGCCTCAGACACTCCTCACAGAACATTAACCTGCCAAGAGAGTCACTCTGTAATTTGAACTGTTTTGCTACTTCTTTATTACCGGAACGAAATTCTTTGATGGATGCTACGCTTCCAGATCATACCGATCCTGACAAATCCTTGCTTTTTCATGCCCAGTAGCTGCCAGGCATGACATTTAAACCATTGAGTTCTACGTATGCAAATTAAAGTGAAGTGAAAGTGACCATTCTGTCATATGTGAACACACCACAGTGTGAACAGCACGAAATTCTTCCTCTGCATTTAACCCATTCAACAAGTGAAGCAGCGGGCAGCCAGGAACACAGCGCCTGGGGAGCAGTGTGTGGGGATGGCACCTTGCTCAGGGTACCTCAGTGGTGCTTAGCAGTCTTCGGAATCCAGCCCATGACATCTTGACCGCAGGGCAAACGCCCTAACCGCTAAGCTACCAGCTGCCCCCATAATAATACAGCTTAGAAAGAGCATGAGAAGGAGAAGTGTCAAATAGACAAATACTTACAATTTACACTCACTGAAGAAATAGGCATCTTCTGAATCATGGTTTTGAGTTGCTTCGATAACAAGAGGAAAGTTGGTGTTCATCCACCACTTCCATCTAATTCTGAATAGGAACAAACCCAAGACCCCGTATGAGTACAACACCTGTGTCCTTCGCTCACTGCTGTTTTCATAAAAATCAAACAGCAAGGAGCAATACTAAGACAAATGTGTGTAAGAACAGAGTCGCATTTTTAGGGTACACCACAGCAGAACAGTCAGGTGTGATAGTGAAAGTGACAGTCAGTGAGGGCTACCCTTTTGTTGTCGTCATTATTTTGGTTTACTTGTTGAATTCATTGTTTCATGTAAAGTGACTTATAAAATCTAGCTTTAACTATTCTGTTATAGCTAGTACATTCAAATAAGCTGTCATTGTCTACAAGAGAACCTATTACCAGGAAATGAATTGTATTGTAATTTTATGCTTGATGTTATGCAGCTTCTTTGTAATTTTATAATCATCTGCAGCTCTGGACATGTGTAAAATTACTTCACTTTGGTTTGTAGCTTGCTGGCTTCCTACTAATTATTTGAATTCTTTGAAGCTGCACATAGTGTATTACAATTATTTTATGCATTTATCTTCCACCAGATTGATTTTTTGTAATTTAAAACATCCATCCCAAATTTTTGATTGGTAGAGTGTTCAGCATCAGCTGTCTGACTGAACCTGATTTCTGTCTTGATCGTGAATTAAGTCTGGCTGTGGTTAGAGGGTGCTAAGGGCAGTTTGGCTGCTTCCCTGTCTGCGTTGAGGTTGTACTGGCTCTCTGCGCGCTCTTTCACTGCAGGATTAATGGTGGGGAGAGAGGCTGGGCAAGATAGCTGCCCTCTGCATCTGCTATTGCACTTGGCCTTGCTGCCACTGAAGCCCTCTTAGATGCAAAAGTGCAAACAAACAGCCTCCAGCCAAGCTAAACATCTCTCCTCGCCCTCCACTAGCCCAACACTACAGCATTTACAGGCAGTGTAAGCCTCTGTGCTGTACAGGGCAGCTAATGTGACCACTGTGTGTAACCCTAATTACATTCAACCTTTCCTTGCTCATACAAAGACCATGCTATGTTACGTGGGTGTCTCTGAAATAGTTCCCAATTCCTCTGAGGCAAACATCATTTAGTTCCACCTGTGTAAGAAACACATTGGAGAGTATTTTTTTTAGAGAGTGTTTTTGAAACATTAAGGGAGAGAAGAGAGTAAATGCATTCAAGGTACCATACTGATTTTCCCCTAAAGATTTTATGTAGGTTATATGTCTCATTTTATACACCATTTTCTAATTGTTTTATCCTTAAACATACTAGGTTTGTCACTGGTCAAGATTAAAATATGTAAATTACCTAAGTTCTAAAACTGAGAATTGACCCCCCCACACACATCATCTTCTCTATTAACTCTACAACAGACTGACTGCAGAAAATAACTGAGCAGTCTACATTTAAATGTCTTTATAACTGTGACATCACAACCATGTTGAATTCAAAATGAGCTGTTTTAGCAGATTAGTGTCTGTCAATTTAGACTCAAAATGGTTGCTGCTAAACCATGTAATAGCTTATTACAGTTGCCTGTACTTTAACTTTATTCTAATGGCCACACTCCCCAAGATGCACTGCCAGCAGTGGCTCACATGGAAAATCAATGATTTCCAGTCGTTCTAACACTCTCAACACTCCTGGTGTGAACACAGGTTTGATATCTCAGTTTACCGTAAATTCCCAAGGAAATTTGCAGTAAAACAGTCTACTTTGTAATCCTTGTGGTAACATTAGTATTATTCATGGTCCATTTTGAAGTTTACATAGCTGACCTATGTAAGGAAGGAAACCACACTACTCTAATCTCCTGCTTCCCCTCACCTCCTCTGACCTGCAGGAGCCCTTTCACTGTAATAGTCCCTGTGGGAGTCCCCTCTGTCCCCATATATACATGCACTTTCACACTCTCAGATTCACCTCTGCTTAAGCGAGTGGCAGCAGATGGACAGGCTCTTCTGCTCATTAGGCTCTTCATGCATACCCTGATAAATGCTCTGTACTGGTTGTGCTTTTTTAGGGGGAAAACACTTCTTGCTGTGGTCTGGGATTCTCGTTGAGACATAAAGAGGAATGTGACAGCCTGAAGAATGAGGGCAGCCAGTCTCACATGTGTACAGAAATGGCTCCGTGTAGTCTGTATTCTGTGTGATGGTTTGGCCCAAGATAATATATTTACAAATTTTCTCTCTTGCCTGATTAATAGCTGATCAATCAAGGCATATTTGGTGTGTAAAGTTGAAGCAACAAGGCTGAAGTTAATAATAATTTTATTGTGTTGTTCTGAATCAGAAAACTTTATTGATCCTGGAGGAAATTGCTAATGCAACGACTGCACAAAGACAAGAACAATACATAAGTCAAAATAAAGCTCTTCAAAAAGTACTCGGAAAACAAATGCTGTGGTCAATAAGAGGTGGATATAAATAGTGTAGATAAATAAATACTGCAAGTAAATAAATAAAATTAAACCCAGCATTATATAAAAGGGAGTGTACAAAAGCACAAATAAGATGACTGCTATTATGCTTTTCAGCCATGCAGTGAGCTTTTGTCCTTGTTTTATAGGTAACGTCATATATGGTCAGAAAACAAAAGTAATTTTGAGATTATTTAAAACCTTGATATGGTTTGAGGCAAGTTTGTGATGATTTGGGCATCACAAACTTGTATTTGAATGTCACAAAGTTATGTATTATTTTTCTAACAGTGTCACACTCACAATTTCAGTTTTGTCTTTCAGTTTTTGTGTATTAGCCATTGTAGACATTGCAATTAGTTCAAGGTGAATTCTAAATACGTTGTTCTTGTGTTTTCTCATTTTTGAAGGACACTCCTGCAAGCTGCTTACCAAGAACATGGGTCTGCTGGTGATTAACGAGGAGACGCTGGATGTAAGAATGAGTACTGGGGTGTGCTGTATGTGTGTGCTGTCTGTAGTGGCAGCTGCCGCAGAAATCATTGCCTGATACAGTTTAGAGCTTGTAAACATGGAGGCAAATGGCAGCTGGCTGCAGTATGGGAGTTTTGGATCTTTGGCTCAGAAAACGGATCTGTGAACCAATTTAAAAATCCACACAAATCACACATCTGTGTATAGAGTTTCATTTGTTAGAATAATTTAGTGCTCCTCTCTTTCTCTCTCTCTCTCTCTCTCTCTCTCTCTCTCTCTCTCTCTCTCTCTCTCTCTCTCTCTCTCTCTCTCT
>JBBJLS010000032.1:8942122-8957503 GCA_037577275.1 Bryconaethiops microstoma | reverse complement strand
TACTTTTTTTTTAATGAATAGGTTTCTACAAAAATACATGTTTGCAGATACTCAGTATTAAATTACCATATATTTTAGCATGCTACACTAGTATCATTCCAAGAGGAACTCCCATTTCCCAATCTAATAGTCCTTCTTATAAAGTGTAAATAAACAGCAAAAAGTCCATTCTTCTTAATTCATCCTGAGAAGTTGGTCTATCACACTGTTACATACACTGACATTCTTGACAGAGACAAGAGTCTAGATTGCCTAGTTTAGTTCAAAGGTTAAAATCTTGGGGTCAGAGGTGAACAGGTGGGCAGAATCTGGAAGGTTGTAGGAGGTCGAAGAGGTCCGTTTACATAGCTACAGTGCTCCATTATCCAAATCCTCACTGTCAGTGAAATGGATCCCTTTGTACTTATGTAAACTTAATTAATCTCACTATGGTGTATTACAGAGTGCAGGTTTGATACCATTCAAGCAGCACTGTACTCGTAAGAAAAGTACTGCATCTCATGTGTCATGGATAGCAATCTGTCAGCCCCATTCCCCACCTCTGTCCGTCATTTCATATTTCATGCTCTGACTCCAGCAGTGTGTTTTGTCCCAGTAGTGTTTTCAGGGCGCCACAGGCCTAGCTAGGTGCTGTGTTCACTAACTCAATGCATCGTATTACTCTAAAAAGGTTCTTCTCATTGCCTAAGTGCCACCACAGACCTCATGGAAGCAAATATAGGAACTAAAGAATAAAGGCTGGGAAACAGATCTTATCTGAACTTTTGGTTCTGCATGATGCTGTGACTGCTTACTGGATTAGAGGAACACTCTAGCTTTTTTTTACAGGCCATATAACATTTATCTGCATTAGCTCACTTTGAGTTTGGCCTATTTTATTAACCCATTTTTCACTTTTTCTTTAACTCAATACTCAGGAGACCTCTTTTTCGGATGACTGAAGAAAGTTTCCAATTGCAGTAGCTAGTGGCGTGTAGGTATTAAGTACCTATTTCAGACATTGTATTTGAAATGGTTGAATAGTCGCCCCTCCTGTTCATATTTCCAGTACACAGAGCTGTGCCATGTCTGTTTATAATGAAGAAAGAAAGAACTATAACGATATGGGGCCACGCATCTGTACTACAAAGGTGTGTTTGGCCCAAGTATGTTATGGTAAGAGGCTTGTTTGGGATGTTTCTGCAGTTTGATCTTCTACACTGATCTGAGAGCAGGACTGCGGTTTTTCTGTAGCATTCAGTGCAATACTTTGAGTGTGGTGCGCATGTTCTGGATCAGTGTGTAAAAGCAATGGAAAGTCCTACTTCAGCCCTGTTCTGAGGCCCTACAGAGATCAGCACAATTTGAGCACAGAGCTGTACACTTGTACTCCGCTGCTCTGTGTCTGTCAACAGCTCTTTTTCCAGAGTTCCAGAGGTCATCCGGCTTCTTCTCCCCAAAAACCGTTTTCCTTTCTCCCCTGTACATCCGACCCTGCTAATCCAGACTCCATACAACTGGCCTTCTGTGTGCTTAACACAAATGTTGTTTACTGCTTGGTGACATTTTAAATTGTATTGGATAAGGACAGGAGTCATTCCCCTCATTTCCCTGCCAGTCAGCCAATGACTAATGTCTTTGTTCGTGCTTACATTCCACTCGCATGTGCTTTATTTATTTACTGTGCCAAACGAGGGTCTTTACTGATGCTAATCTCAGTGAACCTACTGCACCTGCACAAGTTCCTCATTGCTATCAGCATATCCATAAAACAAGACAGAAGGTGCACAGCTTGTTTCATAAACAGGGATCATCAGCCCCCCCCGTTGCTGTCCACACCACCCCAAGAGAGCAGTAAAGTCTGTTTCTTTTCCTCTGCATTTCAACACCTCTGAGCCCAAATGAAGCCATAGCCGATTTCACAGAGGTGAAAAGCTCAGGAATGTGTGTGAGAAGGCCCCGTGCCATCCTTCCCTGCAGTTTCCTGGCATCCTACGGACAAACACTGATAAGATTCTTACTTTATTTCAAAAGCTAGAACTGAATTTCTCTCCCTTGCTCCCTTCTGGCAGGGTAACTGTAATTATGTAGAGCAGTGTCCTTATGGAAAGACTACAGTGACTTACTGTTCTGTTATACATCTTCATTGCCAGACAGAATAACCTTAAGAGGCAAAAGATGCCCCCAAGACATGTAATAAATGCACAAAATAAATAATCTTGAACTTGTAAGTATAATTAACCAAATGTAAATTGCACTACATACTAATACTGACTACTGCAAACAACAGTGTCTCAATTTAAGGGCATTCACCACCAATACTGTATTTTCTAACTTTTTCATCACCCTTAATACCTCTCTCTCTCTCTCTCTCTCTCTCTCTCTCTCTCTCTCTCTCTCTCAACAGTTCAAATACTTGAAGAACCTCTTGCTGGTCCATGGCGCCTGGAACTATAACCGTGTTGCTAAATGCATCCTCTACTGCTTCTACAAAAACATTGTATTGTACATCATTGAGGTAAGAAAGATGGCAAACAGAGCATTCTGGCCACAAAAGCCAACAGGTGAGAAGGGGAACTGAAAAGTCGGTTGTTTTCATAAACTGTCTGAAAGTATTCATTATTATTTTTTGAACAACACTGCACTTCCTGAAGACACAAACCACTTATTGCATTAAGCAATGATGTTGCTTTTGTGTAAAGTCTGGAAATGTTTTTTTAGAGCGGCGCTGCTCAGCTGCTGGTGGAGAGAGGTGCAGAAGAACATGCCACAGTGCATTTCTCTCTGTGTTTTAGGCCGGCAGGTCATCCATCTCTGATGGCATGTGATGTTTGACAGACCCAGTACTGATACTGACTTCAGAAGCTTAACCAAGGATGACCTGACAAGTGAAAGAGCTGTAATCAGCAGCAGCTTTATCTGTTTGAAGTGCTGGAGAGGTTTGATCTGAGGCCCTGTATACACTGGCTTCAGTGGAATTATGCCTCGTGGAAAATGATGTTGTTGCTCTGAAGGGACGATGTGGAGTTTGACTTGGTGCTGCCAGTTCAGTGTCTCCAGAAGCATTAAAGGAATACTCCCAACATTTATCACTCAAATTCTTATCTGTCACCTCTGTACATTATAGTTGACTACGGTGGACAATAAATTTGACATGTTTCCCTGTACTTAGAAAATGACAGAAAACCTGTCATATTCTGAATTTAGAACTACAAACTCGCCCTAACAAGGTTTTAGAGTTGAGCTGACATCAGAGAATTTATTTCTATGTTTAATCCAGCTTTAAATAATGCAGCAACACAAACAATTCCACTTTCCTTCAGTTTTTCAGTCATGGCGATTATGGTAAATAAATTATACACAATGGCATTAATAGCTCAATGTATTTAATTCCACCAGTTTCAAGCTACTTCTATGGCAATTAAGTTTTGATTCAACAGTTTTTTATTCTTATCTATGCAGCAGTTAAATTTTTGGTTGATTATGTTAGGAAATATTGGAGTATTCCTTTAAACTGTCTTAAGAAATATAATATTGGAGAAATCATTTATAATATTTCTTACTTTCTTACTTATTCCTTCTACATAAGATATTAGCATGTGCAAAATCAATAATCTGACATTTAAGCTCTGGTTTCTTTCGGCTTCATGAACATGCACATCAAAGACAAAATACAAAGTACTGCTCATTTTATTTGTGGACTATATGTGAAATTCAACATTAGCTCAGATGACCAAAAGAGATGGTCAGGGGTTCTGGTGTAACAAGTGTTTATACATGCATATGCAACAGGGACTTGCTCTGTTGACATTATTTCCAGCTACACAGTATACTGGCCTTCAGACTGACTGGACGATACTCTAAACCATGCCAGGCTTGCATGATGTCATTTGCAGCTCATCTCTCAGGGAAAAATGCATCAGTCATGCCAGACAAAGAAAGACACTTATCCACAAAGCTAAGAAACATGAGCTCCTGAAAAAAAATCCATCTTTTTTTCATTCATCTTACTCTTGGATGCCACTTGACCTCTGAACTCTTTCCCGCTTGCCCTCTCTCATTCTGTTTTATGTATGGTAGTAAATTTCTAAAGGATCCATGGATTCTTGTCCACCTATGGCCAGGAGCTCAGAAATGAATCAGGGTAGGAGAAAATGAGCTTTTTGTTACTTAAGACAATGCTTTAGTTTTTCCCTCTTTTGATGGGGAGAATTCAAAGGCTCTAATTGTCAAGACGTGCCTTTTCTTTGTATGTGCTGACACCACACAGCACACATGCTATGGAAGCTGTGTTTGAACTCTATGGGAAAACTCCTATACTGTATTTTGGAATCACTGAATACATCTAATTATTTTGCAGCTAGTGCCACTTATCAGTTTATCAGTAATTCCTGAGAATGAACAAAAAACTGATAATAAATTGCCATCTGAGGAGTGGCAGAATATTGCTTTTTTAATTTAATTTGAATGTTTGTTTGAAGTCATCATGATTAGGGTTTGTAGCCCTTACTAATGCAAATAGAAACTCTTAAAGACATAAAATAACCTGTGACTTTAAACAATAGAAATATAAATCTTTATTCATTCAATTTGTCCCAATCTTTATAGTTTTTCCAAAGTTGCTAATAATCCCAGTCTTGGAGACTTTCATCACTTTTGTACTGCATCTGTTTATTTATTTATTTTAATCTTTTTTTTTATTTACCGAGGGCGTCATTTTTCCCTGTACATTTTTCCTCACCACCTTGTGGTTGTCACGCTACACATGAAAAAGGTTCTAATGAAAAAGGTCTTTGTTTTTCCTTATTTCTTTTTTCTTTCTATTGTTTTTTTTCTTTCCTTTCACTTACCGGTACAACAGTTAAAACTTCCCAAACCGTCTCCCACTAACACGCCCTCTGACTGTTTCTCAAGCCACCTTTTGAATTGCAGACTGTCTGAAAAAGAGTTCTGCTGTTGCTAGTGGGGAGGCTGCCTTGTACTGGACACACCTTTTGTTGTGGCTGAGAAATGTATCCCCCAGCCTGCTGCAGGGGGTGTGTGACTATAATGGAGGCTCGCTGTTCGCTTTCTCTGCTGCCGTACCTGCTGTATCAAACACCTCGCCTTTGTAAAGGCCTGACACCCAAGACACATGCTTTCCAGGGGGCACACAAAAAGATACATTTGTTGCGCTAATAGGTTTACCTTTGAGAGGGTGTGGGTTTTTTTCTCCTCCTGCCTGTAACCTGGAAAATCAAGAATGAGAATGTTACTGTGAATGTTACCCTCTCAGGAACAATTTCATGTTAAGAGATACCTTCAACCGGTCTGACCGCTACACATGAAACGTAGACGGGCTCTGGTAGCAGTCTTTGTTGACTAAAACACTTTTTTATGCATCATTTAGCAGGAAGGAATGACGGCCAGGAAATTCAAGGTCTGTTGCTAAAGTCTTTTAAAGTCCCAATCAAGATGTTTTCTCAAAGCTAAATTACTTCTAAAATGATGCATGTCAAGCTGCGTAATCTATATACATTAGCTGAACAGGCCTAACATCAAAAACTGCATATCAGATGAATGTGAAAATTATCAAAAAATATTAGCATAACCTTCAGAAGTCCAAAAGAGACTCAAATGTTCATATCAGCATGCTTGACACACTGCAGCAGAATAAGTAAAAACATTTTAAATCTAGTCAATGTATCTAAATTTTTCATTTTGAGATTGATGTAAGAACATTATTCGACATGTTTAAAGGAATAGTTCAGCAAATAATCTAGTCTGCACAATTTTCAAAGTCTAGGCATAGTCCAGACTAGGTGAGACTAAAGTTGCTAATAAACGTAATCACCCAAATGGCCCAAACTGCTTCACTAAAACACTTCACTAAAACATTTCAATCCGTATGAAGCTTTTCCACATCTTTTTTCAGGTCATAATGACTACTTTATGTTATTTAGAATGTGATAAAAAAAAAATTTTGCTTGTTTGTTTTTTTTTTGTTTTTTTTTAAATACTGTACGTCTGGACGCTGTAAACATGAACAACTAAAGTAAAGGGCTAGCATTGCAAAGTGCTTAAGTAAAGGACCTAACTACTTCAATAGAACTGCACCACCTTTATGAAGATCTGGATGAAGTTTGGAAGAGGTTTTGGTGGTGTGTTTTTACAGAAAACATTTGACTATTAACTAATGGGTTTGTTAGCAACACTTGAACATTTCTTGGTTAATTAATTATATCTGAGCTAAGTGTAAAATGGTATACATTAGATTTTTCACCAAACTCTTCTTTTAAGGCATGTAATTTTTGTAGATCCATTGGCATATACATTTTTATAATTCAAGAAATAATGCTTTAAAAAATAGTCTGCCAATGGAAATTTTTACAAATGTACTACATAAAATGACTTAAAACAAGGAAAATGTCTAGAAATAAATAATCTTATTATATACTTATAATCTTATTATAATCTTATTATATACAGCTTCATATTGTGACTAAATTTAAGAGTATTTCACTTGTCAAGATATCATTTATTGTAATCAAGGAATGTTTGCATTGTCACTGTTCTTTCAGTGAGCTTGTAATCGACACAGCTTGTGATTCTCTCATATTGTGAAATGACTCAAAGATAATTATAAAATAGAAAAAATAAAAGTAAAAGATTTCACGGTTCTAGTACCAGAACAGTTAAAGAAAACTGTTTTTCTGAATTATGTAGGATTGTCTGCACTGCAAACAAAAGTTCACACAGCCATTATTGTCTAGGAGGGCTGTAGAGCATTTGATTGACAAGTCGTCAGCAGGCCTCGCTCAGGCTGATGGACAAGTGGCATTTATGAGGTAATTACAAGAAGCTGTTTAAGCCAGAGCGGACGGCTCACAGAAAGAGGCTGCCTGGTGCCCTCATTATCCAACTCCTCAACCTTTCTCTCCCAGCCTCTCTCTTTCGCTCCGCATCTCCCCTATACTCTGCCAAAGCATTTAGATTTAGCACCCCTCTTTCTTCAGCCTTGGCTTGTTGGGCTGCTTTCTTTCTTTCGGGCTCTTTATGTAGGGGAGAAAGGCAGAGGGCCCCGTCTGCATTTTAAGAACGCAGTAAAGGAGCACAGGGGCCTAAAGGGGTGCAGAGGATAAATCCAGCTTCCCGGCTCTCTCTCTCTCTCTCTCTCTCTCTCTCTCTCTCTCTGTCTCTCTCTCTCTCTCACTCTTTATATTTTCTCTTTATCTTCTTCTATTTTCTCTTTTGAATGAGCTTTGACTGTGGAACTCTTTCTTTTTGATTTGCTGATGGATATTCCAAGAGCGGCACTGACCAGATTTCATGTGAAATACACACGTACACGCTTGCTTTTTTGGATTGTGCGGTGGGGGAGAGGCCAGCCACACCCCTGCGCTGAGCTGTGCTGAATGAAAGAAGGGGTGGGGGCGGTGGGGGGGCAGAGACGAAAAAGCAGCAGCCGTAATGAGCAAATCAATGCGTGCTTTTCTCCACAGAATGGGTGAGTGAGAGAGAGCAGCAGGCCAAAGTACTCACTCACACAAACGTATTTAACTGCTGCCTATGAATAGAGAAGTTTTTATTTAGCACAACAATACACTGCAGGCCGGCAGCCAGTACTGGTCCCACAGCAGCCTGTTAGCCCCTGACTACTGAACAGGATTGTTTACAGCATCTGCAGAGATGTGTGTGAAAGTGGGTGACCAGAGTGAAGATAAAACATCAACAATTCATTGCTTGCCGTGTCTCTGCTGTAGCAGAAATGCAGTGATTCTCTTACATTCTGTCACATTTTGGCTGTGTATGTTTGTGTTTGTTTTTGTGCATTTTCATTTTTACATTTTATATTTGTACATGTGTGTACATACATTTGTAGGGATTGTTTTGTAGGTGTGGGAAAACTAGAGAAAGAACAGCAACTTTAACTCTCGTGCAGCAAGAAGTCTTTTTTTGGGTACATCAGCCCTGTAATTACTGGCACGATTGGTAAAGGGGTGAAAGTTGTGGTGTATATGTGATTAATAGCTCAATTTCAAGCTTATGATGTGAGAGAAATCTATCATTTCATTTTTTTAAACAAAGCTTTTATAATGATCATTTTTACCAGTCTTTACCAAGAAAGGCAATAATTATGGAGCTTTCTATAATATATGCATAATGGCCTGACAAGTTATAAAAACAAACCTGTGTGTTTGTGTGTGGAAGAGAGAAAGCAGAAGGAAGTGAAGTACAGCAGCTCCTTTAAAATCAATATCACGGTAGAATGCACCTGATGGGGACCTGGAATGGGTGGGCGTGTTTTTTTTGGGGAGGGTGGTTCTCTCCCTTTCTTTCGCCCGGGGGTGTGAAGAGAAGAGGCGACAGACATTTGTTTTGGGAACGTTTTCACGCATTGGCTCACACCCATGGAAAAAAAGGGCCTGTGTGTGTGTGTGTGTGTGTGTGTGTGTGTGTGTGTGTGTGTGTGTGTGTGTGTGTGTGTGTGTGTGTGTGTGTGTGGCTGGTGTTGCATGCAGGGGCCTCGGTTGGGGGTTCTGTCAAAATCAAGAATTTGTAGCAATTCATGCTTTCATAATGGAGTTAAATGAAGCGAGGAAATGTCCGCCTGGCTCCAGCTCTGCACAGCAAGCCTGGTGTCTGCTCGACAGCCGTTCTACACGCTCACACACACAGAGACATAGTCCATTAGGATTCAGTGTTTGTGTCACAGGACCATGGCTGTGTGGATATTGTTCAGAAACTTTAGAGAAGCCCATACCACTTCACACATGCACACCCACCAAGGAGCCTGTTCAACTGAAAGCGCTTGGTGCATTAACTTTGAAGCTCAGTCTTATTTACTCCTTAAATCCTGGTGTGCTTTGACATGCTGCCACACTTCACGTATGTACACACCTGTAGAGGGTAATGTATAGCAGTACTTCGCCATTTCATACCCATCTACTTGTGCAGTCATACATTTAGATTCATTCCTGACATGCTGTATAAAAGACACAATTGTAAACCCAGCAGGTTTTCTACAGCATCTCCAGCCTCTCACTTTACCATCTAGGCCTTGGAGTTTCATGGCCTGCTCTCACTAAGGGACATATGAGGTGGCAATCCTGACCTGTGTGGTAAATGGTTTACAAACACCTTATCTTTCCCTGTCTTTTGGCCCTCACCTCAAGGCTTTCTGTAACCTTTCCTCTCTCTCTCTCCAGACCCATAACTCTCCAGTGGTGGACTGGGAGTGGAAGTTTCACTGATAGGAGATCAGTATTTGTGGCTTCCTTTAAGGAAACTCCTCCAGGGATTCTGTTCTTAAGTCAGGGCCTCATATGTTGGAGGAAAACTCCAGAGATCTTCTCCTCTGATCTTTTCCCTCTATAGTTTAAGGCCTCGGGAACCATTACTGTGTAGCAAAAAAAGCTAGAACACTTCTCTCCTACTATAGAACAACCCGTCCTGGGAACCCTACCTCCTTCTTCTCTCTGACATGGAACCACTTCTCTGAGTGATGATCTGCTGAGCCAATGCTGTAACCTCAGTCAAAATATAAGGCTCCAGACTTTGAGTGATTTGATGCTGGTAGCAAAGTCTTCTAAACCTTCTCTTATAGCATATCTTCTGTAGCAGTCACTTCTACCATGTGACCATCTGTTGCAGTTTTTGCTTAACACCAACTCTGATTTTGTAACTAATGACTCCTTTCATTAACTAATGACTGCTACTCATTAAAACTAAACCCCCTGCATTCTGTTCTGGCTTTATTTTCTATATATAAAAGCAATTTGGCAGTATTGTAATTGCACAGTTTATTATAATTTGGAATGATTACTTGAAATTAGCTAACAGTTCACAGAAGGTACAAGCAGAGTCTGTATATGTGATATGATATGACCCCTGATGATAATCTCTGACTGAGACGCTGTCCTCCGCTATCTTTGATAGAGAGAGGTTCAGGGGAGGTCTGCAAGAAGGGGTCATCTCACCAGACATTTTTCTTTCACACATGCTCGCATGCCCCCACAGATAATTAAAATAACAAAAATGGCTTTGATCAATCTGTATGATATCTGTTGAGCATTAGTGTGTAAGCAGATTCTCAGGGTAAAAGTTGTATGGCCCATTGTGGGTAGTATTGCTGACATTTTTGGTCTTTATGTTAAATTCATTAATTGAAGTGCAATTTTTGACTTATTGTAATTATTTATAATGTTTAATGTAATTACAGATAAATATTTATGAAGTGCATTTATTGTTTAGAATAATTATAGCCTTTCATTGTAAAAAATGTTTTCTTAGGCTTAAGGTTGGAAAAAGCAAGAAATAGCCTGTAGTTTGCAAATTACCTGTAGATGAGTTAGACCAATCTGATAATAGGGAATATGTTGAATATTTAAGTGAACTTAAAGTAATATAATATCATCACTCTCATACTGAAGCCTTGTAAATCTGGTTGTTCTTTACATTGGGTGAATGTTGCCCATTCCCAGAACAGTAACATTATTCATAATTACTTGGATGAACATGGGTTGAATTAACATACGGTGGTTATAGTCTATTATAATCTCTGCAAGTTATAACCTCGGTACACTATTCCTGAGATGCACTTTTAGCAATGATATGTGTGAATATAATATATAATCTTATGTATTATAATAATAATAATAGACAGTTTTGAACAAATTTTGTTCTTTTGGAAGAAATGTTGTAATGTCTCTGGTAGTTTTCACGGGCAATGACAGATGTCTTCATATGTGGCAGAGTTATGCAGCACCTCGGATTTTGATTGGTCTTATTGTCATTCAGCAAAGTTGAAGACTAAGGATGGTGTGATTTTAATCTGTTTTACAATTTCATGTGTCTTCTCTGTCTTTCAGATATGGTTTGCCTTTGTGAATGGCTTCTCTGGTCAGATTCTTTTTGAGCGTTGGTGCATCGGCCTGTATAATGTGGTAAGTGTATGTGTGTGTTTGTGTGTGTGTGTGTGTGTGTGTGTGTGTGTGTGTGTAATTTACTGTGAGAGCCAATGTGTTAACGTGTCTCCCCTGTCGTGCTGAGGCAAGAAACTCATTAGCTGCGGCAGCCCGAGCGACTCCTTTACTGCAGGACTGTGTCATCGACATCCTGAAAATCTCCCTCTTATTTATGAGCCCTTGTCAAGTCCATATTCCCCCAGTGCCTAGAACTATGTCCTGAATGTGCTAGAACAACAGCCGCTCATGACCCCAAAGAGCTGCCTTAAAATGGCCAGCAGTGAATGATAAAGGAGCAGGTTGAATTCAGGCACACACTTACACGGACAGACACACACATACACACACAGCTGTCTGAAAGCAGCCCTGGTGACTGCAGTTTGCCTCGGGGACCAATTCTGGGCACATGTGAGTTTAATTCATGTGTCATGTTTAGTGCCATGAAACTCCTGTACAGTATTACATTTAGGGTTAAGCTTTTAGCTTTATTGTTTGTTTGTTATTATGATTTGTTTCCACGGGAATGAAAGTGAACAGAAAATATTCACTGATGACAGCTGTTCATTTGAATGCTCTTTTTCTTTCTTTCTTTTTTTTTTGCTCCTGAGCGAAAAAAAATAAAGCAGTTAAAAAGTCGCTTTAGCTCTCTGCTATGGTTGACTAGCACGGCAAGGCAGTAACGACTTGGCACAGCCTTTTCTCTCTTTATCTGAAAGAGGAGGAATTCCACAGCTTCAGAGGGGGTCTATCTGACGCAGCGGTCCGAATCCACCCCTGAATGGAAGTCTCCATTTCTATGAGAGCAGAGCCCAGCGGAGCATATCCTGCAGCCCCGGCGGCCATTGCCGGTGAGCTGCAGCTGGGCCAGTGGGAAAGATTCTGGACTGAACCTGTGACCCTCTCTGCTCCATTATACCACTCCTCTCTTTCAGCAGCTGCTCACACACAAACCTCACAGAGGGAAAAAAATTATGAAACCGTACAGTGAATCTACTAATGAGCTGCGGGCATTGTGGCAGATGTTCATGTGAGATAACTTTTGCATATGGAGTGAGAGTATCCAAATAAGATAAGTGCCAAAAAGTTTCATGCTCAATGGAGTGCAGCGAGCAAGCAGACGCAGAGAAAACGCAGGTGGATGCGCTGTCTGGAACAAAATGGCCCATCTTCTGGTCAAGAAATTTGTCGATTAGAAGAACTTACACATTACACTTTCTTGCCATGGAAAATCAGGAAGTGACAGCTTCTTCATTTCCAAATTGTGTAGAAAAAAATACTTTCATTTTCTGTAGTAAAAACTGACAACCCAACAGTAAACACACTAACATTCTGCTTTACTGGCCGTGCTGGGTAAATGTTGAACTTATTTTTGAATCTATTCACAGTCTATTCACAATGTACGAAATATGTTCCCATATTTTTACTCACAAAATCAAATTCTATTGTAAAAAAACGCATCACAAAAAGTCTAGACATCTCTTTATTTTGCACTACTGTATTGACTTCTGTACATACATACAAAGGAACTGTACTGGGTCTCATTCTCACATTCACACTGAGCCCATTACCGTTTAATTACGTGTGAAAGGGGCTCTAGATTATGTATGCCATATGATAAAAATCTGAATTTCAATTCTACTATGTTTTGTGTTTTTTGTGTTTTTATTTTTCAAGATCTTTACAGCTCTGCCACCCCTGACTCTGGGCATTTTTGAACGCTCCTGCAGGAAAGAGAACATGCTCAAATATCCAGAACTCTACAAGACCTCCCAGAATGCGATGGGCTTCAATACTAAGGTAACCCTCTTGTCTCCAGTATGCCTCTGCAGTGCTGAATTGTGACTCATCTGACACCATTATCAATTAACTTTAAGTAATGATTTATGAGATGAGAATTCTTAGTAACCTTTCAAACCTATTTTGGATTTGTTGGTTAAGTCATATTGACTGAGAGTTCTATGAATCTTACTGAATAATTCCCCCTCAGATTTGGAATATAGGTTCTCTACTATGCAGTTAATAAAACTATTTAAAATGATTAGGAATAATGAATGGATTTATGTTTTCTGCCAAGCCAATAGTACCAACAGATCATAAACCAGTCTATGTTATCAGAGATTTTTTTTAATACATACGTGTTTTACTTAACTTTCTGTTCCTGAATGTTAGTCTTAAGTAAGCTTTGGTATGTGTCTCAGACATCAGGAGAAAGTGTGAATAGCTTACTGTAGCAGTTGTTTGTGTCTGTCCTCAGTATTTGTCTGACCTCATGTCTCTCTCTCAGTAGTGTTTGGAACTGTCTGCTGTATTAATCAGTGGCCAGAGCTGTCTCCCAACCTCAGCAAGTGTGTGTGTGTGTGTTAGCTTGCCCCTGCCATTAATGAAGCTGTCTCCTCTTCAGCCTCTGTGTGTCGGCCTGTGTCCCCCTGCGCCCCGGCTCCACAAGCGTGGAGACCTGCTCAATATGGCACCGACACGGATTAGACACAACAACCCCCCACCCCCACCCCCCACTGCAGAAATGCTGTTAGTAGGGCAAAAATTGAAGAAAGGAGAAAGAAGGGAGAGGGGAAGCAGAAGGAAGAGAGTAGACCAGAAGTAGAGGGAAATATTTTATGGAAAGCTGCAGCATTTACTCTGCAAATTTATACAGTTTATTTAAGACCCTGCTTGTTTACACAACACAAGTCTGCCTACCCTTGACTGGTGTGTGTGTGTGTGTGTGTGTGTGTGTGTGTTCTTTTTGACTTAACTGACATGTATTCCTGATACTTGCTGTATATGACATTTATACTAATAAAGCCAACTGTTATACCTGTAAACCAACTGTAATACACTTTAAGTATATTAAAGCCCATTGCATTTTATTTTAATTCATTAAGCCTTGCTGGCATTATTAAATAGTCATTCACAGTTGTGGCACAACAGCAAAAAATAAAGTGAAATGTGAAATGGTTTATTGTACAGAAACCTCCTAATTCAGATTTCTTAACAGGGATAGTGATCAGAACCAGGGCTCGTGAAGTGAAAGCAAACCATTTGTCACATGCGAGCACACCATGGCACAGCACACAGTGTGAATAGTATAAAATTTGTCCAGTGCATTTAACCCATTCACCCAAGGTGAAGCAGTGGGCAGCCGACAATGGTACCTGGGGGGACAGTACTTTGCTCGAGGGTACCTCAGTGGTGCTACTGGCAGTCCTGGGATTCAAACCAATGACCTTCTGATTACAGGGGTAACTCCCTAACCACCAGGCTACCAGCTGCCTCATAATGTCTACAATGGAAATGGAAACCATTTTACCTAGCTGCGAACCTACATGTGTCTTCTGAGTTTTCATACCATCACTGTTGAAACATAACTTCATATCTCCTAAATGTTAATTTACAGGAGAAGAAACATTCTTAAGTGGAAGTTAATGTACAAATATTTTGGACCAGTTCTCTTGGTTGATTCATTTTAAACATGTCACATAAAGATGATGTCAGAAAATTTTATTTTTTTACGTAATGATAAAATACTGGTAAATATGAAAAAAGTGAAGCAGCTGTTCAGATCTCTGGTTCTTGTCTCCAACACTATGAACTGTTTTGCTCTGCAAGTTTCTCCAGAATGGAGCATTTCATGTCAGACCACTCTGAATTACATTTTACATTTTAATAATGGAGTTATGAAGGCATTTTGAAAAAAGTTGTTTTTTCCTTCAAGGATCCTGAAAATGAGGAGTTCAGCTGCAGTCATGTACTTATTCCAAGTAGCTTCTTCTTTCTCGTTGTCTGTTTTTTTCCGGTCTCTCTCTATATCTCTCTTTCTTATCTTGCTCTGTCTTGCGCTCTCACTTTCTCATTCTCATTCTCATTAGCTCTTTCCCATTTTATCATCTCTTTTTATTGTGGGAGATGAGGGAGGATGGGAATATTTCGCTCAGCAGAATGTTCCCTCCTTTCTTGCTTTTTTAAAAAGCGTTTTAACTTGCACAAAGCCTTGGCCCCTTGGCCTCATGCAGCACAGGCATTTGCACCACATTTAGCAACCTGCCAGATTCCAGAGGAGAGGGGGCCTCTCAATGACAGATGATTATGAACATTTATTGATTTAATTAGCATTCATTACGTGTGTGTGTGTGTGTGGAAGGTACAATTGTAAAGCACCCTCAGACAGTGTTGTTTGTCTGTATTGTGGTGTGTGTGTGTGTGTGTGTGTGTGTGTGTGTGTGTTTGTGTGTGTGCGTGTAGAGGCACAGAGAGAGATGTTAGATGGCAGGGTGTGAGGAAGCAGCTCTAGCTGGTGGGAGGCTAATTGGGTTAAATGTGTAATTGAAGCATTGCAGATGATTTGTCCTGTGCAAGGCGGTGGGAGAAGCCACCCCTGCTGATGCAGGGTGTGTGTGTGTGTGTGTGTGTGTGTGTGTGTGTGTGTGTGTGTGTGTGTGTGTGTGTGTGTGTGTGTGTG
>JBBJLS010000032.1:8912299-8933108 GCA_037577275.1 Bryconaethiops microstoma | reverse complement strand
TGTGTGTGTGTGTGTGTGTGTGTGTGTGTGTGTGTGTGTGTGTGTGTGTGTGTGTGTGTGTGTGTGTGTATACACAGTAAACCAACGACATTCACGGGGGTTATTTTCCAAGAGCAAAAAAAAAAAAGCCTAAAAATGCCTGTTTTTATAGAGTAAACCCTAAATATGCACCCAAATATGCTCCCAAAACACTTTAGTTTTATTTTAAACTCAGCTGAATACATTACATTTAAAGAAAATGTAAAGGTTGCTGAACCGAATGATGGTCTTCTCTTACACGCAGGCACACTTCATACTGTTCCTCTAATGCACACACACACACACACACACACACACACACACACACACACATTTCCCTCTGGATGACTCAACAACACATAGAAATTGTCACTGACAGGTCTAAGCACTCTATCCATTTTTTTTTTTTTAAACATGATTTGGAAACACCAGCTGTGCTTCACACTGTAACATAGTGTCATGATGACTAGACCAAAATTTCACCAAAATTACAATCTTGTTGCATCTTGTTTCTATTTCTTAATTATCTTGATTTCTTTTTCAACATTGTGCAACATACAACCAGCTGACTTGCTTAACATGTTTTTTCAAGGCATACTGTGAGCATGTGTTTTTGCGTGCATGGTTTTGGAGGGGTGTGGTGTATGTGTGTGTGCCTGAGTGTGTATCAGTCATCAGTGTTAAGTCTCCAGGGCCAGGAGGATGGGGAATGGCCAGGCCTGGGTTATTCTGCCTCATATTTACCATCACAATGGCTGGCATTAACATTTCTGGACCTACATCATCACTGCCAGGCTTGGGCAGCCAAACGCTGCTGTTTCACAGCACCACTGATTAGCTCAGCCAGGCAAAACTAATCTGCTACTGTCAGTCACAGCATAGAAACAACATGACAAACATTCAGACATTGACTAGTTGAGAAACTTTAGCACTTTTAACAAAAACAGTCTGTTTTGATGGTCGTGATTTTCATGAAGTCAGTTCTAGTAAAGCAGTACTTAAATCAGCAACAGCAACTATTCAGAGCTCAGTTTGGTTATAAACACTGTGATTTTATTATATTTACCCCATGCAGCAAAGTTATGAGATCATTTATGCTAGAAGGTTTTGCCTTGGTCAAACCCCTCCTGCCAGCATGGGTGTAATGTTCTAACTTCAGTGGACGGTGTGAAGAGAGAGAGGGCTTTAGTGTTGAACTCTTCAGTTGCTGAGCTGTGCAGACTGAAGCACTTGAGTTAACCACTGTTAGCTTTGGCATGCACTGCACAGGAGAACTGCTCAACAACACTACTCATCTACAGCTGGAGAGGTTTCACACAACAGACTGCTTTTACTTGTACTGCCTTTTTCATTTTAATCAAGTCGGCACAATATGTACTTAATAATAATACTGCCAAATTTTGGTACTGCTATATGCAAAATATTGTGAATAGCCCTTGATGGGACGTAGTTATAGGTTGGCCCACATTATTTATAAGCTTTAATGATTTTTTAAAATTTGTCAGTTCATTGAATGCCTGATGCATATAAAACACCCAGAGGTGTTTATCTAACTTTTTTGTGAGTGATGAGGATTTTTATGGGCACACTATAAACCTTTTAGCCACTTACTTTATTTGCATATTGCAGCTTTTTGAAAAGGTATATATTACGATGACACTGCACACACAAAACAGTGAAAATACAAATAGATCTGTGTGTATCGATCAACACATTTGCGTAACAGTGTTTGTCACACATGTGTATGTACATGTGTTTGCTGATGTGTGTATATCCAGTAGATACAGTGCAAGTTGATTCTGTGCTGAGCGTTGGTCTGAGCAGTTTATTAGTTTACCCTAAAAACACCCCCACAGCTTTCCCACTGTGGTCTCACAGCTGCCTACAGGCCTACAAACCGCTAAACTCTCCAAGGCACTGATTTACTGTCTGTGTACCCACATTTCTCCGCAGATAAACACACCATTAAATCCCCGTTAAGCAATACGTTTATAACTCTAAAAACAAAGGCAAGGGGAAAATGTGGTGAGCTTGTGAAAAATGTCCAAGTTTGCCTAGAAATTTATAGCCGTAGTAATTTGTAAATTTTCCACCTCTGTTGTTTGCTTTGTAGGAGACTTTCTCTCCTGAAATATTCCAAGAAAATATTTAAAAAGTTTTATTGTTTTATTGTCATTTTTATGATTGCTGGCTTTGATCTAATATTCACAGTACTGGTTTTGTTTATATTTCAAATAGCTGTGAGTCAGTAAAGTACATTTGATTTCCTGATACATTAGACCAAAATGGAAGTGATTAAAGTGTCATTATTAGTGAGAAAACAATATTTCCTGAGGGCCTGCTCAATTTCCACATGACATGAAAATGTCTTGTGCAGTTTTCTCAGGTGTCGCTTAGCAACATACTTTGAGGTGCAATTTTTGCTGGTGTCGCTTAGCAACACAGACCCAGTTGTTGAATCAGGATCCATTAAGATGTTAAGAGGGGGGAAAGCCATTTTGATTTCTAGTCATTTGAGATCTTCAAGTTTGCCTGTGTGTTTTGTCAGACATCAAAGTCTATTGGGCTATAATAGTGAACAGCTTAGCTAATTTGGGAACACCTGAGTTCTTTGATAGTTTTGACACTGATTGGTGTGTGCGGGCGTTCCTCAAGGCGCCGCTTTAGGCCCTTGCATGGTTTCGGTTACAGGAAGGACATTGTCTGGGGCCGCTGAGTTTGGACAAGTGGCACAGGCATGTAGTGCGAATTGCGATGCAAGGGGGCGGCCCAGTGCTCTTTGACATTTAATGACAGATAGTTTCAGTGCAGCAAGGCCAAAGCAAACAGGCAGTGTACATCGGCCCACCCTATACCACGAAGCAGAGAATCTCTGTCTACTGACTTAGACTGCCTGGAACCACAGAACTATATAACTCGCTCTCTCTCTCTCTCTCTCTCTTTCTTTCTCTCTCTTTCTCTCCCACTCTCTCTGTCTTGTTTTCTAATTTTTCTGGCTTTCCCCGACTCAGTTCATGAAATAATTTCAGAAGTTCATCATCTCTCAGCACCCTTGGAATACCAGCCCATTTGCCATCTAGGATGTTTTACAAAAGAAAAAAATATTTTAATTTTTAGAGAGATGAATCTTTGAGGTTTCAGGATTTTAAATATCATTATTTCATTAGTGCAATGCTTTGTTGCTCCTCCTCTCACCCAATCCAAACAGATGAATGCCTTCACAGTCAGTGTTTATTTAATTCATGGGTGTATTTTGGCTCGTGGGCTGATGGTGGCCTTTCTTTGGCCCTCATTTGAAAGGCAGTGATAATTTGTTTTAGTAAAAGAATCTTTCAAAGATAACAAGTTATTCCTGTTCCAGGTTGGACTTTTTCAAAGTTCCCCCAAGTCTTCCAGGCTTTGACTAATGAACCTAGTACAGAAAAGTGGATTTAAGCTTGCTTTTAAATCAAGTGTCATGTGCTTCAATGTAATGGGGAAAAACGAGTTTCCCTTTGACTTTGCCTGAAAAAATACATCCTTGGCAAAACCTACAGCCATAAAATAGAAAAAGAGGCCTGAAGTGCAAGAGTGGAATGAGTGATTCTCTCCTCCCTAATATCCAGCCCAAGTTTTGAGTTGGAGAAGTGTGGCGCAAACATTTACCTAATACACAAACAAGCTTTCATGCTACTGTTTGTCCTTTGGTCTCTCTGGCTACAGTGCATTTCATCCACTTTTTACTCCCCAAAACACACACACTTAGTTATACGCATATAAATATGCAATGACAGCTAGTCATAATATTGAATGTGCTAAAAATTACATCAGCAACTACCACTCTGCAGAACCACATTTGATCACACTTTCAAATCACAAATTCTGTGAGGTGAGTAATTTCAACATTTCCTTTACATCAATATTTAATGTAATTAAATTTTGCCAGGTTTTAATATGAGCGTCTGCTAAATGCCCTAAACTTAATATACAGTGTCACAACAAAACATACTAAATCAGTCCTACTATTCAGTATGACTTTAGACTTTTTAGCGTTTTTAGTTAAACATTCATATTATAAAAAAATAAGATTGCATCGCTACCTCAAACCTTCATTATTCTTTTTGTGGATTTGATAGTTAGCAATGTATTCACCGGTCAGTACTCCATTCTACCTGTAGTTCAATATCATTCAGATCATTTGATCTAACAAGCTTATTCACACACACACACACACACACACACACACACACACACACAATCCTTCCAATCTATCAGATGTATTGAAACATTTGAGTGATTTTATTTTTAGTGGCTTGCAATATTATATATATATATATATACACTGTTTATGTAACTTTACCCCTTAATTTATATATGCTTGTGTGCATTTTAGGCGGATATGATGTTCAGTTCAGGAGTCTTTTGGATGGGACTGTTTTTCATTCCTGTCACCTCTCTGGTGTTTGACGTGGCCTACAAAGTGTGAGTTTATTTATCAGCTCGTTTAAGGGCTCTGTCTAGTCAAAAGTGTTAACTTCTGGGTTCCAAAGAATATGGATGTATAAATTTGAGGAGGTGATTCTAAATGTATACTTCTGTTCAGAGATTTGGATAAATGACAAAATGGTTTACTTTTTAACTTTTTTTTTTTTTTTAGCTTTTTTTACTATTTGTTTTGTTATTTGTGGTGCCATGTTTTATCTAGTTATGCACAGAAATTACTTAGAAAGTGTCACACTTTGGTGTTGCTCTGTTTGATCTAAACAAAACAGACCTACACCAATGTATACAGATATTTTTTGTGTGTAGTGCAGAAGGGTCCACATTGAAAATATAGGATATACAGCTAGTAACATAAAGAAATATTTAAGATTCTGTGCCAATTCAGCACTAACCATTCAAAGGTGGGCAAATTCATCATAAATATGTTGCCTTTATTCAAAAATTAAAAAAAAAAACAAATATTACTACAGTTCAAGTGTGTGTTCAGAGGACTTTCGTGTGAATCTGATCTACTTACAGGAGTCCACGATAGTTCAAATGTGTGCTGTCAATAAAGCCAACAGGAGACATACTAAATTATAATAAATTCTAATAATGATGTACACATATTCTCATTTTCACAGAAATACTGATAAAATAACCTATTAAATTACAATAAAATTCAAAATATAAACATTTTCATTTGTGGTTTCAGACTTTCTGCCTTAATACAGACTTTCAGACCGAATATAGAGGTTGCTTTTGATGTACAATCCAATGTGTTTGGGATGAAATCCATATTGACTGTTACAGTACTAACAAAGCTTTTAAAACCCTCTCTTTTTCTCTTGCTCTGGGTGTATGCATCAGTATAAAAAAGGCGTGCTTTAAGACGCTTGTGGATGAGGTGCAGGAACTGGAAGCTCTATCCAAGGATCCTGGTGCTGTGGTTCATGGAAAGAGGTGAGAAGTTCTGATCCATCCTCCCAGCCTCTGGCTTAATGTAAGAGCTCAGCTCAGAATAAAATGAGCTCCACAGTTGAATAGGGTAAAGTACTGTAAATGTGCTGCCTGCATGAAAAGGGATCTTCAGATAAGCTCACCGTCTCTCTTTTCTATCATATCTCTTTCTTTCTGCACTGTATACTACAGTAAGTAGGTCCAGCTGAAATGTGTTAATGAACAGAGGAGGCTAGAGTGGACCAGCAGGGTTCCAAGCACTCTGAGATAGATCACGCTGGCTCCTCTCCCAGGCCAGCAGGCCAGTCTGCACTGGAAGCCAACCTCTGTCAAAGGCTCTGGGCTGTAGAATTCAAATGTAGTTCTCCCTGTGAATGCATGACTTTGTATTAAAGTGGGGGAGCAGAGTTCTAGTGGGGTTTGCTGGGGACCATATCCTAAAATATTTAGCCAGCAAACCTCCATCATTTTTAGGTGTTGCTCATTTGATTATTTTGCTCTCCCCTAAATAAAATGAAAGTGGATTTCTTAAATAGAATAAAAATGGATTCCATTGTTCAGGTGACCTTTGGTGCTATCTTTGTCTTTCCTGCGTCTGCCCAGGTTTTTCCCAGCCTTGTTACAAGAGAAAGACATCAAACAGAAATCTCGTCTGTTGAACTGGCTCATCCTAAGAGACAGACAAAGTTCAATGAATAATGTCTGCATCTCACTTTCCTTCACTTTTCCTTTCTTTCTCTTCTTCTTTTTATTGTGTATGTGTGTGTGTGTGCGTGCACAGTTTGACAGAGAGGGCCCAGCTGCTGAAGAATGTGTTCAAGAAGAGCACGATCAGCCTGTACCGTTCCGACTCCATGCAGCAGAATCTGCTCCGTACGTCAGCGACTCACCTCTGCTCTGCTACAGACACAAACACTAACTCGCACCCACACCACACACACTTGCTTGAGGAATATCTGCTGGATACACATCCCACCATTCCTATCTGCACTATAAAAATGCAGGTGCACACATATACCCAAGTACATATCACAAACTTGCTGACCAGTGAACCTGAGGACACTCCTAGGATCTCTTCAGGTTGAGAAGAAAGCAACGCATGACAACAGAAACGAAAGCAATGACATCATCCTGCCGAAGGCCAAACGAGACCATATGATGTTCGCATGAATTTGAGACTGCGTGGCTGAAGTAGTAACATGAGAGACAGATTGTTCCTAGTCAAAGCAGTGGCATATGTTAGTGTCTGGGACAATGTAAACACCTGCTGGTAATGGCTGTCATCTGACATTTAGTCTCGCGGTCCCCTCACACACGCTGACATGCCAGACATCTATAATCACTAACACGCGCCCCCTCCGCAGAGCTAAACCGTACAGCTCGAGCAGACGCACGCTTGTTTTGTTTGCATCCCATTTTGTTTTGCCAAGTTTGTTTATGTTTGCGTTTGCTTGTTTTTGTTCTTTTTTTCTGCTCATCTGCTCATGAGATTTTGTTGTTGTTTGTTTTTAGGTGGGGATGGGAGACGATCAGTCATAGTCTGATTTTACCATGCGCTTTAACCCTAAAACCACAGCTTCAAATCCATTCCAGTTGCTTTTTTGTAAAAAAAAAAAAAAACAAACCCTCATCACTGACCTACAGTTTAACCTATCCTACCATGATGCCATATTCTGCAGCGTCACCCTTTCCCCGTCTACATGCATGCGTGTTTGTGTGTGTGTGTCTGTGTGTGTGTGTGTGTGTGTGTGTGTGTGTCTGTGTGTGTGTGTGTGTGTGTTTCTTTGCTGTGCTGTGCAGCTCTGTTGCCTGACAGCGAAAGTCACATTTAATTGTTTCCATGTTCCATTGTTGCTCCCACAATGCACTGCTCTCCTCGGCCTTTTGCATGCGCCTCCAGGCCAGCAGGTAGAGGCCGAATCAGTTGAGACATAAAGGTGAGTCAGGGGTCCAAGGTCAACCCCAGCGTGCAGTGCAGTAGAAGCATTAATGTGCCAGAACTGCTATGAGCTTCTAAACCGTTCCTCAGTAGGATACTCCTTTTGTGAATTCGTGGGAGGGGATGCAGGCTGCATTCTCAGAGTTTTATACACTTCAACAGCAGGCTTTACATTCAGTTATTTATCTTAAGGCTTCTTATTCCGTAACAGCTGTAAATTATTAAGGAATTCTATACAAACTCACCATGCGTTATTGTGACAGATAAAAAACACTCAGGATGCAAGGGGGTGATCATTTGAGCCACAACATCTAAACATGTGGACTATAAAAGAATATGTTCTTTTTTGGAATAAGAGGCATAACGTATTGTGTTATTTGAGCAAACTAGTTTTGTGAGAAACTCCTTAAATTGCTGGTCTACCTTGAATGCTGATATAGCACCTTCACTGAAAAGTACAGAATGCACTACAGAATGTGTAATTAATTACGCTGTGACAGTGTACTTGTACTCGCTTTAAATATATCTCTGGCCTAAGGGGTCAACACCAGCTTTAGTAAAAATATTGAAAAATAAATAGAATGCCTGAGGAAGGTCAAATGGACATCTGTAACATTGCAATAGTGGCACTGACATTATCTCCGTCTGATTAAGCTTACTCCAGCGTAACTATTTCTGGTTGCAAGAATAAAAGATATTCAAAAAATGTGAAGTAATCACATGAAAATGGCCTAACAACAGCACATGAAAATGGCCTAAGTTCATAAAATGGCCTAACAACAGCCCTTACAAACCATTGTAACACACAACCTCTTGAGGCATAATAAAGTGGCTTTATTATGTGGCCTTCTAAGCAGAAAGCGTTAACTAATCTCCAGTAGTGTAACTAATTCCAGTAGAATTAAGTCCAGTAGTTGAATCCCTGTCTTTGGGTTAGAGTGCTGTATAGCAGTTGTTATGTTATTTGCTTTGGTCCCCAGACATAGTTCTGAATGCTTTAAAGTGTTTGTGTGTAGTTGTCTCCAAACATTTCTTAGGTTTTTGTTTCTTGTTAGCCAGTATTTGTACTGTGTTGTGTGACGTGTCCTCTCTGTGTTCTTCTTGCAGACGGCTACGCCTTCTCTCAGGATGAGAATGGAGTGGTCTCCCAATCAGAGGTCATCAGGGCCTACGATACTACCAAGCAGCGGACCAATGAGTGGTGAAATCCGGCCCCGCAGGCCTGGTCCCCCTGAGCCTAAGCCGTCAGTCAACTTTTTAATACTGACAGAAGCTGAAGCCTGTCAGTTTGTCTTTCTCCAGCTCAGAGATGCCTGGTTGGAAATACGGCAAAGAAAAACACAATGGAGAGAGAGGAAGGAAGCTGTACTTTGAAAGGGAAAATTAAAAAGTAAGGAGCAAAATTAAGATTTGAAGTAGTCACACTGCAGCACCTTAGCTGTATGGCCACCCTGGATTTCAGTGGCTTAAGCTGGACTGCAGTTGGGCCTGCTGTTACTGACCCATCAAACAGAGGCATGCTGAGAAACACTCCATGAATTCTCTCTCTTCTGACATCCTTACAACGTTTAATGTTACAGCCAAAAAATAAGGTGGTGATGGTGGTGGTGGTCATGGTGGTGTTAACCCTTTGTGGTTATGGTCTTTGATTGTGTCCCCATAATCAGTGATGGTATATTAACCTCTCTAAATAACAGCACTGTTCTAAATAATCCCTGTTTGTGTAGCAGCAGCAGTATTGAGCAGTTCCACACAGCTCCTGTGGAAATGGAAATTGCCAAAGAACACCTTCATGAACACCGTCACTGTTTAAAACTAAAATAATGTTGGAAACTTCAGTATTATGTAGTTGCAGATGTTTTTACCCCTTTGCACTGATTTGGCCACTGTATAAAATGTTTGTGTTTTTTTGTTTTTTTTTTCCCTTTTGCATGCTCTTAAGTTATTGCACTTTTTATCCGGCCTTCAGATGTAAATTATTCATCCAATTGAATTTGATTTTAGTTTTTTTTAAAGTAATTAGACGTTCATGAGCCTGTTCTTTAAACTCCATGCCTGGCAGCAGTTTGGTTGATGCCACTGGTAGGACATATTTTGATGGCCTTTCCATCAGTTTCTGCTCTCCTCATCTTACACCGCTGCAACGATCACAACGGTGCCTAATAGGAACTTTTTTGTGCCCGTTAGAGAGATCTTTTAGCTAGGCAGGATTAGTCTGCTAACACACAAGCTAGAAGCTGTTGTTTTCTCTGCAGTGCCTGGCTGGTTTGATTGAGCTCCGTGTTGTCAGCCAGTCCTGTACAGTTTGTGTGGTTCTGTTGAAAGTCTTTTAGATGACGCAGGCTGACTTCTAGTAATTGTTTGTAAGATAGAGAGCCGATTCCTCAAAAACAAAGTGCCATTAGCTTGGGGGGTGGGGGGGGGTTGGCCTGGAGGTACACCCAGTCTCAAAATGACTTTGTCTCCGTAGTTATTTTGTGAATTTGTATTTTTATATGGGAGAAGTCCAGCTTTTTGGATTGATCTGCTTTGTAACAAGTCGTCATTCTTCTCTTTTGTCGTCTATCTTCAGAAAACCGATGGTGGAGAATGAGCCTAACTTAACTTGTGACTAAACTTGTTTGTTAACATTATGAAGGCTTCTTTAATGTATGGTGAAGTAATTTTTTTTTTGTGCGCTAGTTTTCTTCTCCCTGTGGGAGAGCAGGTTTTGTACGTTGTGTGTGCATTGTGTTGTCTGCATGTGCATGTGAGCGTATGTATGAATGTGTGTGTACCTGTGTGTGTGTGTGTGTGTGTGTGTGTGTGTGTGTGTGTGTGTGTGTGTGTGTGTGCGCGCGCGCGCGCATGCATGTTTGTGTGTCTTACCACTGAGAGACTAACTGCTATTTCCTAATGATAAATTCTGTACTCCTTTGTGTACGAGACAGGTGTGTGTGTGTGTGTGTGTGTGTGTGTGTGTAAACACCATGTCCGTGTCTTTTTGTGTGTAATGCTGCTCGCTCCTTGTCTGCATGACTCCAGGTATAATCAAAGTGAGCTATGATACTGCATGGCCCTGTACACATGTAGAGCGGTTGTGCGGTTGTGTGTGTCTGTGTGAGCGTGTGTGTGTGTGTGTGTGTGTGTGTGTGTGTGTGTGTGTGTGTGTGTGTGTGTGTGTGTGATCTTCCAGCCTGTACTGGGCAGAAGAGTCCTTGTTGGCAATGCTGAGCTAAAGCTTGACAGATGTTGCACAATGCACTGTTAATCTCTCCAGTGGTGGCTAATCTTTCTGAACTGGGTATTTGTTTGCAATATTATTCATCCGATAGTACGTACAAGCTTGTACATTTGTTTTGACTCTCATATGGTGTACCTCTTCTCTGAACTGAAATCTCAGTGTTTTTCTTTTCTCGGCTTATCGTAAAGTATAGCCTTAGTGCATTCATCCCTTACTCTCTGCTTTCAGTGAGTGTTTTCTGTTCTAAACGTTTGCTGTCGTTGGTCATCGTCGGCTCTCGCTGAACTGAACGCTGGATGCTTTCTGACGTGACCGCAGTGAAAGAGCTGGACCGTTGCTTTAGCAAACCGTCGTCTGTGGACGTGGTCGACTGCATGAATGGTTTAAATGTTAGTCGTACACAGATTTTCCTTTAGTGTTGGTCACTTTAAAGAAGAAAATGCACTTTTTTTGTATTAACTTTTATTCTTGGTTCTCTCTTTCTTTTATGTCTTCATTGTTTAATGATTGTTCAGCATGTTGGGACTGCAAAATTTTAAGTGTTCTGTCTTTTACTGCCATAAAGGACTACTGAAATAAACTTTACCACTTGAACGAGAAAATAAAATCTTTTTGTCATTACTACTGATATTTAATGAACATATTTGCTCTCAGTTTAAAAATGTGTTGTTTTTACCTTTATTGTTGATCTATAGGTACACCTTCTATCCATCCATGTGTATTTTTTTCTGCTTGATCCTGAGGTACGCCCTTGAGGTCTTCCAACTCAAATTAGAGTTACCATAATGACTCTTTGAACACTTAGCTATTATTTAACATTAATCTTCGCTGTTTCCGGACAGTTCCAATTGCCCGTTTCCTGTCTAGACCAGCGTGTGTCCACCAATTATGTCAAAATACCTAAATTATTTCATATAATAACCCCCCCCCCCTCCGAATCATGGGCAAACTTTTGCATCACGTTTTTATCACAGGTGAAGTGAAAAAATGAAATATTGAGGTTGTAGAAATTCCAGCTCGTTTTTTAAAACGCTATCCATCAAGATGTCTGACCTTTTTGTGTTGCACTTGTTTTACTTGCCGTGTTCTTTAGCGTATGTTTCCTTTCTGCACCCAGCCCTGTCCCACACTAAATCTGTTTATGAGAAGATCTGGATTTGAATCGTGTTGACTGGATTTTGGCCCCAGTTTTTGCACTCGCCTCCATCTATCTAAACACAGTCCTGTGGGATCTGTACGTCTTAAACACTGCGCTGGAAATCAAAACATTTTCATTACAGAAGTCATCAAGAATTCATGTAGTATTTATACTGCACATGCCATCATTTTGTACAGTAAATAATAGCAGTTTATTTTTCTGTTGTGTTTGTTTTGCAGTGGTAATGAATGGAATATTGCAGTGTACAGCTAGTAATTTTATGCTTTTGTATTTTTTATTTAAAAAATGCAATTATTTCTAAACACATTCAGCACTATGTGGCATATTTGTCTCATTTGATAACTGTGTGGGGTGAACAGTGATTTTTTTCCTTTAAGATGGCACATAACGGGCTGCACACATGCATGCGGCTGTGAGAACCTAAACAGGAAAAGGCGGAGAGGACTCTGAACACATCGGCCTGCTTCACACATAATAAACAGATGGCCATCTGATGGTCAGATGTCTCGTTTAAACTGCCCAGTTCAGCTCCCACTGAAATCTCAGGTCATCTGGGGTTGGCTGAGCTACTTTCCTCTCAACTCTGCAGTAAAACAATTTATTCCGGTTTGGAAACTGAACTGTAAATTGCTAAGTATTAATTCAGTCTCGGTGGTCCACTAGAATTTGTCCACAAGACGAGGTATTTCCACTGGCTTGGATAATGTACTGTGCTGATCCAAACCACAGACCAGTGCTTTATATTAAAATCGTCACTATTTATAATCTTATTCCGTTCATATTTTGAAACTAAGCTTTAGAAAGTTGTCTGTTTTCAATTTGTTGGTTTTGTGATGTCACAAACGCCATAATGTGCCTACTCAGCCTATGATAGTTTAGCCCCAACCACTCACTCTGAAGTTTCAGTTTGATCTGCTCTTTGAATACAGGGTAGCAGGTCTCGCATACATGTCTACGTTTTAAAAGCAAAGTAACAGAAGGAGCACAATTAATTATAAGTGAACAAGAGAGATAATGGTCATGTTTGGATATTTATGGAATGGAAAATGGTCGTGTCAAAATCAATTAGGACTGGTTTTGGAACATGGAACATAAACAATAAGTCAATAGATGGACGTCAGAGGGGAAAATAAATACAGGAAAATGTTGGAGATGGGCCCTTTAATACATTGGCCATTCTGTTCTGAAGAAGCTCAGTATTGTTTGTTACAGTGAAATGTAACTGTGGCTGTTAAAGGAAGGCCACATAATTTAATTGAAACACTGTAGAAAACAGAGTTAAATACTCAGCTGTGGTGTGTGACTGTACATTTTACAGGCTGCTCTCTGGGTCATCACGTCGCTCCAGTTGGTCAGACATTTCAGTAACACACGACCACCGAGAGCACTGTGCTCACACAGAGAGTGCCACCAGCGTAACCTGAAATTCAGCTTTCTATGAATTATACTAAATCAAAAACTGGCAGACAGTCCTCCACCAAAAAAAGGGTTCCCAGAGGTAGCTGTGTGTCTTACTCATAAGTTGAGAAGAGGAATGAGGAATGTTAAGAAATATGGCTCAGCATTAGTAGCTATTCTTTCACATAGCAAATAAACAAATATATACTGTAATACAATTTTGTCATTAACGCAAATGTGACCAGTCTGCTTGCCTAAGATCTCTTATCTAGTTTAGCAAAATACGCCCCCAACACACACACTTGGTAATCATCACTCTTTTTGTAGTAGACCCTACTTGCCTTTGCGCCCTCTTCGATTGTCAACAGTTTGAAATCCCTGGTTTGCTTCCATGTCGTTTAGTGAATGATAAAGTATTGTCCAGATTTATTTCTGTTAATATGTCTTCATTCTTCATTTTCACATTCTTTTTCAGTCTTTTCCTTGAGCGTCCCGACAATGGCATGTGAATTTGCATTCTGGCAAACAAGACTAATTTATTCTCCGAAGGATAGAAAACATTTTTATATAAAATGTGAAAAGTGCATCAATTTAATAGAACTTATTAGGAGGTGCAAACAGGGGATTTGTGTGCTTTTATCTGCACAGAAGTGTTAGACGTCCAGACTTTAGTCCAAATGAGGTCTCTCGCTCTCTCTCTCTGCCTCTCTCCCACTCTCTCTCTGTCCTGCCAGATTCAGCAGCTCTCTGGCTTCATCTGTCAAGAACAATCATATCACCAGTTTTCCTCTTTTCTTCCAGTCCTGATGTGTGTGAGAGCGACAGTGTCGCCTGCCAAAAATGCATCACTGCACGCTGGATGGCCACGGCTGAAGTCTGCAGAGGCCTCTTGCTAAGGGGCAAAATGGTGATCCAGTTACTGATACGTCAACCATTGACCTCTTCATGCTTTGCCCACAAGTGCAGCCTTTCTTAGCAACTGAGGTCTGAAAAGCTTTACAGAACTTTGGCAATAAAACCATTCAATCTAACGAGCTTAGTTGCAGTTTAGGTGAAGCTGGATGATCAAATGGCATCAGTACCCCTTCATGTAGAATGCAGAAGTGGAATAGAACAGAAAAACAGTGAAAGATGGACACTGTATTAAGATTAACAGTAAAAATGGATTCGACATTTAGACATACTAAAGGTTAAAACTGGCCTCCCTGTGTGAGTAGGCTCTTTTAACACAGCATAATGCTGACAAAAAGATTAGGCAATCGTTGATATAATCTGTCCTGACATGTGACTACCCTCCTCCCAGCTTGGTAACATCTTTCAGCAGAGCTAGTAGGTGGTAACTGGCGATGGCTGAACTGAGGAGAAAACTGGGCAAGTGTTTTTTACTCTTGGAATGTAATTGAGGACAGGTGTTCAGTTTTTGACTTTATATTTTACATTGTTCTTGTCTTTGTGTCTCTTTGTGTCTGTGCACGTTTTCTGATTTTGATTAACATTCACGCAGCATCTCCCACCCCTGTTTGAATTGGATTTTTGTTAATGTTCTGTAAAGCAGGTCCAAACTCACAGCTGGAAGAATGCGTTTGTGGTGCATGGATTGGTCGGTTGCATTACCACTTTTCCTAATGCAAGTGTGAGTGACAGAAGAAGCCTTACAGCGATTTTATACCAGTCCAGGAACTAAGAGCAGAAGAGAGAGGCAGTCCATTGCCCAGCGCCAGTCTCTTAGTGGTGCTGGACTCCAGCTCCTGTTCAGCTTTGGCCAAAATCTGCAAAGTTTTTGCTCCCGCTGAAGGGTTCCGGCTGCAGTGGGAAGAAGTACTGCTGGGAAAGGATAAAGCTGGAGTCCTGGTGATGCTGCTGTAGCTGCCCATGCCCGTGCATGTGTGAGTGTGTATGTGGGTGTGAAAGTGAGAGGCTGGCCTGTAGGCACTGAGGAGAGAAGTATGGTGGTGGCGGTGGTGGTGGCAGTATTGGCTGGGTGGAGCTCATGGATGCGGTTGTGGTAGAGGATGTGGACGACGCCAGTAGGATCTGCTGCTGCGGGTTCTGCTGGACGCCCGGTTCAGCCCTGCCCAGAGAGAAGCGGCGGAGCGAGCTGCCCCCTCCTGCACTGCTGGAGCTGGTGGTGGCTGTGCTGGACTGGCGCGAGGGCGTGCGCAGGTTGGCTGGTGCGGCTCCGGGGGTCAGGATCATTGGTATGGTCTCGCCCTGGCAGCTCCGCAGAGAAAAGCGCATGGGCTGCTGGGCTGGTTGCTTCGGCCGCAGACACGTACAGCAGTACACAGCCACTAATGAGGCAATCACCACGAACGCCACGAAGATTGAGCCCACCATCAGGAAAGGCATGTAGATGGGCTCTGAGTGAGAGAGAGGAATCAGAGAGAATAATTTTATGGAACTTTAGGGGTCTATTTTAGTGCCCTGAACTATAATATGGCAGTGGAGATGATTATGTGATATATTTGGAATGTATTTCTTAAAATGAAAGCTTTTTACACAAGCTTTATTTAAGCAATTTGTTTGGTAATTAAACCACGTAACTGTGAAACATGATAATAACTATTATTGTGATAATTTATGTCACTCATAGTTTTTATGCTATTTTTAAAATGTGGTACAATTGGGTTTTTTTTAATCTAATCCATCTTATCAAATGTCTGAAAAACTAAACTATAATATTTATCATTAACATTTTGCCTACCTCCCAACACATGCAACGAAATTCAGAGATCATATTGAATTTAACCCCTTAAACTCTAAAGGTCGACCCAATTCTTCACTCTCATAACTACATAAACCCCACACTAGTCTCACAGCAGTTACTGAATCATTTGTAAAAAAAAATTTATGACTTTTTATTCTTAAAATTAAAGGTTAACGGCAAGGCTGAAGCCAAAAGTCCAGCTAGTTAATTTAATTCGCTTAAATTCTATTTACAGTGCTTTTTGCAACAGATGTTGTCCACAAGCGTTGAAGAAAGAATGATGAGTGTTGCTCAGGGCAAGAGGGTTAAAAAAAAAAAAAGAGCCAAGGCTTAAAATGGGAACAAGTTCTCCTCTGGGCCACATCAGATGCAGTTATAGGGGTTAGACTTTATAGAATCACATTAAACTTAATGTTCAGTTTAACTTAAATATTTTGTTAAATGTTAGTTAAAGATGAGGTGGGCCTTTGCAAAGCATCCGCTGGACCCTCAAAATAAGGTTTTTCAATGAAAAGTGACAATTAAGTAACACAATGTTGCTATTGTGACTATCCTGCCATGCAATAAACTGTATATTCATCAATCATTTTGTTGAAATGTTTATATTAATGCTGAGGGAATGTGCTGCTGTGGACGTGGGACCAGTGTTGGGTTCTGTTACTGCACATGACAAGCCAGTACAAACAAAATATCTTCCCCTGTCTCCCGGCCTGTTTATGTCATGGCATCCAATTGCAGTGAGGGTCAGACTGAGGAGCTCAGGGCTTTAATCTGACCTGAGAGAGGAGGGACAGATGGAGGGAGTCCTCTAGCCCGACATTTTTGAGATTTACTTAAGACAAAGCACAAATTGAACACATTTTTGAGGTGCTTTTATAACTAATGTATTTGATACATATTGATCTCATACCCACTCATTTATTAGAGTTTGACTGTAGTGGGGGGTCAGTGGAGAGACATGTTTATTCTTTATACACCCAACTGCCATCCAAGCTGCTGAACAATTTTTAAAGTGGTTTAGAGAGATTTATTTAACAATTAAATAAATAGAATAGAATAGAATGAGTAAAATCTCTCCAAAATTATATTATTAACTTTTCTGATTCTGATTTAAAGTAGCAGTAGTATTGTTGTTTTTACTCTTATTATTATTTATAGTAGCATTATTTGTATTATTAATTTTATTATTATTTATAGTAGCAGTGTTATTATTACTGATATTATTTATAGTAGCAGCAGTGTTGTTATTAATACTGTTATTGTTATTTATTGTATTAGTATTGTTATTTTAAATGTTATATAGTCAGTATGTATTACAGTTACAGGTCAGCGAGAATTGTTCATTCACAGTCTGTTGAAAATAAGTGAATTAGATGATGAGATAATGAGTGTTAATTCTGCTCACCTGTTGAATTTCCTCTGTGAAAAAGCAGAGTGTCACTAAATTACAGCTCGTTGTTCAATAGTCCTGTTTCTGTCTCAGTTTCTAGTTCTCTTCACACACACATCGTTATATAAATCAAACTGATTTATTAGCTGGTTTATTTTTAATATAAAAACAATTATTTTAACTTAATAAAATCAGTCCATTAAAGCAGATTTCACTCTAAAAGAGCACCGCTGCAGAAAATGTATAATAAAACAACAACAACAATAACGATAATAATAATTTTTTTTTTGTTAATAATATTGTTGTTGTTATTATTAGTGTCATTATTATTATTGTTATTATTATTAGTGTGTTATTATTATTATTGTTATCATTATTAGTGGTGTTATTATTATTATTATTATTATTATTATTATTATAGCAAAATTCCAAAAAACATATATCTTTTTGTTCATTTGTATCTCAACGTTTACATCAGTGTAATAAATATTTTTGGGACTTTTCAGTGACTGATGAACCAGAGTGGAGGTGTCTATAGTTTTACTCATATTAAGAGAGGAATGTCCTGGTAGTTCAGGACTGCAGCTGCTGAAATAAGCTGCACAACGGGAACATGATCTCTCACCCTCAGGTGATCAGGGGCTACAGTTACCTCAGTAAAACGTGCTTTGGTAAAATGGTAGTGAGATTATATTTGATTTCTTTAGGCTACAGTTTACTTGTAAAGTGTGAGATTTTTCCTTCCGCTCCGGTTTATTCCTCATTTATTTCCTCGTTTCTTTTGGGGTTTAATATTAATTCATCCCTGGACTGGTTTATTGCTCTCCTCGCGCACTGGAGAGCTTTAGAATTTTGTCTTAGACCAAAATGACAGCAATATGAAGCTGCAGTCCAGGCTGATATTGTTCTGAAGTTACTTTTATCTGTGTTTTGCGGTGAAGTGGCTCTACAGTGTATGTGTGGATCTTACAGTCTCTGCTGGCTGATGGATGCACTAAGAAGCTGCAGTTTTGCAGTGTGTGTGTGTGTGTGTGTGTGTGTGTGTGTGGGCTCACTCACGTGCAGTGTATCCACTGTTTTCCGCCTCACGGTCGTTCGTACACGCGCCCTGGTCGAGGCGCGCTCCAGCTGCGGCGCAGCAGTACCGGAGCGCGCAGGTCCCGCAGCACACGCGCGCAGCCGCCGTATCCAGCTGCTCGGGACACTGGAAGCCCTCGTGGTAGTTCCCACTCGTGTCCAGCCAGCCGTGGCAGTACTCGCCTCGGGCGTCGGACGCACCGAGGCTCCAGGACACGCAGCCCAGGACCAGACAGTGCAGCACGCGCGCCATCACGAAGGAGAGGAGAGGAGAGGAGAGGAGAGAGGGATCAAAACCACGCGACGTTTGCTCTCATTCGCATCCTCAGCATCAGCCCTCCTCTCTGCCCTGCTCCACCGTGGGGCGCGGAAAACTGAACACGTAAAAATGTACAGAAAGCTGTTCCAAAAAGAATAATGGGATGAATAAGAATTTTTTTTTTTTAAATGATCACGTGCTGTTAAACCGCCACTTTAAAAGTCCCAGATCGTCAGTGGTTCAGGCTCTCCGCCGTTTTACTTTACCAACTGCCACCAAGAAGCAAAAAAGAAAAACTGTTCAAATCTAAACGTGTCCGTTTCTGCAGTTTTCCAAGGATGAGAAAATAAATCCAGACTCGCGCTGCCTCCCTCTGACCCTCGTGTCTGCAGCAGGAGTGAACTCGAGCTCCGTTTTGTGTCTTTTCTGCAGGTTCGTCATCACTCGCGTGGCCCGTGAGCTTTATTATTGTTGGGATTTTGTTTCCCACCTGTATTCCGGCAAAGCCCCGCCCCAACACTTAGATTGGCCAGTTAGAATGGCAATATGTAGTGGAGGGCAAATACACTATATGGACAAAAGTATTGGGACACACCTGTTTTCCAGGGATTGGGCTAGGCCCTTTACTTCCAGTGAAGGGAAATCTTAATGCTTCAGCATACCAAGACATTTTGGACAACTCCATGCTTCCAAGAAACTTTTCTATTCGTCATATTACTTTTCATTACATTCCAACATGACTGTGGCCTAGTGCACAAAGCAAGGACCATAAAGACATGATTGGATGAGTTCGATGTGGCAGAACTTCACTGGCCCGCACAGAGCCCTGACCTCATACACATCCAACATCTTTTGGGATGAACTGGAACGGAGATTGTGAGCCAGACCTCGTCCAACATCAGTGCCTGACATTACAAATGCTCTACAGAATGAATGGGCACAAATTGCCACAGAAATACTCCAAAGTCTTGTGGAAAGACTTCCAAGAAAAGTGGAAGCTGTTTTAGCTGCAAAGGGGGGACTCCATATTAAAGTATATGCTTTTGAATATAGTGTCATTAAAGTCCCTGTTGTTGTCAAGCGTCCCAATACTTTTGTCTATACAGTCTGAAATTATTATAGTTTTGTTTGTTTATGTAAACAGGGCGTGTGCGTAAAAGCCCATAATACGCATTGTTTACGCAAATTAGCTGACATTAACGTTTAGCGTCTCTGTTACGCGACAAGCTGAAAGGGCGTCATTTTCTTACCACACCTGTTTTCAGATATAAGCCACTCTTCCTCTCCTCCCTGGGGCGGGGTGAATGAAAAATGGGTGGGGTTAAAGGCAGACGCCTCTCTAGGTCTCCGCTCAGAAGAACTTACATATGGATGCAAGTCCAGCAAAGTAGAGAGTGGGGGGGGGGGGGAGAGAGAGGTGGGATAGAGAGAGTGAGGAGAGAGAGAGAGAGAGAAAGAAGAGGGTGAAAGAGAGAGAGACTGACAGGCAAGGTCTCGTCTTCTTGTTTTCATCACACATGTCCTTTAGTAGAAACATTTTTAGTTGTCCTTGATTGTTATTAATTATGCCAGAGTGACGCAATTTATAAATAATATTTTGCTTCAACCTAATGTGACCCACTAGCGTTCATTTTCATTTATTTTTTCCATAGCACATTCTGCATAAAATGCTGACACATATAAATACATACATGTGAAACGAATGGCTTTGATCCGCTGTTCTGTGTTAAATATTTTAAGTAATATCAGTGAATTATAGAAACTGAATTGAGTTTAAAGAAAAATTTGCTTCGAGTGGGAACATCGGCATAGGGAGAATACATTATTAGAGTTTAGTTTAAGATTTTCTCTCAAATATAGCACTTTTACTTGAAAGCAAATGATGTTTCTCTGTGTTTACGCGGATTTAAGTCCTCACTGGTTTCATTGTGGACTTTAATCTGTGCTGTTAGGCCGCCCTCTAGTGAACAATTCCATGTTTGCAGTAGTCAATCATCGATTTCTTTTCGTGCAGACTGACATTCACTATATGGACAAAAGTATTGGGAAGCCTGACCATTACACCAACGGGGACTTAGTGACATTGTATTTAATAAATAGACTTTTATATGGAGTTGGTCTCCTCCCTTTGCAGTTCGGGGACTGATGTTGGACGAGAAGGCCTGGCTCGCAATCTCCGTTCCAGTTCATCCCAAAGGTGTTGGATGGGGTTGAGGTC
>JBBJLS010000032.1:8881958-8898712 GCA_037577275.1 Bryconaethiops microstoma | reverse complement strand
GTGTGTGTGTGTGTGTGTGTGTGTGTGTGTGTGTGTGTGTGTGTGTGTGTGTGTGTGTGTGTGTGTGTGTGTTCATGTCTTTAATAAAGGGTTACTTGTTTTGCTGCTACACAGAAATAAAGAATAGCATTTAAAACAACTTATCTGTTTGTTTAGTGTTTTGTAACCTAGACCCAGACACTGTTATTATAAGACAGGGTGAGTAATGTAAAAATAGACATTTCCAACACAATTTATAGAATGTTCCCATTTTCTTGACTCATAACTTGATACCATATTGAAGACATTAATACCCCCTAAAACACAGAAAAGAAAGTATTATTAAACCCTGAACAGATGATTCCAATTCTCACACAATGTTTCTTTAGACCACTTCATACAAGATTATTAAAGTGAAGTGTGATGGACAAAGCGGAGGTAAATGAAGGGAAGTACAATAAAACAGTGAAGAGAACAGCATGCAGAATTGTTGGCTGAAGAGTGAGAGTGGAAATTCTGAATGACTAATTAGGTGAATGAATACAGTTCCTTTAGAGGCATGCTAAGTTATGCAGCATGCGTGGGTTGGCTTTATGCAGGGTTAGGCACTGCCCCACTTTCGTAACTTCCAAACCTACACTTTAGTTTCCCAGTAGTAATTTCCCAACTCAACCAGCAGGGAGGGTCCAGCTGGTTTTCCTTCTTTTTATGTTCTACAGTTTAAAAAAATAATGCACCCATCAAGTCTGTGAAGGTACAAAGTAATGCAGAAATTGATACATAAACTTTCATATGGAATTGCTCCCAGAGTGTGAATTACCCCTCCATAATTGGGGGGTACTGCCTTCATAACACTGTTAAGAACCACCCCAAACTTCTATTTTTGTCTCTTTGGAAAGGGTCTGGGTCTTGATTGGGAGGGTACAGTACCCCCTGTAATGCGCACAGTAAAGTCACAAATTAGGTACGCATTTGCGCTGTGAAGACGGAAAACTGGTGCGCATTTTGCGTACCACTTACGTCTATTCGGGCTTGTGTACTACTTATGTCAATCCCTGGTTATTGCACTTTTGTTTATCAGCAGTACTTTAAAAATAAAGGTGCGCAATACATTATTTTTAATTAATTGCAGAAAACCATGCAATTAATAATGATTAAAGATTTTATATATATGTATGTATGTATGTATGTGTGTATGTATGTATGTATGTATGCATGTATGCATGTATGCATGTATGCATGCATGTATGCATGTATGCATGTATGCATGTATGCATGTATGTATGTATGTAACAATTATCACTTAGAACCTAACTTAGAACCTAAGTGATAATTGTTTGTGGAAACCGCAGAGATCCTCTACATTGTTTTTTGTTGCTTTTTTCCGTGGTAATATATAATTTTTCATGCATTTTAGTGCTAAATTATTAAGAAATATATAATTTACTAATTTTATAACACAAACATCAATGTAAATTCAACTACATTTCCATATAAAATATGACTGTATACGTTTTTTAGTACTGTCGAGAGAACACAAAGCAATCTTATAAGAAAACACATTTTGGGATAGTGAAATACCCCTGTACTCAGAGGTGGGAGGTTTGAACGTAGCCAATCCGAGAGTGTTATTCATTTCTCCTTGCTGCTGATTTGCTGCTGCTGCCCTGCGATGCATCTCTGGCAGATGCAGTCCAGCATTCCTGCATCATAACAGTTTCCTGTGTGGAAACTGTTATGAAAACTGTGGAAACTGTTATCTCGAGTGTTTCGTTTTGATTTTGTCAAAACCCTTTATTTTTATTACTTTAAATTAAATTAAATTACTATATTTACCCTGCTTATACCAAAGAAAGCGACAGCACATACCAAAGAAAACGCGCTTGCGTGAGATACAGTATAGTATATACAGGGGTAACATCGGTATGTAGCATTCTAGCACTGTGGGAGACATCAGTTCAGTATACACTCTACAGTATGGATACGGGTGTTTTTTAACGGTAATGTATTAAGCTGAGTTGAAAATGAAATTAAAGTGTTTTGGGGGCATATTTGAGGGCATATTTAGGGTTTACACTATAAAAATAGGCATTTGTAGGCATTTTTTTAATCACATCACAAATTTGTTTGGGTTTTTTTTCACAATTCGCGAGTGCTCTTGGGACGTAACCCCCTCGGGGGTTTACTGTACATACTATATATATATATATGCCCCTCTCTGCCTTGATGTAACTTTGCACACTCTTGCCATTCCGTTAAGTAGATTTACCACCTGAAATGTGTTTGCTTTGACATCTGTCATTCCTGATAAGTCCATTCTATAGGTTTACAATTACCAGCTATTGCCCATCTGTTGCCATGCATAATTTCCCAGCTGTCCTCGATCCCATTCATCATGATTCAATATCTGATCACAGGACCAGTATTTACCGCGTGTTATTTGAGTAGTCAGCCAGTGTAACTATTCCCTGGATAGGTGTGTCCAAACTTTTGTCTGATACTGTAAATATTCAGTGCTCAGTAGCATGGCCTGAGGTGTGAGCTGGAAGAAATGATGTGAGCATTTACACAAGATATGTGGCTAACATAGAGGCTCTGCCTTGGCCAAGCTATGAGAGTACAATGAGATTTATATCGCATATGATAATTTACCAGCTATAATTTAGGACGCTATATGCTTGGCTAACTCTCAATGCTGGTTCATCTGAAAACAGTGTTGGCTCTGTATGGTAGATTTATACATGCTTTTGGGCTTTTTAGCTTTTCTTTTTTGCTATCTGTGGTCTAACCTGTTAAGTTTGGTTTCTGTACATAAGGCAGATATGCAGATTCTCTTGGACACTAATTAATCTGGTTTTTAATTCAGTCTTAAATTGACATATTAGTGTTTTTTTGCTGAATACTTTGGAATAGTTGTTCACACCAAGAAAATGACCACTTTGTTAGAAAACCCTTCGTTGTAACGCTCGCTGGTACAGTTAGAAAGTGGTGCCCATCTGTTCCCAGGCACAGTATATGTTAGCCAACCTCCAAGCTTTGACCACTGTCAGTTTCTGACTGCAAAGCCACTCTTTGCTGATTTCTTTTTCGGTGGCTAGCCACTATTAGCCACTGACACTGACATCACTGACATGTTGAAATTGGCCCGCCACCCAAATAACATCTGGTCACTAGTGGCTGTGTGGTCAGAAACTGAACAATGATGAATGGGATGGAGGCCAGCTGACAAATTGTGCTTCAACAGATGGCCTGCAGTCTGTAATTGTATCCCTATACAGTGGACCTATAAGGTAGGTGGACTTTGTAAAGTGTGTGTGTGTGTGTGTGTGTGTGTGTGTGTGTGTGTGTGTGTGTGTGTGTGTGTGTGAATGTTCTGCTATCTAAGTGTGCATTACAACAGATGGGCTGAAGTATGTAATTGTATACCTATCACACCTATATAGTGCTCTGTAAGGTAGGTGGGGGTACAAGGTAGATGTATGCAGGTGTTTGTTTGTGTTAGTGTGTAAGTTCTCACTCTGCTCTGCTGTAATATCTTGTGGCTAGAGGGAATTGAGCTGTTGCTGATGAGAGAGAGAGAGAAAGTGAGAGGGAGAGAGACCTGCTTAGAGGCAGCCACAGAAACACCTCATACCACACACAGCTCGCTGCTGACATTTATAAACTAGATTCTGTGTGTGTTCAGTCTCCCTGCAACGCACACAGTCATTAATGTAGTTTCTAGTGTGCAGTGAAATTGGATGGTATAGGAGATGGTAGTATCAAATCATTTAATGTGAATGAGCTAATAATGTTGGGTGTATTTTTTTTTATAAGTAGAGCCAGTCATCTGTACACCCACCCCCATGCCCAAACAGCAACATTAAAGGAATTTGGTTTGGTTGTTTCACAGAACATTCTCTCTGTTTTATAACATTCACTGTAGCTTGCATTGTCATGAAGATATAATTTGCCCTGTAATCTTATGATTGGTTACATTCAAATTGAAATCAGATGTATTTTTACTGTGTTGAATATGATTAGTTTAGTTTAGTACAGCATACAGTGGATATAGAAAAGACTCACCCCTTCTAAAACTGCATATTTTGTTGCTTTGCAAGCTGAAAAGAAAAACAAATTTCCCAGCTGTGATTGCTTAGTGTTATTTAAAACATCCAAGTGAAAGATATGATTTAGAAAATACTTTAATACTTTAATACTTTAAGAAGTGTAGTGCAGTGTTTAACCGCTCTTCTTTACACGACTATCCAATCTCAGTCAAATTAATTGGTTACAGGTGGTGAGCTGCAATTTTGCAATAGTGTTTAAGTGTTGGCTCTGACTTGGCCACACAGGGACATTCACCTTTTTTCCTTCTGCCACTGTGTGGACAGTTTTGCTGTGTGTTTTGGGTCATTGTCGTGTATGAAGGTGAACCTTCCTCCCACTGAGGGCAGCAGGTTTTCCTCTTATTTTGCCCCATTCAGTGTTTACTTCTATCCTGACAAGGCTTTACTATAGAGAACCCCTTCCCCAAGGCATTGTGTTCTTTGAATGGTGAGCTGTATTGACTTGTATTGGTGAAGTATATCGTTTGGTGTTGAGGCCAAATTGTTTGGTTTTGGTCTCATCTGACAATAACACATTTTTCAAGTTGGCCTCAGAATCTTCAAGGTGTGTTTTGGTGAAGCTCAGCAAAGACTTAATGTGGTCTTTCCTGAGGATCAGCTTTTTTTCTTGCAACCCTCTCATACAAAGCACATTTGTGGAGCACTTGTTGCTGTGATATGCACACAGTGATCTTTGTCATGAATTCCTGTAACTGCTTTAAAGTTGTAACTGCCTCTTGGTATCTTCTCTGACCAGTTTTCTTCCTCGCTCTGATCTGGAGAGGGTTCTAGTCATACCAAACACTTTTACTTCTTAATTATAGACTTTACTGTGCTCGTTGGATCTATAAAGCCTTTGAATTTTGACTCGTGCCTGTCCACAACTTCATCCCTGAGATCTTTTGACAGTGCCTTGCCACCCATAGTTGATCGTTTGCTTTAAGTTGCACTACCAAGCTCTGGAATCCTCCATGAATAGCTGTTTTTATGCTAAACTAATCAAAACAATTGCGGTTTATCACAGGTGGAAGCAAGTTAGCTTGGTATGCAATGGTTATTAGTTTTTTTATCGATCTTTTATCCAAGATTTTTTATTTTATTTTTGAAACTATCATATCTTTTACTTGGATGTTATAGTTGCATTGAGTAAATTTAACTGGAAAAATAGTTTTTTTGTGTGTGTTTTTTGTTTTCATTTCAGGCTGCTAAGCAACAAAATGTGACTGTTTTGAAAGGGTGATTTATTTTCTCTACTCACTGTATGTGCAGGATAGAACTGGACACAGTGACACAATAATTTTGCACTTTGTACTCTTTGGCCTACGTAAAAGAAAAGAAATAGGTCATGCCATGGCTTAGCAACTCCCATTCAGGCCATGATGTACACATTTTCTTTCAGAGCAGTTACTGAATAAATCACCATAGTTATTAAATGATTCATGTGAGATACTGAATAATCCATGATAGTTATTGAATAATTCATCATCGTTACTAGATAATTAATCATCGTTGCTGAATAATTCATCTTAGTTGCTGAATAATACAGGATAGTTATTGAGTAATTGATTATTACTGAATAATTAATGAGATTCATTCAATCATTATTGAGTCATTATTGTTACTGAATAATCCATCATTATGGAATAATTTATAATAGTTACTGAATAATTCATTATAGTCATATAATAATTCATCTTAGTTCCTGAATAATAAAGATTAATAATCCAGATTAATAACTGAATAATGTGCTTGTGCTCAATATGTTAATCTTTCATTGGTCTTTACAGAAAACCGTCTGATCCTGGATGCATTTGCGCAGCAGTGCAGTCGTGTTTTGAGCCTTCTGAATAGTAACAGCAGGCTCTTGGCCCCCCCGCCAGCAGCCCTCAGCCCCCCAACCTCCTCCATCTCCACTGTCATCAAGCAAGAAGTAGGCTGCCAGTCAGAGACCGAACCTCTTGAGCCCAAGCCAAGGCCTGAGGATCTGGACTGTTCAGTGGCCCAGCAGTCGCCCCAGTGCAATGCCGAGCCGTGGAGCACGCAGCACACTTCCAACCTCCTGCAGGTCTTCACCGAGTCGCTACAAAACTACCTGCTGACGGGGTCAGGAGTCACACAGGTAACAGTGGGCGACTGTTCAAAAAAACTTAACCTCATAATATTTGATTTATTGTGAAATTTCCTTTTTTCTGATGTCTGGCATATTCTGTACAGTCAACATACCAAATACTATGAAAAGTGTGTTCAGTTATTTTTTTTGTAAACTACTTAAAGAGAATCAGGGACAACTGCTGTTAAATAAGAGATAAGACCATAGGCTGACATCGAACAAGCTCTATGTTACTACACCATTAAGAGTTACTATACTCCGATTGTTGTTTATGGGCTCTCTATAATTGTCTTCTTATGGTTTTACTCTTTTTGATGCATGCAGTTGTTTATTGTTTTAGAAGCACTGATTATACCCACTATATAATGAGAAAAGTGCATTGTGATGTAATTATGTAATTGAACTTGTAGGGGGAGTCCCGTCTCCAGGTTGAGCGCCAGCCGGCGGCCCCCGGGTCACCCCCACACAACATGGGCGGCTGGAGCTCACCCACACCCTCAGAGTCATATGGACACCCTTCCTCTACGCTACCTGAGGAAGAGGAGGAGGAAGGCTGCTGTCCACGCTGCATGGAACTGGAGCAAGAGGTTCTGAGTCTGCAGCAGGAGAATGAGGAGCTCAGGCACAAGCTGGACAGCTTCCCAGGTTTGTCTCAGCTTCTGGCACGATATATCACAATGCTCTGATGCACTTTTACGCTTACACTGGAGTGAAAAAGGGCGTCAAAGTATTATGATGCATCAGTCTGAAGGATGTTACTATTGGTCATGGTAATATTCAATAAAATATACCGTCATTTTTTGACTAACATAAAAAAGAATCCAGTGTATTGTCTTTGTCACATTTCATAACGTGTCACACTGTCAGATATTTAGCCCTTACTGCAGAACTCCGTGCATGTCAAGTCGCTGTTTCAGATGTCAGACCAGTATTGGTATCCTTTATCTGTAATAAGTGGCAAACTGAATGGGATGAATGTATTAATAATAAATTTCATGAATTTAACCCTGCTGTTAATAAGAGACAATGATTTTCTTTTCAAACTTGACATTATCAAATAGTCTATGAAAGATGTCGTGTTGGTCATTCTAGGCTTACGCATGGTTTTTTATTAAAAGGTGAAGAACTGCTATCATGTCAGTTTTGTAAGATGGTCTTGTCAGGGAAACATATTTAGGCAACGGTTTTATTGCCAAAATAGTCTGGAAGATGTTTTTAATAAGGTACCACCACCTGAAATTTTTGACTTTTTATCAAATATTGAGTTAAAGAATCTTAGTTGTGTTATTTATTTATCTATTTGTATGTTCGTTTATTTATAAGTCTCCGGTTTTTGATAGTTTGTGTTGTTTATTTTGCCTTTCTGCCATGATATAGCCATATGGCATGATATGGCATTAAACTTAAGTTTACTACTACTACTACTATTTGCATGCTTCATTTTATTTTATGGTGCGACTTCATACACAAATACGATGGTCATATACCTCAGCTAAACTATAAACATGTAAAATAATTCCATTATTATTTCTAATCTGAAACAATTGATGTGAAATGTAAGATTTCATGATGCAGTGAATCGTTTCCTGAAGAACTGTAGTCTGTAATCTTGGAGGTCATTTATTATTTCTGTTCGTGTGTCAAAATGTTTGGAAATAAGTCACAAACTCATAAATCCAGGGTTGCCGCACAAGCCCTACATTTATCATTGCAACAATGCTAGAAAAAAATTTTCTTCAGCGCAGCTTATTTTCTACTTTAGAAGGTAGTTAGAAAATATGTATATTACTATTTAATCATAGCTGGAATATGTTGGTCAAAGATATTTGTGTGTGTGTTTGTGTTTGCAGCACCGTGTCAGACAGTGCTGGATTACTTTAAGACAGTTCTGCAGCACTACAACCAGTTTGTGCCGCCACCCCTACCTGAAGAGCAGCTCACGGAGGTTAGAGATCCAGACTCTGGGCCAGAAGTACGTAAGTGAGAAGACACAGCACTAAATGTGCCTTGACGCGCCACAATATGCACTCGCAATGCATCTGAATTTAACATTCAGTTTACTGTAGCTAATTAACACAATCATAAGACCTGCTGACTGTGTTGTGCCAGTGAGTCGCAGGGTTTTAAAGGTGGTGTGAAATAGTGGAGCTGTCAACAAGCTTAGGCCAAAACAGAAAATGTAATTGGATGTATTATGAAATAAACCATATTGCCAGTGTCTCCACGCAGTTTTTTGCACAGTCCTGTGCATGAGCTGGCTTTCAGATGCAGAATAAACTTAGTGCTAAAACAGACCTGAAAAAATATTAGCTCTGTCGACCAGTTTTGTGGACATAGATTAATCTTTGCCTTTGAGTAAATTGCAACATCAATTGCAAAATAGCATTTCAACCACTACTAACTAAAAAGTCACCAGAAACAGAAAAGAGAAGTAAAACCGACATTCAAATTCTGGGCTATATTAAGGCTGTGAAAACAGCACTTTGACTCACTGTTACATAAAATGATGCAAATGAAAACATTACAGCATGCAGCCTCATGCTGGCTGTTGTATTTTGAAGCTTTATCATCAGAAAATGTTCTGCTTGAGAAATATGAACTGTGCTTTTTCAACAAGCTCTTTCTTTGAGACTGTAGCATACAATATGAGACTTTGTTGATTTATTTAGAAATGAACAAAGAAAAAAACAAAAAATATATGTATCTCTTAATTATTAATGTTTCACATTTATTTTAAATTTGTGTTGGTGTGCAGGATAATGCCTGACAAATTGTTTTACTAATTTGAATCTGTTGTCCCTGCAGGGTAGTAAGCAGCTGTTGGGGAACTACCCTCTCTTCATCTCCAACAAACAGTGGGACGAAGCAGTGAACTCTTCAAAGAAGGACGGCCGGCGGCTGCTGCGTTACCTCATCCGCTTCGTCTTCACCACAGACGAACTGAAGTACTCGTGTGGTTTGGGGAAAAGAAAGCGCTCAATTATGAACGATGCTGGGCCAGAGAGACGGCCTCTCAACCCCATCAAAGTCACCTGCCTGAGAGGTACATGACATCAGCGGCAGGACAGATAAAGTACTCAAATCACTGACTCAAGCTGAAATCAGCCCTAATTCTGTTTTTAAAAATGCACGGGGAAATGCAGCATTAATTATGCCCCTTCATTCGTCCAATTTGATAAATGTTTAATAAGACTCTGGATAAAAAGAATAGCTCAGCAAAAATATTTAATTTACAGTATTTCCCCTTATCACAAATGTAGACAATGTAGATAAAAGACTAATGTACCTTGGAGACAAAGCACAAAGCATATTCCCGGTTAGCTTCATGGAAACTGCATGCCTGAATCACATACTTGCCTAAAACGGAAGTTGTTAGGTTATTCTTTTAGGTAAACTTGCTTATCTTGATTCCAGTGCTGTATAACATGCTGTTATTTATAGAAAATGATAACAGATGACTCAAGATGACAACTACTACTGTTTGTAGCCATGACATTTACATTCCTGGCATTTCACAAATGCAGCTTATAAACGTGTTATGTTGTCCAATCAGAGGTTGTGTACATAGCTTAATAATAATAATAATATTGTGTTTTATTTAAGGGAGCCTTTCAAGGCACTCAAGGACAACTTACAAAAATGAAAAAGCAAACCGAAAACAAGAATAAATAAGAAATAAATAACATTTATGAGTAATCATAAAAGTGCAATACCACAAGTGATACAGTCATAAAACACAATCAAAGGGAATAAGCCAGTATAAAAAAAAGTTTTGAGTCTGGATGTGAAGGTGGGAAGTGAATCAATGCTGCGGATATCCAGAGGGAGGGAGTTCCAAAGATGGGGAGGAACAAAGCTAAAGGACCTAAACCCCATGGTGGACAAGCGATCAAAGGGCGTGGTAAGCAGATTAGAAGAGGAAGACCTCAGAGTACAAATGGGTGTTTTAAACATGCGACAGATCAGACAGATATGAAGGTGCTAGGTTGTGATGTGCTTCAAATGTTAATAGAAAAATTTTGAAATCGATGCGGTGTTTAACAGGTAGCCAGTGAAGTTCACAGGGAACAGGGATAATGTGTTCTATGGCAGAGGCTCTGGTAATAATACGAGCAGCAGAGTTCTGGACCAACTTAAGCCTGCACAAACGCTTGTGAGGGAGGCCGACCAATATGGAATTACAATAATCAATGCGTGATGTTACTGGAGCATGTAGCTAGTGCAAATGGGTTAGAGTCCAGAATGCCCTTGACCTAAACAAGAATGCTGATACTTAGGAAAAGAAGCTACGCCATGCATTAAAGGGCAGAGTAAGTTCACTACAAGGCATTTCTTAAAGTGAATTAAACTCCCTGCTGAGGAGAGGACAGCCCCAAATCAGAGAATGCCAGGACACTGATTTGGAACTGCTGGTCCTGCACGTCGGGCTAATTCGAAACTGCATAAGTATGAAGTGCTAGGTTCAACACGACAGGCCTAAAATCAACAGAGTAAAGACAAAAGTAAATTAAACTCAGGGCCACCTAACCAAGCAACAGACAATCCCATGTACTGTACTGTACAATGTGCTATTGTCCTTTTTTATAGATAACAGTTTGTCATGCAGCACCAGAAAGAGTGTGAGCAGGTGTTTTTGTATCTTATTACAGTTTGAGGCGGTTGTGATGATTTAGGCAAGAGGTTTCCACAGAACTAATCAGAGAGAAATAACCTTCCATTCATCTGTTAGCTACAATAGCCTTACAAATGAACAAACCAAATTCAGGCACAGAACATGTCAGCATGGTTTGCGGTAAAGGAAACTATTTTTCATGAGACTTCCCCCAGCTCTTCCACCTGCCCTCTCTGCCCTCTGTTCTTCCCACATACCTCTCTCCTTCTGTTCTTCACTGACTCATCCCTCTCTTCTCTTTCTTTCTGTAACTGACTCATAAGGGCATCTGACGAATGGATGTGTGTAAATATAAATGTGTCTGTCCCCAGAGTTCATCCGGATGCACTGTGCATCAAACCCGGACTGGTGGATGCCATCTGAGGAGCAGATTAATAAGGTGTTCAGTGACGCGGTTGGTCACGCGCGTCAGGGCCGGGCCGTCGGAACCTTCATGCCTGGCGGTGGGGGCAGCAGCAGCAGTAGCAGTGGAAGCAGCCTCTACCTGGAGGGTTATGATGGACAACTATCCCAGGACGAGCTTTACCTGAAGAGTTCGCAGAATGGCCTGGGGGACTAAAGCTCACTGAGGTGGACATGGACCAGCAGACTGTTCTGCAGTGTCAGCACACGCTGCACAGTTGGACTGTTGTAACTCTACGGCCTAAAGGCTCCATCCACGATGTCATCGACTGATGAGTCTATGACATAATGGCCTGGAATATCACAAAGCAGGATTTCCCAGTAGGGTGGATAACAATGATTCAGCCAAAAATTGAATCACAATTATACTGGTCTCCCCTTACCACAGATGTAGTCAATCAGTCAAGACATGTTTGGAATTTGATGTTTTCTTCTTTAGTTTTTAACCGGAGCTAGAAGGCTGACATAGCTCTCAAGCAGTGGAACCGAGTAACATTGACATTGCATAAGGTGCATTTCTAAATCATCAAAAGCTTGCCTGAAACCATGCTACGTACTCTCAAACAGACTTGTTTATCTTTCTAACAGTGTAATATAGCTGCCTGGTATCTATCTAAATGAGCAAATGTACTGGCAAAATTCAGGCTTTGAGATGCTACTATTGCTTTTGAGCTATGTAACATTTTTTTTGTCCATTTTCACAGATAAAAGCTGGTCACATATTATCCCCATATCTCCAGTTCAACACTAAAGAAATAAGTCTAAAACACGAAGCTTGCTTCAAAAGATTCACTGCATTTTGGAAAAAAAAAATCACTTAAATTAATATTTTTCCAAACCATCATTGAGCATGGCCCAATAGGAATGTCTAGACAGGCCAGACTTTTGAAATAAGTTATCTGGTTAACTGAGAAATCCTGATTTGTGAAACACCCCCCATGATGAGACAAGCAGACACAAAATTATCAATTTTCCAGATACCCAGTCCCTACACATCCTGCATAAGTTTCCATCATTCCAGCAGTAGCATTTTTAAAACCAATATATACTCTAAAATTTGCAGTGTTCACACATTATTCCTACCTGCTTGCTGTACTATGGTAGCACTGTACATACTGTAAAAGTCAAGAGGTTTCTCTTGCGGGTTATCACTGAGAGCAGTGTGTTGAGAGCATGAGGTTGATCATGACCGAGAGAAATACATAAATTGTCAAATCACAACATTAATATCTCTTTACTTCATAAATTGGGCATATTATGATGATATATTTTAGTTAACAATGTGATAGAGAAATAAATATGAATGTATCACTTGTAATGATGTTCATTGTAAATAAGGAAGTGCGCGTCCTAGTGTCGGAGTCTATGTGTGCGTACACACAACATAAATTTAACAAGGTGCTATTATGATGAGTCATTATAGACAATGAATAACATATCAGTGAGTTTATTCATAGATGAGGAAGTTCAAAGTGCTATCTTATATTCTGTTGTCGGATGTTGAATGTTGTGGTAAAAATCAGTTTCATGGTCAATATTTGATGGAATCGTTTGTCCATGTTTGTGAATATGGAAGTAAGGCTAGGATATTGATGTGTATAGATGGCTTGGTAAGCTCTGACTTAAGACGTAGAGGGAGATCCAATATAAAGGTTATGCTGTTTCTTACATGTCAAACACGTTTGATGGAGGGAAAGGAAACTGAGCCGTAACGTGGTGAGCTGCAGAGATCTTTCTTCTACATACAGTGTGGACACACTTGGGGGTCAGTGCACAAAGGCCATTCTTTGCATAAGGACAACAATTGAGATGCCTTAAACAGAGACAAAGTCCACCACTCAGAATTCAAATACTGCCAATTTCTGACTGTTGCCGGTGTGCTGGGACTTTACCATTGCGGAATCTTCTGGCTGACCTCGTTTTGTTTTCTTTCTTTGTTCCTTTCTAGTTTTTTTAAGGAGTAGCCAAAATAATTGGGTACAAAATGAGCTATATCCTCTTTCTGAGGTCTAAGCCAAGAAGGTCTGTCTAAGCCTGTGTTACTGTGTTCTGTAGCAGACTCTCTTGTGGTTGTGTATATATGTGGTAGCTCAGTTACCCTGTTCTAGAAATCCTATAGGCACTGTCACTGTGAAACCATAAACTGTTGTTTGTCCTTAATGGCAATAGAATATTCCTTGATGAGTTCTGTCTTTTTTTCTTTAAAAATGGTCGTTTAAATCCAAGTCTATAAATCTGATGCAGAAGTGACCAGGTTTGACAGTTCACATTGTTATCCAGTAGATGGCACCAGACAACACGTGGAGGGGACTGCAGTGCTTCTTAGAACAGAAGTTGCTGTAATTAATATTTATATTGCTGTAATTAATATTTATATTTACAGAATATAAATATCCATGTATGCTACATTTGGCCAGTGTTAACTTTAATGGTTGCAAAATCCGCATTTCAGAATGTACATAAACGTTAAGCGAAGGATTTATGTGCTCCCATAGGAACCTAAAATCTCAGGATTTGTGAAAGTGATACTACTTGTGTGCAAAACTTTTGCTGTTGATGAAAGGCTGCGATCATTTCTGAATACGAATACGTTCTCTTACATCCGTTACGTAACCAACTGATTCAGGAATTGCGTATGATGTGGCGTCCGGCAGGAAATACATTAGAAAAATTTCTTATTCATCTTGGGACGCTGCGATAACATCCAGCATTTGCTGCAGGCTCCACCCCACCCCATCCTTCCACCCGTTTTCAGACACAGACCGTCTCCTGCATTACTATTGGCTAATAGCGCACTCGTCCTGCGCTTTGATTGGCTGCGGGTTTATAATCTAAAGAGATTGACCAATAACAGCAAAGGAGAGGCGGAATGTGTCGGAATACGAGTGGGGGAAATTTTTTAGACCACTGAGCGACGCAATGCACGGTTGTTGTTCGGTAATTCGTACGAAGTTGCCAAGGAAACCGCCACAATCAACATTTTACGAATGTCGAGTTTGTCGAACCAACCCTCAGTTTGCATCTGAACAGTGAAACTGGGTAGTTTACTGTACGAGGGCCCTGCAGAGGGGCGGGAAGGGGAGGAGGAGGGCAGGGGTGTTTGGATGCTGCAGGCTCTGGTGTAAACGTGCTACCGTTGTTTTGTTGGCGCTGTCACGAAAATCAGGACGCGTTTTTCTTATATGTTCTGCGTTTTTGACATCACCCTGCAGCTGGGCATCATGCGGAGCATAGGGCGTATGGCGCGCCAGAGTGGGTGAAGCTGTCCCGGTTTGGGTTGGTCCAGATTGGGTCCAGGATTATCATCACATTTTTTTGTTATCTGGGTAGTATACCGAATCACGGATGCCTCTGATCAGCCTGGACAACGACGATCCACGGTGGTTTCCCACGCACGTGAACGTGACCGTGCTGCGCGCGAGGGGGCTGCGGACCAAGGGCAAGCAAGGGAGCCGGTACTTATACACGGTCATCCAGGTTGGCAAGGACAAGTACACCACGGGCCTTGTGGAGAAGGCCGTGGAGCCTGAGTGGAATGAGGAGTGCAGCTTCGAGCTGCTGCCCGGGCTGCTGGAGGACCAGGCTGGCCCGGTGGGTGCCTACCCTCCCGGGAGCAGCGACCTGGTCCTGACCGTCATGCACAGGGTCCTGATCGGACTGGACGTGTTCCTGGGCCAGGCCGTTGTCCACCTGGATCAGGCGTTTCGGGACGGAATGTGTCCCAAGAACGAGTAAGTTTTCCTTAGCACTAAAAGTCAGCAGTCCTTGCATGGACTGGTTTCCACTCTCTCCACTGTCATCCTCACACACCCCACACACATAGGAACACATCAGGCCATTGTGGCTGTTGACAGTAGTCAAGTTGGTCAGACTGTGGTTAGAAGTGATTAAGGGGAGGTGGTTGTGAACTGTACATTCACATTATCTAAATCTTTTTGTGACAGAAAGAAATCTTAACACTGTGACCCAGACTTCTATAATCAGACATTTTAATACCATGATTTCCCTGTTCTAGGGGTCTATGTGACATGCAAATGATTTTTTTAAATTGATTTCGGTGTATTTCATGTAGAAAAGACCATTTAGTGTGTAAATCTCAAATATTACAGACTCAATAGACATCATTTGTAATATAACACCATCAGCCCATAGGGTATGGAAAAGCAAGGCAGCTTTGCTAATTTTGTTTTTTTTTTATTAGGGATAAGGCATCCCCACATGTCCCCCTTAACATCCAGCTGGGTGGATTACAGCATTGTAACTTAGGTATTTTCTTTGCAGGCTTAAGTACTGTAAACGGTAGAAGGAGCTGTCTGTAGGAGCGGGAAGTACAACAACTCTATTTTTGCTTGTTGGTATCGAGGTGAGGTATTTAACACAAGTGGCTCAAATCCTCTGGGATGATTAAGGGTGAAAATATGTGTACAGCCAGACAGAGTTCTTTGGTTTTAGTTAATAAATTATGTAATAACAGTAATAATACACATGTATTAGGACCATGGCCTCAGGTGTTAATATGTGACATGCAGGCGAAAGCTGGTAAGGATGTTTTTTTGGTAAGATTGGCCAAGCATCAGCACAGCTAAGACTTCACAGTATCCAGCGGTGAGGGTGGAAGATCAGATGGTGCAGTGCTGGCCTCAGCAGGGGGCAGTGCCAGTGTGTTCCAGGAGAATTACAGCATTGGGCAGTGACTAAACAGACCACATACACACATACACACACGCATCTCTCTGCAAAGGACCAACCTTTGAATCCAGTGTGTCATCAAAGTAAGTCACTTTATGTGTTCTCACAATGTGTTTGTTTGCTACATGCTGATGTGTGTAGCTGTGGCTGTTGTTTTCATGTGTGTGTTGTTTTTCTCCATGATGATGACTGAGCTGTATTTTGGGAAAGCCTTGGAAGTGGACACTGGGGCCTCTGGGCTAAAGCCTTTAAAAACAAAACAAGGGAGGAAACCAGGGAGCTTGTTGAGCCAAGGAGCAATAATATTGTCATTGTCATTTTTAACTACAGATGCTTTTCCTTTTCTCTCTGTGTTTCTCCTGGAGCCTGAACAAAACACTCCGCTGTGGACGGGTCACTGGGATGTGTGCTTAAGTTGCAATCCAGGCCTAACATCAGCAGTTACGGGATGGGCGGTTTTGGACGTGTCTGACTTCTTCCATGAGTTTTGATTTAAGAGTGGTGCTATATTGGGCTGTGCCACGTTGCCTATTGTGAAATTGTCTGTAATGTTTACAGGGGAAAGGCAAGAATGCATGACCAAGGGTTGCAGTCAGTTAGCTAGATCCGTCAGGGCCTGCTCTGTTCTTGCCCGCCTGAGTCACATGCTGAGGTGCGTGGGGAAGATCCACTCCCGCACACAGAGTCCTCACTCAGCCAGCGGAGTGAGAGTGAGGCAACACTGAACACATCTGGCTTTAATTGTGCTCCAAGCAGCACACACCCCTCTCTCTCTCTCTCTCTCTCTCTCTCTCTCTCTCTCTCTCTCTCTCTC
>JBBJLS010000032.1:8860995-8880811 GCA_037577275.1 Bryconaethiops microstoma | reverse complement strand
CTCTCTCTCTCTCTCTCTCTCTCTCTCTCTCTCTCTCTCTCTCTCTCTCTCTCACTCTCTCACTCTCTCACTCTCTCTCTTTCTCTCTCTCTCTCTCACTCTCACTCTTTCACTCTCTGTCTTTCTCTCTCAATCATTGTTTGACTTGGCCTCCTTGCACATGTCTATGCTGTGGCCCTGTGAAGTGCTGTGCGTGAGAGCGGAAATGAAGGAAATAGTTTGAACGTCCCTCTTCTTTTAAACAAAGACGCAGTGCTGGATTACGGCAGTGTGCCAGAGGGCCCCCCACCAGCTCTTGAGCAGAAATGTTTAGTTGCTATGAAAGGCCTCATGCCTGTTCTGCTGGAGAGGCGTAACCCATAGATGGGAACGTTTTTGTCACATGTATTGATTAAAGGACGTCTCTGGCAGAGGCTGGACGATGTGAGTGCTCTGTAGGCTCGTGCAGTGGTGTAGTGATCAGCCTTGCGGGGAGGGTAGCTGCACTGGGGCCTGTAGCACAGGGGACCAGACCCCCTGACATCTTTATTGAAGCCATCATATCACTGTTCCAGCACTGACACAGTTTTACATTCAATAGTCATGGGTAGCTACGATAACATATATGCAAAATAAATACACCCTGTACAGAGAATACATTTCTGCATGTTTTAATGCAGAATTATTGTTTATATGCTGCATTTTGACAAATTGGGAAAAAAAACATAAGATGTGCTATGCGCAAAAGTTATTACACATATTATATTTTATGTTCTACATTTTGTAAGAAACTAAAAATTGCACAAAAGACTTAAGTGTGTTCCCTGCAAAGGATGTGTACTTATTTCTACTTAGAAAATCAACAACACAGTTAATTGGGTGTTCAGGCTTTTGTATAAGACGGTCCATCAACCCCTAGGGTTCATTAGAGCGCCAGCTTTGTTGGTAAAGGTTTAAATTGAAATGGAACATTTTGGGATTCATACAGTAAAATCAGTGATTTGCCTGATTCAAGTTTGTAAATTGTTTTCATGCCAATTATATGTATAAAATATATAAAACATACATGTATGTAAAATCAGTGCATTACACTTTTTTAATGTAAGGTCCTAGTCATGTTACTGCGGGCTGAAGTGTGTATTCAAGCGTGTGTGTCCTCTGTCTGTGATGCAGGTGGCTGAAACTGCACTCTAAAGCAGGGAGGAAAGAGAAGGAGCGTGGAGAGCTGCAAGTCATCGTTCAGTTCACCCGCAACAACATGACCGCCAGCATGTACGATCTGACCATTAAGGACAAGCCTCGCTCGGCCTTCGGCAAGCTGAAGGACCGCGTCACCGGCAAGAAGAGAGGAGACGTGGAGTCCTCTTCAGCCATTCTGCCCGGCCGCTACGCCGCCCTGTCTGCCCCAACCGGTCAGTCCGTGCAGGAGAACAACAGTGGGGGGAAACCTGGGCTGGAAGAGAATGGCGATGAACGCAAGAGCAAACTGAAAGATTTTTTCCTGAAAGGAAAGCTGAGGAAGAACTCAGACACACGCTCCTGCTCATCTCTGGCCTCGGAGAGCAGCGTGGCATCCTCAGCCAGCGAGCCGTTTGTTCCTATAGAGCTGTGCAGCACGCCAATTTATAGCAGCAGAGTCATGGAGCCCTTCCGCACCAACTCAGATGGAGGAGTAAAAGGTAATCAGCACTAAAGCATCACTGTGGAATTACTAAGGTGATAACTATAAATGTAAATAAATGTAATGTAAATCTATAACCAATAGTCAGAGTGGGAAGTGTGTCCTAGTTCAGATTGTTGAATAATTCACTGTTACAAAATGTAATGTGTAACTTTATCCTACAGATTACTTCATTGCTCAATACTTTCCATTCATTTTAGATTATTTGTTAGTTTAGACATACAATTAATAGAAAAAGACAAAAGAATACATTTTCAACGATTTAATACAAAGCCCGGCAGTACCTAAACTGCTTTCTGACCATAATACATCATAGGGGACATCACTGAATAAAAGTTTGAAGTGCTTAAATAAAAAAATATTTTTATATAAATAATTTTTTTGGAAGCAAAGAGTATTCATTTAGGGCAGCACAGTGGCGCCTCACAGCGAAAAGGTCCTAGATTTGATTCCCAGCCAGACAGCTACGGGTCCCTTCTGTGTGGAGTTTGCATGTTCCCCCCATGTCTGACTGGATTTCCACTGGATTATCCGGTTTCTTCCCACGGTCCAAAGACATGCATATCAAGTGAACTGGAGATGCTAAATTGCCCATAGTTGTGAATGTGTGTCTGCCCTGTGATGGATTGGCGACCTGTGAGTGCTGGGATAGGCTCAAGCACACCTTGCGACTCTGGATAAGGAAAAGCGCTTCAGATAATGGATGTTCACTTAGTTTCAGTTTTGCTTTTTTAGTTATATGGTGAAGGTTGTGATCGTAAGTAGAATCTAGGCCTTTTACAATTATTTGATAAAGCATTAAAAAAAGAATCAATTGAAATATTTGTGATTAATCAGTTTAGTGATTTATTTACAAAGATAAAGATAATTATTGTATCTGCAGGTCATTCTAAAGATTCTCTGAAAGTTCTTTCCCTGATCTACTGTCTGGTTTTCATTGATCCTGCAGAGGACATTGCAGTTTTTCTACTTTTATTCACTGCCACACTGCACTTGTATTAATTTCTGTTAATGATGACTCATTTGACAAGTTGCAAAGGTTTGACTAATGAACACTTGCACTTAGTTACCTTTCCGTCTTCACAGTTCACTCGCATCTATTAGTATGTTGACCTTTATTCTGTACTGCTATGTCTTTTAATGTTTATTTATTGAGGATTGATTTTATCTGTTGCTTGTCTGTTTGACCATGACTCCTAAAGTGATGACCCACAAGCGAGCGTACAGCGACGAGGCTAGCAAAGTCACAGCTGCCTCACGCCCCTGTCCGGCTGTGGAGAATATGAAAGGCCAGAACACACTACTGTCTAAGTCCACCCTCTGCATAAATGGCAGCCATATCTACTCCTCTGAGCCTGTCAATTCCAAAGGCTCCGGCGGCCTGCCGGTAAAACGCAGTCTGCTGGAGAAATGCTCTCCGCTGTCACGCTCGCTGCAGAACCTCACTCGCCGCAGTGAGGATCCCCAGAAGGCAGAGGGGAGGCGTTGGTCCATCGACAAAAGCAAGAAGGAGGCTGACAGGGAGTCTGAAGGGTCCCCGCCTCAGACTGAAGGAGCTAATACGTTGGAGGGAAAACCAGTCTTAGCCACTGCCCCGTTAGTTGTAGCTGCTACTGGTACAGAGGGCTCAGAGAAGGGGAAGAAGCTGAGGAAGACTCTGTTCTCCAGTAGCAGGAGTGACTCTCTCCCAGCCAAACCCGAGCAGGCTGCTGCTCCTCAGGAGGGACGTTTGCGTGGCTGGTTTGGCTCCAGCGATGCCCAGAACAAGCCAAGGTGAGTTAACACTTGACTCTAGGGCAGCTAGGTCTGAGCACATTCCAATCTCAAACGGTCACGGTGGTCTTTTAAGTGTGTATGCAGACAATTCATATTAAAACCACAGGACCTAATTTCCGAGTTGTGTTTGTACGAGAGAGAAGGTTTACAGTTTTATGGGTTCGGGTGTAGTAGATTCTGTCCCACGCAAAGTGCTGTTCATTGTTTTATATCAGTTTGCCTAGTAGTGCCTGTACAGGTTTACAACTGGATCTTAAATTGTTTTGAAGCACAGTGAAATTTAATAGTTTCTTATTATTTAACATTTTGCTGCTTTAGCCATTTAGTGTTTTATTCATCTTTTGCCTGTAATCGTTTTCAGTCACATGTTTTTTGCAAAAGAAAGGCTTTGTTACATTGCATTGTTTTTCACATTCTATTATATAATAGGGCTGCAAGATATGGACATAATATCTGCATTGTGATTGTACTACTATATGTTGTGATTGCAATACTTTTCAATATATTAAAGAGCCCATATGATTGCAATTAAAAAGATGTAGATATTGTTAGTTTCAAAAATTACATTAACTACCCGATCCAAACAGTTCATAGATGCAAACTAAGCTGCTTGTTTTGAAATCCAAGTTTTTTATGAGCAACACATTAAAAATTAACACACTTACATATATCTCCTTATTCAACCTGCAGTACATTAGCCCCACCCATTCATGCTGCAGTTCTAATTAGTGCTTCAGCCGCATGCTGCCTTTTAAATAAGCTGAGCAGTCAATCAGAAAAGAGATCAATTACATATATCATTCTTAAAGGAACAGTAACAGAACAGCCTGTTTAATTCTAAAGGATAAACAAAATGTGGGAAATTATCATGAATGAAGGAATTATGATAAATTATGAATGACTGGTTAGAGGCTCATTTGCACATTGCAGCCCTCTGTGATGTCAGTATTGCAGAGACCAGTATTGCTTTAGCAATTAACAGACAATATATTGTGCAGCTCTATTATATATTGTTATTGAATGCATATTTTTGAAGGTCATACTTTTTTTTTGGTTGAAATATAATTTTCCCTAAATTAATTCAACAGTTTTACTTTGCAGAGTTGTTTTCCTTTGTGTGTAGTAACATGTTTTCTGGAGACTGGACACATTTTGCACACAGTTTTTTTATGGTTTACTCCTCCATTTCAGACAAATCAGTGATTTTACAGTGAAAACAAGTTTTCCCACTGTGCTTAAGCCAGCACAACTTTTTTTGATGCATTCTGATTTACTGTTTTGCTGTCAGTTTAAAAATTTAATTTAATTTAATAAAATGTATAATACATTGAAAACCAAAACCTTTGTTTCTGTTGTGCGAAGACCCTTTTGTCTCCTGGAGAACACTCTCTATAAACCCTATAGAGGGTTATAGCAGGGGTTAAAGCCCCGATAGGCATAGACATGACTAAGAAGACTACTTCTTCCCTCCACAGGCTGGGAGTCTCTCCTAAAGTAGAAAACAACCCAGACCCGTCCTCCCCTCTCCCTGCTTGCTTCCCCAGTCCACCATCAGGCTCTCTCCCCCTTGTTTCTCCTACCGGCCATGTATCACCCCCTAGTGTCAGCCATCACACTAACCCATTCACCCACCCCTCACCTTCAAACTCCATCTCCTCCAACCCTTTCCTCACACAGCTGCAGAGGAACCCCTTTTTTGAGGAGCTCATAGCCGAGGAGGCTTTGAAATCTCCTACTGAAATGTCCTGTTACCCCAGCTTTCCCAGTGGCCATTACCCAGCATTCCTGGCCAGGCCTGGCCTCTCGAGCCCTGCCAGCGATGGCACACCAAGCAGAATGTCCTTAATGAAGAGAGAGAGGCCTCGGAGTGTAACAAGACAGTCGTCTCTCCCTGCCTTAATATCTGGCACACAAGAGGCAGCCAGTGCAAATGCAAGCCGTCCTTTATCTGAGAGTGGAGGAGAACCAGACGATTTTGAGCAATTTGCCACTAGCCGTCTAAAATCGCCGGTGGTGACTCCCACTAGACCACCGTTAAGTCCAATCTCACCTTCACTACCAAGCCATAACTCAATGGAGCACCATACCTTTCAACTAAATAATGAAGTTATGGTTGACAAAGCTAATCAAGGAATCCCGAATACTTCTTACTTGCCTCCTTTACCGCCAAGAAAACCCTCTAGGACCCCATTCCCAGGACGAGAGAGGTGCTCAGACAGCTGGTTAGACCGAGGACAAGAGTTAGCTGTACAAAAAGAGGCAAGTGTGCTCTTCCAGACGGACTTAGCCTCACTACAGCATGTTAGAGAGACAAGCGCCCAAGTCTCCCCTTTAAATAAAGAGCCATTTATGTACTTCCACTCAGCTTCACTGGAGCAGAATATTAATGTGTATCCATCGTCTCACACTGCACAAATACGCACAGATGGAAATCTCAACCTTTTAGACGTAGGGGAGGGGAGGGTTTTGGCCACCAGAGGCCTCAGTCTAAAGCTGATCGAACGTCATGGCCTTACTGAGAATGTCATTGTAAACCCAAGTCAAAACTACAAGTATGAAGATGTGCAGAAAAACACTGTGTATACAGAAAGTGATCACACTGTGCCGAATATGCCGTATTGCCTCTCAGACGGTGACACAACTGTGAGCGAATCACTATGCAGTTCCTATCAGGCCTTCCCAAAGCCTGAGTCCTCCTGCGAATTGAACTCAAACCCAAAGACAACTTCTGATCAACAGTATGAGAATGTTACCAATGATGGAGACATCCCTGCACGCACAGTCCCTGCTCGAGATTCCAATAACAATACAAATGATACTTCACAGTTTGCTTTCATTGATTCTGACAACTCTCTTTCAGATGTAATCCAAGGCACTTTAGGTGTGATAGATAACGACAAAGACAACAAAGCATCTCTGCAGCACCAGGGCCCTTCAGCCTATGACCCCTCTGAGAACATCCTCTCAGTCTGCAGGTCTGCCCCTGAGATCCCTGAATTTCTGATAAAAAAAATGACTACAGAAGTAGAGATGTTTTCTCTAAAGAAGACTTTGGAGGCCAGTGATGTTTATAAAGACATTACATCACAACAGTCTTCTATTACAGCTGGAGCACCCATGACCCAACCGAGAGAGTGTGTGAGTAATTTAAAAGACATTTCTTCAGTTCTCATCTCCAAAGAATGTCCTTTGGAATCAAATCTGAGAGCTGAATCAGAGGATTCTGGTTACAAAGACAGCATTGTCACTCCACAAACTGCCTCTATCCTCAAGAACGATGACGGCAGTGCAACGAAACAGCTCAAACCTGAGGCAGTGGTAGACAAAGCAGTCTTAGATGCTGCATGTGAGGGTGGAGGCTATCTGACTTATGATGAGCTTAAGACTGCAATATCTGAACTCAAGACAGAGGAAAAGAACTGTGAGGTGTCTGTTTCGCAGAGCAGGGAGACATGTTTGACTCATCAGTCGTTTGGCATTAGTTTTGAGGAGTTACATGCCCAAGTAGCACCAAAAGGCTCTAGAAGCCCCTCCAAAACTAAAGTGAGATCTGCCCGCATCAGAACGGGTTCCACCACAGACCCATCTAAAGCTGACTCTAGGAGAGACACATTCTCAGCTAACACTGACATAAACTCGACCAAATCTTTGCATGATTCTGCTTCTACATTCCCACATCTACCAACTGGCTCTTTGTCTGACCCAAACATCGTCCCTGACCCCATTGCTGTGCCGGATTCTGACTTGACCTCCCTCACCTATCCCCCAGCCTTGAGGCCCGGCTTGGGAAGCCCTCCGGCCTCTGCCCCCTCCACCACCTCCACAGCTCAGCCCCAGGTTGCTGCACGGCACACACTTTCCCCTGAGGAGGCACAGCCAGCTAGCAGTCCTCCTCCCCATAAGGAGAGCAGGTGAGCCCTCAGTGCCTCCAAGAGTAGGAGTGGGAGTCGATAAATCAGTTCATCATAGTATTGCAATATTTTGAGTGCAAAAACAGTATACACTTATTTCATTATTTTTACTATTTAATATATATTAAACCCCGTATTAGACTAGTAGGATATTGAATCCATAGCAACAACAACAATAATAATAATAATAATAATACATTTGCATAGGGCCTTTCTCAAATCCTAAGAACATTTCTCATCAGCAATGTCATACTATTAGGGTAGCATAAGATTATCTTTATTTTGTAAATGAAATTATTTTATTATTTAAAAATAATGTTGTCCGAGTACAGAATATGATATTCTTTCTGGTGAAACCAAGGCCACTGAAAGTGGTGCCACTGGTAAAAGCGTTAGTGTAGTGTGGTAGTATAGTAGATCTGTGAAATTCACAATAGAATTTGCAATAGTGTCTTAGGTATTGTGATAATATTCTATGGTCTCTAGTGATTTCTGGTGAGCCTGGTACTCAGGTGCGGGAGGACAGGGTCACACACATGCCTGTGTATGTTATGCCAGTATGTTTTGCTCCACCCTGGTCCATTTCCCATTAGAATGCCATGTTCAGCTTTACTCATGTGATACTGTTTCCTTTGCTGATTCTCTCATTATTTGCGTTTTTATTTTTTCACTCTTTCTTTCCGCTTCTTATGCATCTGTTTTGCTGCAGAATAAAACATTCCACATAATATTCCTCCAAACCGGAAAGTGTAGTTTTGCATAATGTATATTATGTGTGCTACATATTTGTATAGTGATATTATGCAGGCGTAATGTCAGGCCACATGACCAGACCCTTCGTGAACCTCTTAAACAGATCTCATCATGACTCTTTTATATTGCTGCAATTCAGTCCTGCTTTGATTTAGTCAAAAATACTTGCGTTAACTTCTCCATTACTTCTTCTGATGATATAAAATACTTGCTTTTTAAGTGCTTGATTTTGCAGTTTTGTTGCTGTTTGTGCAGTCCTCACCCAGTGAAGCCCCTGACCAACACGACTGCACAGGGAGAGAAAAAGGCAGAGGGGCGATCAGTGCTAGAGAAACTGCGCTCCTCCATCCACCCAGGACGCAGCAGTCAGCAGAGCCCTGCTGAGCTACAGAAAACACAGGTACTGCAAATAAGATTTAGGTTCTACTTCACCTTCAATTAAACATTTAGAACTTATTTCATTGCCAGTAATAACTTTAAATGTTAAGAATTAAAGTAATAGTTTGTTAAAAATCTTATTTACCCCAAATGATGTCGATCAGCCAAGACATAGTTGGTGTAGTGATTTTCTTCAGCACTGAAGATATGGGCTAATGCAGCAAACAAACACTAGAATGCAATAGTCACCTAAATTGTCACCTAGACTCTCAACCCTCTCACATTGTATCCCGCTCTTTAATAAGTTAACACAGGCTTGTGGATGTGGTTTAGGGCAAAACAAATCAAAACTGCTACGGTAAACCATTTCAGACAAGGCCTGCTTTCACAAAGCATGACTGATTGTGCTCTGTATTTATCACAATGCAGAGTGGGCGGACTCACTTCAGTGAGCAAAAGAAGTCTCAGCAGAGAGATACCCATACTAAAAATAACATGGAAACCAAAATAAATCTGTATGTTCACTTGGGCCCTAAATAGACCGAATGATATCAGACTCATCCACCGCACCCTGTTGAACTAATTTCTCATCAAGTCCCACTTCTGAGTGGCCTTTCTGAGTGTCTTTCCTTCTGGAGCAGGTGTGCATGTCTGAAGCTCGGGCTCACTACCAGACGCTGACCAACATGGAGCTGATTGCGCTGCTGCTGCAGCAGGAGATGGATGCGGAGCAGCAGCGGGCAGAGTCAGAGCTGCAGGCCACACTGCTGGAGAAGAGAGAGGCGGAGCTGAAGAAGATGAAGGTCCAGGTTCGGGATTTAGAGGACTATATTGATAAGCTGCTGGTGCGCATAATGGAGCAAACACCTACCTTGTTGCAGGTACGCGCCCGGCCCAAGTGATGCGTGTGCTTCAGCGGACACCACGCAACCATACATAATCCTCAACACAGTCACTTTACTGCCCTGTTCACCAAGACACAGTTAAAGGAATACTCTTCTTTTCAACATAAACATATCCTGCTTCATCTGTAGCATAGTCAGTTACCATGAACAGTAATTTCCAAATGTTTTCTTGTTCTTAGAAAAAACATGAAAACCTGTTCGCATGAAACTCACTTATACAAGACCCCAACGGGCGAATGCAGTTTTGAGTTTTTTCTTTTCTAAGGACAAGAAATTGAATCTTCGTGGTAATGTACCATGAGCTAAAGATGCTGCAAATCTAGATTTAAAAAAAAAGCCTCAGTATTCCTTTAAGCTTTGCATGCATGATGCTTCACCTGCAGATTCAAGGTCATCAGAAGCTTATTCTAGCAGTGACTTTTCATGCCTAAGGCAAACTACAATGAGAAAACACTCCAGCACCTTTATGTTGCCCCTGAAGGCTGCATTAATGTAAAGTTTTTATTATTTTTATGTAATGGCACTGGGAACTGCAAAAGGAGGAGCCACAAACATTAAAACAGTATTTTTCCTTAGGCGTGTCAAAACCTAAAAAAATGTCTGATGCCACATATGCAAATCAAACACTGCCTACAGACGAAAACCTTTTACTGCTATTGGTACAAGCACTTGAACAAAAATTGTTTATAACTTAAAAAAAAGAGGGAATTTGAACAAAACGATGTGAAAAAAAAAAACTGTGACTATCATTCAGACTCATTAGGTCTTTTCTGATCTTCCAGCTAATATCTGTTATAATGATTTTCACTCTTAACCTGGGCCATAATTCCCAGGGGTGATTTGGGTTGTATCCTATTTGCTTGTAGACCATGAAACTGCACTTCACCATGGAGAGTGACACTTTAATGTCTGATCTTTGTGCAGAAGTGCTTTAGAGGAGCCTTCCTGTAGGGACATCTTTTGTTATAGAGCATATGCACAGAAATTCAAAGGAAGAAAACACGTGTTTTATTTTTGGTGACTAATTCAGTTATGTGCTTCCAAGTGTTCGAGTTCATGCGAAACACTCAGGTTGGTCAGTAGTGTCCAAAAAAAGTTTATTGAATTCCATTGTGAATCCCTGTCTCACTTGGGACTTGTAAAGTTCTGCGTTATGCACTTTTCTGTCTGTAAATATGGCTTATTTTGAGATTTCTTTCAGAGACACCTTACATTGTGATATGCAAAGCGATGATGCTTAGGGTAGTCAGCTTTTGCCATAATAACCCAGTCAAATGAAAGCATGCTTATCATTGCTTTTCAGCATTTGCACAAATAAAAAGTTTTTTGTGAATAGGCCTACCTGTAAGCTATGCAATACTATGTGCTATATTGTATCTGAAGTTACTCAGTTACAGTCGCTGCAAATGTAGCTAGTTTTGCAGAAACAGAAAATAATCAAGCTTTTACTTTTTTTAAATTAATGACTGTTGCCTAGATTCTGCTTGTACAAATGTAATGACTGCTTTTGTTTAAGGACGTTTTGCTCATTGGCACAGTATCTTGCAGAAATTTTGTTTTCATTTCAAGTACAGTATTGCCACTCGACCTGTCTTAAATTGCCTTATAGTTGGTTGAAAGTGTTTTTCCTTTCCCTTTTTTCCTAAACATCGAACAAATTAGCGTAATTAACCAGATTCAGTATTGCTGAATGTTGAAGTGGGTAAAGAAGATCAGCTCTGTGCTGACACAAACCAAAGTGTTTATGGTTGATGCTTTGTCTGTAAGATTTGTTGGATAAATGGATTTATTATGATGAGCAAGCATTGAAAACTGTTTGCCGCTCCTGTTGTCAGCTGGCCATACTGGAATGCCTTCTCCATCCAGTGTTGATGCCACAGAGCACTGTGATAGACTCCAACCTATTCGCATTTTATTCGCGCATTATATTTTCTTCCTTCACTTGTACATGTCATTTACAAGGCATTTTCATTTGTGTTTTGTCAAGTCATATTTATTTTAAGTGGTTTCTGTTTCAAAGTTATTTGAAAATAAAGTTGTAAATTCCCAATTACAGGTGGAGTTTTGCTTTTTTTTATGTTTCCTCCCACTTTGACTTACAGTGTTGTAAATGTGGATGTTTCTTCTTTGCAAAGAATGCTTCGTCATTTGTACATCTAAAGCTCATACAAATAGTTTGTGTTAACGAACACGAAGTGGTTTTATTCGAGTCAAATAAATACATTAGAATAAAGACAAGCAGTTCAGATGAACAAAAGCAATTTTACCAGTCCAATTTTACCAAAACAGTCCTGACCACCTCTAAATACAGCTGGATTTAACTTGTGTAATTCTTTTGCAGTGTGGTACATAAAAGGTAGCATATGTGAGCTCTGAACACACTCAGAGCAGAGCGACTTATGTACACTAGGGGGCACTGTCATTCAACTGCTGCCTGGTTGAATGAGGCTGATGGAAATAAGCATTTCTTTGTCATATCTGTGTTATAATACGTTTGTACTATATACTATATGTGATATTATATGTGTATTTATACTTTATATACATTATCTAACAAAAGCATAAAACAAAAGGCAGTCATATAAAGGTTGGCTGTCCTAATAATTTCAGATTTTTTTAATGTTTACTTTTTTTTTTTTTTTTTTTACAGTCATTTATATTCTTTCAGGTTTTATTATTATTTTCAATATTTCAGTCACACAGTACTGCAAATGACTGCTTAAAGGAATAGTTCAGCAAAAAATTCTAATTAACAGTTTTCTACTGAACTCCTGAAATCAATAGTCACCCTAATAGCCCAAGTCCTTTACGTAAACACACAAGACTTGCTCAGACCATCTGCAGATCTTCATTAAGGTGTCACATTCTTGTCATTGTGTTTTAGGAAACACGGTCATTGTTTTATGACAAAATATCATATGTAGACCATTTTCAAAGCTTGCAGTAAGTTATATGGTGTCTGTGCCATCTAGATTTTTACCCAAATTATTTTGGTGACTATTGCATACCAGTATATGTTATTACCAACATTAGCTTCACTGCTGCATTCCTAAACGAAGCAACATTTAGGTATTAAACTTGTTTTGGTACGTGAAAATATTATAAATTGGATTTTTAATGTTAGCACTCCTTTAAGACAGTATTCAGTCCTAAATAAGAGTAAGATTATTTATAAATATAGTGTAGAAATGCCCTGCCCTGAAGTCCTAGCTGACAGAAAGACTACATTTCCCATATTCCTCTGCGGCTCATTGCTTCACTAGTTTCGTACTCGAGTTGACTCTTCTTTAAAATTCCGTCTCAGGAGCCTTTACATTATTTAACGCCACTTCTGCGGTGCTGTGATGGCTGAATCCGCTGTTTGTCCTGCCTTTCAGTTAGGAAGACCTCGATATGACCAGGTAAAAGCCGTGTGCGGCGAGTTTTTCCTCCCGTTATTTTCATGCGAACTGCATCTTTGTCAGCTTCGGTGGGCGTTGATAAACAACTAATCTGTGGATGGGGGTCCATCTGCACAGTGCATGTTTTGCTTCCAAAAACTTGTCCTCTTAAATGATGTCTTTTGATTTCTGGAGAAATTTCGAGGCTGCGAGTCCTGTTGCACTTGCTCGTCAAAGCTTTTATTTGACCTGTGCAGTTGTGACCAGATTAAGAAATACTTTTTTGTCACATGACTGACACTACAGTCCTTATTTCGTGTTGTTCTCTTTATTACGAAAAAAGATCATTGCATGTAAAATAGTGCCATACCAGACACCATGCTCGAAGTTCAGAGTTCACTAATGTGAGTCAGTCTGCAGGTTATATATTTCCCAGGCTTTAAACAAGGGGTGGATAATAGTTTTCCGGCTGTATCTTGAAATCTGGGTCACATCAGTGCAAATAATGCAAAGTAATTGCTCGTCTTTCCCTATCCTTATCCCTCCCTCCATCTTTTCCAGTCGTGGTTGGAGCACTTTGTATCGGTCAGATGAATGACTGTCTATTTAAATCCCCCAGGCTCCATGGCAACACCACGGTCAGACTTAATTAATGGGGGTCTCAAATTAAAACTCAGCGCGCGCCAGACCTGATCGTGCATGCTCATCATTCTCCTCATACTGTGACATGTGTTGGAACTAGGTGATGAATAGACAGGTGAAGCCCTCATTCTGAATGGCTTGAACAGGCTACACTTTCACTGCACACAGGTCGCAGGGTTGTGTTTTGGTGTTCTCTGTCCATCTCTTTGTTCTTGGACTGCACAGAATGCAAGGTGCAATGTTCAGCTTGAGTGCAACACCTTGTGTTGTCATTTGATTAGATTTCCTTTCAAATTTGAAGCAGCTTTATCAGTGATCACAGTTGAGTAACACTCAGTGGCCGTGACTGACTGATTGGCACTGAAAATAGGATGAAAAGACCAAGACGTGCAACTTATCTTGCTTTATTATCATATTATTACCTGCATTGTTGTATTTCTGGAATACTGAATAAGGGTGGGCAGCATTCAAAAAATACATCACAATACCTCGCAAGACATGTATTAGTTTGCAAAAAATCTGAAAAAAGGTGTAATAAGTGTGAGGGTCATTACATTGTGAATATTTGTATATTCTTTGTTTGCAGTAATAAGTTTAAGAAAGATCATGAGAGTAAAAATTAAAAAATTAGTCAAAATAAATGAATAAGTTAAGTCATAATGTCATAATAGATTGACATCCAATAAGATACTGCTTGCAGTTTATGCAATTACTGCCTTCTTGTTATTCTTTACAGGCCCTCTAGAATTAGTCTGTTCATGAAATATGCAGTGTTGCTGATAAAGAAAAGAATATTGTGATTTAACCTGTGATAATAACTAGGGATGCATGATGATGTCCAAATCATATCGATGTTGGCCTTATAAATAAATGTTTCATGTTTCTCTGTAGTATGAATAAATCTGAGTTTACATTGTACACAGTGTTGATCCCAATTTCGTCATTTTACAGCCCATCGTATTATAAATGGCTTCCCATATTGGTGCATCTTTAACAATAACATGTATTATCCACCTTCAATCTGCTGTATTGTTACCCTGTTTTTATGTACTTATTATATGTAGAGAATTCAAATGCAAGCATAACCTTTTTAGTGCTCATATCTTACTGCAGGACTCAGTAAATAAAAACGTGCATTAATGTGTTTTGCGTTTTAGTGCAGGACACACACCATCACAGGTATTGTTGTAATCGGATGGGTTATCAGATTGGTACCTCTTTGCATCTGTTTTTAGCCATATCGAGGGCGACTGAAGGATACAGCAGGATTTTTTTGTTCTTGCAGTGCTGCATCTCTGTGATCTGCAAGGCGTATTCTCGGGAGAGCAGAAACGCATGCATTATTAAAAAGCGTGTTCTCCCGAAGACTTCCGCACACATACCACTGCAAAGGAAAAACTGCTTTGAAGCAGCCGCCCGCACCTCCAAAAGAGCGTTAGCAAGGGAAAGCAGTGAGTTTGGCAGATTTTTGGACCTGCCAGATACTAAAAGATGAAAGGTAGCAAAAACACACTGCTCCAGAGACCTGGAGAGCTATTTTTGTTTCCTCTTCTGATACTTCACGAGAGGCAAATGACTTAGATGCGATTGAGGCTGCTGCTTTCTCACTGTGCCAAATAGACCCTTGGCATGCCTTGCCGTGGTGCCTCTGAAACTGTTGGCACTCAGGATGCCACTGGCATAACAGCTCAGGCGAAGCAGGAACAGAGCGGAAGAACAGTAACCAAGCTGAGCCTGTGACTAACCTCACTTCAGCACAGACTGAATGGTTATGTGTTTTCTATGTGTTTCTGTTGTTCTTTATTACTACTGTCTGTGTCTTTTAGAGATGTCACTATTGATTATATTAATCATGTAATCTTGTCAATTATTTTGACAACTGAGTGATCAGAGCTTTTTAAAATAACACAACATTAAACCGTGCATAGTCTTTCAGAGCATCTGTAAAAGTACAGTAAAGAAACCTTTTTAAAAATAGCTTCAGTAAAACACAGTAGTACAAAAATGCATATAAAAAGAGGTGTCTCTGAACACGTTTCCTACTGCAGTTCATCAGAATTAAAAAATCTGGTAATCAAGGTTATTTAAGTGATTGTGACGGCCTCGAAGAATGAAAAATCTAAGAAGCTGTAAAGGCCTTGTTTTTGTGTAATGTATTTTTTTCAAAGCTCTATCAGGAATTGCTGCATTTTGTGATTAATACTGAGATAGTTGACCACAACAGCAACAACCATGCTAGTAGACCACATACACATACACACACTCATACACACACTCAAACACACACCTTTATATACATGTTTCCTACTGCTTGTGAATGCTGAGCTTGTCCTCGGGAGGTGGTGGTGCATAGTCAGCAGTTCCTGATTGCCTCTTTAATGGAATGTGTTTTTCCCCCCAGAGCTCCTTTCTTGGCAGGTTCAGGCACTTTGTTGACATCATCGATCCCAGAACACTTTTTGTATCAGAGGTAAAAACACTTTCGCTGGCTATTCAAATACAGATTACATTCAGTCAAGGCGTTTATTTCAATCTCTTTTGATGCGTTTGAGTTGTCATTTAGACTGTTTAGTCAGCATTTAAAGTCAATCTGAATATGTGCAGGTTCCCCTTTATTCTTACAGACTCGCTTGAAGGAATGTGTGGCGCTCCTAGACAGTTTTAAACATGGAACTCTCCCTCCTGGAACAACAGACCAGCAGGTGATCAGCAGAAACACACTAAACATTAAAGAGTTCAATGCTTAAAATCAAATGTGTACACATTTTACCTTACTTCAAATGTAGCCAGATTGATGTCTAAAGTAAACGTGTATCAACCAAGGAACTTGTATCTTCGTATCTAATCACACACTTGTCTGAACATACAGTCTTGTAGCCAACTCCCCGAGCTTTCCAACAGTGTCGTCCTCCACCCAAAGCCTTATAAATACGACGTGACTGGTCAGTCGAGCGCTCGCAGCGACGCATGTACGTATGAGTCTGTGGGTCGATTTATTTGGCTCAAACAAAGGAAAAAACACACAGAAGACTAAATTCAGGATACTCCAGGATATTTGGGGACATTTGATGGGGATAATTGTCCAGTAAATAAGAATTTCAAGGGGAAATAGGAGCGACAGTCCGAAGAGACGCACTGGGGAGGCGCGCGTGTCGAGCTGAATTTCTTCGTATGTAAGTAAAAGGAAATTATGACACTTCGCTTTATAAGTGTCTATAAGCTGGCTGGTTGTGATAAGGGGCGGAGCCGACTCTTTCTGTCTGGCGGGGAGTCTGAGCTGGACCCTTTTGGAATGGGATGAATGGGAGAGAAGCAGTGTTGAAGCAGTTATTGATTTGTGGTAAAAAAAAATCATTGATTTGTGGTAAAAATGAATATTTCTCCAAACAAAATGGCGTCTTTGCTTGCACGAAATGGTACTGCTTGCACTAAAAACCTTATAGAACATTCATTTTTTATTCTTTTGAGCTCAAATTTTGAACATAATTTGACAAGAGCTGTGGCTATGGGTTTTCGGTGTCAGAAGTAAAATTCTTTTGACAGAGACAATAAGGAACGGCTGAATTCAAAGAAGTTTGACACAAGCATATATAAAATCCGGTATTCCATCCTGTGTTGCTGTTTGAAAATAAGTTTACATATTTTACTTCCCTGGCACACGAAGCTTCAGAGACTTAGCTTTGAAATGAGTCCAACCGCAAACAATAATAACTTTGTATGACTGAATTGTGAGCTTTTAAAGTTGGTAATGCTGAAAACAAAATGGCTGCCAAAACTGGGGGTGAAGCTTAACAGGTTCTACAGAGTCTTATGGCCTGGTTATAGTAACTCCTCCTGAGTCTCTCTGTTTTAACCATAATACCTCTAAAGTGTTTGATTTCAGCGGGTCTTGCTTAGCAAACTGATATTTATTAGCTCAGGTGTTAAATTTGTACCATTCTTTAACTAGATCACAGTATTGGACTTTTCAGCAACTAGAACATGAACAACACATGACATTAAAGTAGAATCATCTGGTCAGCAGATAACAGTAGTCAAAAAGCTAGTAGACGACTACCTGTAACTTTCGTTCTTTAAGCTGTAATATGTAATTTTCTTGTCAAACATTCTGACGTCAAGAACCGCAGCAAACAAATGCGGCAAGAAACTTTTGATCTGATCAGACAAAGGGAGTCACAGATCCGTAAATCTGACCACCTACAAATGTGGTGAAATTCTAAGAAGTCAGATTTCATGTGGCTTTTTGTTGTTCAGACTGCAGAAAACAATGCTCAGATTAAATATGTTGAGCTATATGTCTGAACAAATCCCAAGTCTTTTTGAGAGTGCACCAAACATGCCTTGGCTTGTGTGCCCTGTTTCAGGGGGGAAGGGGGAAATTGTGTCACAGGAATATGATGTTTTATATCCAGCTAAAAAATCTCAGTGTGAAGGTGAAAATGAAATTCAGTGTGTTTTGCCTTTTTTTTTTTTTTTTTTACAGTTGTGGGAGGCTCAAAAAGTGAAACAGGTAAGACAATACATGTATGTTCAGGTTTACTGAGTCTTTGTCAGCACAATGACTGAACAAGATTTATTTATCACACTGCAGGCTATTATTCACCCTGACACCGGGCAGAAGATCTTCATGCCTTTTCGCATGTCAGGTATGGATACATCTTACTGTGATTGATTGTGATGCAGTTCCCCAAACAGATGTAATTTCAGCATAGTTTTGACCCATTGCTGGACAAGTCCCTTCCATTATGCTCAAGACAATATGTTTAATATGTTCTCTGCATGCCTCCATTCTGGATATTGACTCCTCGGTTATTTTTATTTATATAGTCAAATCAACTTTTTGAATTCAAATTATAATTGGAATTAATTAAAACATTTTCAGTTTTTAAAAACTAAATGAATAATCTAGAAATTTAAGGCTGAAGTGAGGGACCTCCTGAACAGTGTGAAAATTTATGGTGAGTGTGAAAAGTGTCTAATTCAGGGTCTGTCTGACATCCCCAGTCATACTGTTTTGTTTGCGAGAATTAAAAAAAAGTAACACTTCCTTAATGTATCAGTAATTAAATGCAATTTATCTAACTTTTGGAATGAATTTGTCTAGAAAAATTAAATAAAAAAGAAACAAATAAACTAATTAAATGAATAATGTAAAATAATAAACAGTACTGTATTATTAACGGATAGTGCATTATTTTTGCTATCTTAGTTTTGAAAGTAAAGCTCCCAATGATTTGATCATGACAGACAAAAAAATATAATGTATTGCAATAAGTAGTTTTGGTATATTTTTGCTGTAGTTTGTATGGTCTTTCTGTTTTATGATGATCAGGTTGAAGTGAAACAGGCAAAATATATATTTTTATAGATATTCTGTCAACCAATCAGAGACATGGCTGTAATGAGGGAATGTTAATTGTTCCAGCTTGTGAAGAAAACACTGCCAGCAATCTGGCAAAGTTAGACATAGCTGGCCTCAACAGCAAGGCTTTCTGGAGGTCTTACAGTCTAATGAGCATTTGGCATGCCAGATTGCAGCATTCTTGGTTTTTGCACTTTAGTAGGCAGTGACTCATAGTAACTGAAGGATTTTTAGTTTCAATCTCTTCAAGACAGCGCACTCAAGGATCTCAAAACTTCATAAAAAATAACTGGGAATATTGAACAGTCTAAAATTCAGTATATCTGAAGGCATGTTTCCATTTATTCCAGAGGAGCATCATATCCTTAAGGCCTGAATTTTATACTTTAACAAAATGTGAACATTAACATAACATCATCTTTCACGTCAGAGCTTATTATTGCTCCTGTTGTTTGTTTGCTCAGTTTAACGCTTGCTGAAGCAAATCTAACATGTGTGCAAAGTCCTCAATGACATCTAAACAATAAACTATAAACAGCTTCTACTCACGTTTTAAGGCCTTCCTCTGTACAGCTTGCCATTGTGGTGCTCACTCTGACCACAGTGTACAGGACAATGCAGCACTGTGTGGGAACGGAGTAAAGCCTAAGTAAAATTCTATTAATTGATTTTATGGTCCCAGTCCTTATAATAATAGTAGTGTTGTAGTTCCTAATATCTATGCTTTGTAGTTTTAATCTAAAGTCAGTTCAGGGGTGAAGTTTATACTGTCAGTAGTTGCTGTAAGAAGGTCCTGGGTTCAATTCCTGGGCGGTCGAGGGTCCTTTCTGTGTGGAGTTTGTGTTCTCCCTGTGTCTGTGTGGGTTTCCACCATGTACTCCAGTTTCCTCCCACAGTCCAAAGACATGCATGCCAGGTGAATTGGAGATGCTAAATTGTCCTTAAATGTGACTGTGTGTGTGTGTGTGTGTGTGTGTGTGTGTGTGTGTGTGTGTGTGTGTGTGTGTGTGTGTGTGTGTATCTTTGTGTCTCCTTACAGAATGCATAAG
>JBBJLS010000032.1:8849921-8860895 GCA_037577275.1 Bryconaethiops microstoma | reverse complement strand
TGTGTGTGTGTGTGTGTGTGTGTGTGTGTGTGTGTGTGTGTGTGTGTGTGTGTGTGTGTGTGTGTGTGAGTGTGTATATCTTTGTGTCTGTCCTGTGGTGGGCTGGTGACCTGTCATGGGTGTTTCTTTGCTTCATAACCCCCCTAAGACTGCTGGGATAGGCTACAGCATGTAAGGATGTAAGAATTTAATGGATGTTGATGCTCATGCCAGAAGCATAACACACACAAACATCTGCAGAGCACTTAAAGGTTTTCCTCAGTGGTTCCAACTAATGCTGATTTCTTTGGATGCTGTAAAGGTACAAATGAGCCAGAGAACACTAAGATCCTTTTGAAATTATTATTTATGTCTCTGTTATTATTTTTGTTGTTGTTCTGTTCTGCCAAGTGATCTTTTTTTCTGAATAGGTTATGTGCCGTTTGGAACACCAATTGTAAGTATTGGTACATTTTGCCTGAGACATCAATCGATTGTTATAACTGCACATCTCCAGAGAGCTTTCATGTTCCTTTTATTCAGTGACATATTTTTGTAAAGGGATTAAAAATATATGTATATATTTTGTCCCAAAACCTTTTCTCAGAACGATTATAAATCGACATTTCTCAGGGCTATTTCGTAAGCTTTTCATGCAATTGCTTCCTCTGAGGTTGTTTTTAGAGGCATTGCATGTTTTAGACATCTGGTTCCTGTCACCATGTCTATAAACCATGCTGGCCTGTCATGTTTCTGTAGAATGTAGCATTCAACACTGGTTGTAGCTTTACAATTTAAATATCCACAAATGCTGAAAAATAATGTGAATTTCCTTTTAAACCTTAGAAGTTCATTTTTCCTTTACTATTCAAATGTAATTTTGGAATTAAATAAACCATGTACATACATTAGTTACATTTATATTTAATTCATATTTTTAATAAGACTTTTGTAAGACGTTTTGTATGATAAAATATCGTTCAGTTATAATAAAATCCCTTCTGCTTGCAAACACAAAAGGGGTAATGATTAAATGTTTACACATCTTCGACTACATTTCTATGCATGGAATATAACTATGATCAAATTGCACAATGATTTTGACCAACCTATGTTAAGCACAACTTTTAAGAGTAAGCATCATTCATTGAGAAAGTAGAAAACATTTTTGTTCTATGTTGTAAGCACCACAATAAAGCTCATTATTAACATTGTTAATCTCTATTTGTGTCTTTTAGGTGGTTGGCCTTCTCCTCCCTAACCAGACTCTGGTGTCCACAGTGTTCTGGCAGGTATAAATCTGGGTGGTTTTTTTTTATTATTCACTGACCTTCTGAGTAGCATAGATTGTTCGCATCTAAAGTTAGCCCTTTGCTCTACCTGCATGTTTTCTGAGACGTTTTCTCTTGTCTGTCCCACAGTGGTTAAACCAGAGCCATAATGCCTGTGTGAACTACGCCAACCGCAATGCCACAAAGGTACGGTGGCTTTACTCAGTCAGTCAGGTTTTTTAATTTTTAATGCAGTTTTAATGTAATTGCAGATGGACTGTCAGTGAAGCGATGCTTTGTGTCACTTCCATTTGAGTGGGCTTTAGTGTCCGCTTAAAGCAGGACATCTGTTCTGCATCTGCTGCCCCGCCCCAGGCCGTCAGGGCTCTGGGCTGGAAGTTAGACTGTGTGTGTCAGAAGTGCAGAGCATAGTCTGCAGATACTGCAGAGCATTGTCTTGATGTTGCTTTTTGTCTCCACAGCCCACGCCAACCTCCAGATTTATTCAGGGATACCTGGGAGCTGTCACAAGTGCAGTTTCTATCGCGGTTTGTGCATTCAGCATTACTGTTGACCTCAGGTTTAACATGGTTTTAAAGGCCTAATGTTTGTTTGCGACAGACTAACCGACCTTCTTCAGAAACTGTTATTTGCTAAATATCATACGTAGAAAGTTCCACCGATGTACTTTATTTTATTAGGTACACTTACCAAAATAGGCAGATTTAGTTCATGCACATTTTGTAATTAAAGTCTGTAGTCCATCTATTACCTGCTCAGTGGTCCTGTTGGTACCCTGAACATCGATGGACTACAATCTGTGACTGTAGCACTACAAAGTCCACCTATATATTAAGCGAGCCTCTAAAACACGCTTATCAGCCATGACATTAAAACTGCAGACAGGTGAGGTTAATAACATTGATTACATCAATATAATAGCACCTGTCAAGGGGTGGCATGAAACAAATGGTCAGTAAGTTCTTGAAGTTGATGTGTTAGTAGCAGGACCACCTTGTCCGATCCCACATAAGAGTTACTTTAGCACAAACAGCTGAAAAAGTAATTGCTGGCTATGATAGAAAGGTGTCAGAACACACAAGTGCATCTTAACTTGCTACATGTGGTGCTGCATAGCTGCAGACCAGTCAGGTTGCCCGTGCTGACCAAAAGTCCTTAGAATTGACAAGTGAGCAACAGACCTCGACCCCGGAGCAGTGGAAGATAATGGCCTCGCCTTAAGTATCATGTTTTATGTGAACAGTCATGCGAACAGTCACCTTCATCTGAACGGTGAGGTGAGTGTGGAAGTGATGACACCGGGACGTACTACAGAGTGAAGACAAACCGCAGAAGCAAGTGTGATGCTCTGGGCAATGTTCTGCTGAGAAACCTGGGTCCTGCATTCATGTGGATGTTACTTCGACATGTATGACCTACCTGAACATTATTGTAGACCAAGTACATCCCTTAATAGTTATGGTATTCCATAATGGCTGTGACCACTTTCAGTAGGATAATGTGCCCTGCCACACTGCAAAAATTGTTCAGGAACAGTTTAAGGAACACGACAAGTTCAAGCTGTCGACAAATTCCTCAAATATCAATCGGTTAGATTTGCTAGACTAGTCTGGTTTTGCAAGTCCTATCATACAACTTCCAAAATCTGCTGCTGCCGTCTCAGTCCCACATGCCACAGCACACCCTCATAGATCTGGTGGACTAGGCTGGTGGTTTTGCCTGATCAGTGTATACAGTTTTGGCATAAATAATATTCAATTTGCAAAACATGCAGTAGATTAGATGTACGTGTCAACAATTTTGTTGTTAAATAACCATAAATTCTTGTTTTTACTCATCTGGGTTCTGTTTAGGTGGGCTTGAATGTGCTTATAGAGAAATCCAGGACATTTAACCCAGCCACCAGGCTCATCATACAGAGATTCGTCCCTTTCCCTGCTGTGGGTGCGTACAGTACTGAGGCATTGAAGCTTCAGTCCAAAGTGAGCTGTGTTTTATTTCCTCTGTTCATTCCATGTTGTGTTGGACTCCCCCTGCTGACTGACTAATGGCATTTACTAGTTTTACACATCTCATTTTTAACCATCTAAAGCACATGGTGAGGAGAGGAAAAAATGTTCTATTTTACAGATCTCAAACATAATTGATATTATAATAAAAATAAATCTAAAAATAAGTTGTTTTGAGTTTCCTGCTTTGCAAAACATTTTTGATAGTTCATTTTGAGTTCAATGTTTTGCAAAACAGTTTACCTTTAATTAACCATTTAAAAATAGGATTTGTAGTATTAGGTTTATGATGTTATTTTAGTTTTATTTATTTATATTTTTAGGTACAAGGCTGTCTTCTCAAAAAGAATAGCAGTAATATTTACTAGATTCGTTTTTACTGTGAATTCTGAGCAGCACTGACCCACTTCTTTACAGCCAGTGCTAACATTTGTAATGTGGCTCTGATGCGACACAACGAACTTTCAGAAGGAATTGATGTACTGGACAGCAATGGGAATGTGGTTGGCTCCTCACGAATAGCGGCCAAACATGTGAGTCCGTAATAATGGTACATCAGTTCCAATATTGTTGAAAAACAAAATTGTTGGGCTTAAATGATTACAAATGTAATTTATTAGTGTATATGAGTGTGATGTGCAGTAAACGACTGTTTTCTTTATTTAAACTTTTCTGCTATAAAGAAACTTTTTTTTTTTCATGTAGACCACAGATTCAGTGAACATTTGTCCTTTGTCCTTTTGATTTTCATTGGTCAATTTCTTTTCCCACAGGCACTGATGGAAACAGCTTTTACGCGAGTGGTCCTGCCCCTGCCCATCTTTGTCCTCCCTCCTATTATCATGGCCTTCCTGGAAAAGTAAATAGTCATATCTGTTCTAATGGGTTTTTGATAATCACGCCTAAAAACATTAAGAAAATGTCAGTTTTCTGAGACTCTGTGTTAAAATTTGCTTTACTTTCAAGAAACAAAAATGATTACAAAAATGATTACCAGCAGCTATTACACATCACTGCATTAATTACAGGGCAGCCACTGACGAGAGGTCGTTTATGTATGTCGGTCTTAAAGGCACAGTAACAGAAAAGACCTGTGTAATTCTAAGAGATCAAGACCAGTTTGAAAATAATTATGTGAATTAGTGAAAAGTGAATTCGGTACATTAACACACCTAAAAAATGAATTTACATGATGGTCCAAATGTGGGATTTGGACCATTTAAAATGCAGAGTTAGAGTGGAGAGAAACCCAAGGCTTCAGTGCATAACTGCAAATTCGACCTCATCACACATGTAATTCTTATTATTAACACTTACAAAACTCAGTAAACATGCCTCATTTGAAAATGTATGACCCCGGTATTTATGTGAAATTTTCCACACATTGTGCATTATTGAATCTGGGGAGCGTGTCCAGGCACTGTCCTGTGAGAAAAGATTGTTTTCTTAATGTGTTTCTTAATTGTGTCTTGTGTGTTGCAGGCGTCCCCTGATGCAGGCCTATCGCCGTCTCATGTTGCCTGTGCACAGTCTGGTGTGCCTGGCTGTGTTCGGCCTGTCCCTCCCCCTAGCCATCAGCCTCTTCCCACAGATGTCTGAGGTAAAGCTCCATATCAGCTCAGGCAGGAACCAATGATTTTAAACTCTCTCCAGTAAACGGTGGTGCTGCAAGATTCATTTTCCATACCTGACCTGTCTTGACATTAATTTTGGGGGGTGTGTGTGTGTATGGTTGTTTGTTTGCGAGATGAATAATGAAGGTTTTCCTGGAGACCTGCTTGCTAATCGCTTTTCTGCACTTCACAGATCGAGGCGTCTCACCTTGAGCCAGAAATTGCCATGGCAACAGATTGCAAGGTGCTGACCTATAACAAGGGACTGTGATGAAAAGAGAAACACACGGAGGCAAACAGAGGGAGTCAGAAAAAGAGACGGAAGCAGAGAGAAAAGCCAGGGAAGCAGAAAGCAAATTATTCTATATTAAAGCAGCTGTCGTCAACAGATTCCCAAGGCCATGTAGCAAGGCGGCTGCGGTGGATTCATGAGAGGATTAAACTGTAGCCTCAGAGCAATACTACCATCCGATTAACTACCTTACTTTAACTGTCAAGCCATTGATTTGTTTCTGAATTTATAAGATTAGTAATCAATGACTATATATATTTCTTACAGTAGTATTAACATAATCTTTCAGTGCATATGTTTATTACAGTATTACAGTCAGTCTGTTTACACAATAGTACACAATACACAATAGTAATAATATGTTATATAAACATTTATATTATATGACTAGTTTGCATTTTATTACTCCTAGAATGACAATATAGGGGGTCAGGTGATGTACTGTTATTTCCTAAAGGCCTGTATGTACAAAGGAGATGCAGCATTATTAAACATCCAGCAGTGTGTGCCATTCATTTACGGTCATTGGTGCCAACAGCCAATGTAGTTTTTACAAATAAGACAAACAGGATCAGTCTGCATAATTAATTGATTTATGTTTAGTAATTATTTAATAATCATTGTTATCTGCACTTGTTGCCCCACACTGATAATAGCAGCATCAGTGTGGGGCAATGTTTCATCTGCTTTATTAAATACCGAAACATGAGCTTTTACAAGACAAAAGTGAGATTTCTCTCAAAAACCAGTGCCAAATAATCACATTATAGCAGAATCTGCTTTGTGCACCCAGACCTTTACATGTATATTTGCAATAGGTTTCTAACAATTACACAATGTATACATTTACTGTACGTTGCAAAATTTACTCCCGTTTTTCATGACTTTGACAATAATTATCCCTTTATGTCTACTAATGTATCACCAAATACATGCAACAAAGTTTTGACTTTTTAGAACATATTTTTAAAAATGGGGTATTTTTCACCTGTACTTTATATCAATTTCAGTTTGTGTCAGAAATGAGCCTTCATGAGAACTGTGAAGTTTGCTTGTATGAGTTTTCCTTTTGTATGTAATTTGCATTTCTTATAACATGTTTAATAAGATTGTTTAATAACAGAATACTGATAAATATATTTAAGGGTCCAAGCACCAAAAGTGCTGCAACTCTGTTCTGCTCTTTGTGTGATTTTGTTTTTAGTTGTTGTTTTGCAGCTCTTTGCACAGAAAAAAGAAAACTCACCTATCAGTTACCACATAAATCAAATGTCCACTCTATAAAAAAGGGGGCGGGGGCCACTCAAAAAAATGTGCAGATTTGTAGCGAGGCATCTTAAATGCTTTATTATTTTCATTAGGTTCCATATAAATAGTTCGATACAGATAAAAACAGCAGTATAAAACACAAGCTTTATCAATAGTCACATTTACAAACTACAGACCAACTTTTCACTCCCATTATTTCCAGTTTCTCTCTCAGCTATCTGTGTTTCACCACAGCCACCCACATCCCTCAGAGGTCAAAGATCAGACTGGGAGAGAAGGGGATTCTTGAAATTCCTTTTGTGGGTTAAGAAGCTCCTCCCTGATTGATGTCACCCCCCCGAACAGCCAGTGGAATTCAAAGTGGCATTTTCCCCCCTCAGTAAACCGCATCTACACAAACAGCGTCATGTGAAAAACCTTCAAGCAGTGGGGAGAGAGTGTATAGGGTCTGCACACCTCTACATTCAGGAGCATGCAAGCATGCATAACCCTGTATGTTCATATAAAGCAGTACGGGTCTGAGCTCAGCACATGCTACATGCCAGCCTTCCTTCCCATTTACTTCACATTATGCACCAATCCTGGTGTAATATTTTACTTGCATACTGCAAGGCCGCTGCAAAACGTGTCCTTCTGCAAAGTTAATACTGCCTGTCATTCATTGACATTCACACTGACGTACTTAAAACACAGGTAAAAACAATCACCGTAACACACAATTTTGTGTCAAAAATATGTGCACTTGAAACAATGTGAATAAAGATAACAAACACAAATGTAATGTGTAAAAGTACCCCATTTAAGATGCATCATGTAAACAGTATTTAAAGCTCACTTGTAATGATGTTCCTCTCTTGGGTCTATTGGTGTTTTTACTGTATTCCATGTTCTTCACAGACATGCATGATCAAACGAGTTTAAAGCTTATAAGTGCGACGACATCTGAATGAAAGAATACTAGAACGGTTTACTAAAGACCAGAGCATAACAACCCAACAAGCACTGACAACCCTGGTCTAGAACAATCTCTTCCATTCACACTGTTCTACAACATCTTCCCCTATACTGTGTTCTAGAACAATCTCTGTCATCCATACTGTTCTTTCCCTATACAGTGTTCTAGAATGATCTTGTTCATTCACCTGATTGCAGAATGAGTTACTCCATCCAAACTGTTCTACAGCATTCTCCCTCGATTACAATGTTCTAGAATTGTTTACCCCATCCACACTGTTCTAGAATTATCTCCTCCACTCACACTCTTCCAGAACATACTCTTCCAGAACATACTCTCCCATTCACACTATTCTAGACTTTCCTTCTCATTCAAACTGTTCCTGAATGAGTCACCGCATTCAAACAGGTTTGTTTTCCCTCGTTCACACTATTCCAGAATGTCCTTCTCATTTACACTGTTCTAGAATGGTTTAACCTATCCACACTGTTCCTGAGTGTCCTTCTCCATTCACACATGCTAATTTGGGTTGTCCACTTTCCTAAACATTCTAAAACCACCACCAGCGTTAAAATTCAGATGTCTGTCGGTGCTTGTTGTGTCAGTGTGCCATGGCCTTAACGTTTCTTCTACTACTAACCCAACCTGACAAATTACAGAAGAGCTTTGGATTATCATAAGAGCACAATCTAAATGAAGACAGCAGGTGTCTGCGGAGGGTGTGCGTGCTGGCAGGGAAGGGAACAGTCTACATGAGCTTGGCCCAGTAGAAGCTCCTTCTCTCGGGACAGACATGGTCCACTGATCTGCTGACTGTGGGAGTGGTAGAGCCTCAGGAAGGACAGGATGGAGTGAGTCAACCAAAGTGCAGTCACACACCACAAAGCGATCTATAGAAAAAGAGGAAACATATGCAGAGAAAAGACTGAATACACAGAGTCAGCTTTCTTACAAAATCAAATCCAGCTGCACTAAGAAAAAAAAAAAAAGATTTGCAGAGTTGTAACATGCTCCCTTAAAGCAGCAGAACAAATAAAAAGACTGCTGATCTTATATCCAGTATCAGTACTGGAAATCAGGTTCAGATTAACCAAATGTGTAGTGTGGTGTAAGGTAAAGAGACACATTTAGCATCATAGCAAGAGCATCTACATGGAGTCCAACCTTAACGCACCGACAATTATTGGCATGGGTATACTTACTTTAAGTGTTTCGGCACACATTTCTGAATTTTTCTTAAAAAAAAGGGATTTAACAGAATAAAAAAGCAATCTGCAAATCCTGAAAGGCATCTGGCAGATGTTTCTAAAGTTTACGCCGAAGGGAAATTAACTTTTTTCATTACATGTATTTCGATTACTGGGTTATATGTGCCATTCACAGAATTCACACCCAATTTAATAGAACCACACTCTTAGGGAATGTAAATTTGCACCATTATTAAGCACATAGACCACTCACAGCAAGAGTTAGCCAGGACAAAGCACAGCCTCCACATGGAGACAGTCTCACTGTGAGCCATTCAAATAAAAAAAACAAAGTGCAATCTATCACTTGCCCATATAGTCAAAACTGTTCATTTTTGGCACTTTCTGAAGCCAACACAGCAACTTGCAGATACTACCTGCAAAAACAGGTCACGGTTTACCTGTGCACAGGTGAGTTCCGAGTAGAATGAAGAAGTTTCCACGTCCAGGTAGAGGGGCACAGACTGCGACTCAGCACAGCTGAGGAGGGAATGAGTCAAGAATGGCAGCTCAGTGAGTCAGCTCTGACTAAGTTTGTGAGTTATTCTTGCATTTGACTCTACTTCATATTGTCACAGTAATCATTTCAACCAAAATAAGCAAGCAAGAAGGCTGATTAATAGTGGGTTTATTTAGGGGATCTCATGTCGCATTAGGTATTATTCACTGCTTTTAAAGCACGGACTAAAAATAAGCAGCAGTAAAAAGTCCGTAACAGTAAACAAGACAGTTGAAGTCATACAGAAAGGCTTTTCAGTTTGCCAGTGCCCTAACCTGTATGATCTGGTGCCATGGTCAGTGACGGTGTTGCACCAGGACACCAGGCCAAGCGTGAGGGTCACACTGGCTCCTCCAGAAAGGAAAAGCAGGCAAAGGCTCAGTAGCAGCGTGAGGAAGGCTGAGAACAAGGTGCTACAGCAGAGAGACAGAGACTGTATTTTAATCACTCCTGTACTTGCCCATGAAATATGATCAGGCCACTGGTGGCCAAGAGAATATGCTGGCCGTTCTATAAAAACAAGACCCCCTTAAGGAATTTGTTTAGTCTAGACATAATTATATTATCTCATAGTGCCCAATAGTCTAGGACACTGATCAACTCTAAAGCAACTTTAGTTTAACAGTAACAGTAATAATAGTAAACATCCTAATAACCAATACTACTCATACCTCATACTCATTATAATAATAGTTGAAACATCATAATAACCCATCAGAAACTATGACAATAACACTTAATCTAATATTAGTCTAACTACAATAACACAGACACGTGTGTTTGTGTGTGTGTATTTATATACGTAGCCATGTCAAGTTTATTTATATTTCCCATTATCATACACAAAGGTCATTCAATGTGCATTTTAGTAATAGAATAAAATCATGACGCAGAAAAACAGAATTAAGTATGAAAATCAAAGAATATACATATAGCATTGCTCCCATTCATTTTAATAGGGCAGGCCCTTAATAATATTAATAACCGGTCATTTTTACAGTCCATTATTACTAGAAGTATTTAATATTTCTATAATGTTCTATGATTTCTCTCAGTTACTCACTCGTCGTGCCTGCGGTGGAGGTAGAACAAGCTCCTCCAGCTCTGCGTAGCCCCGTACAGGACAGTGAAGACCCCCACAAACGTGGCGAACTGACAGGCAGCGGGCGGCCCCCACTGCTGCACCACCAGGTGCGTGACTTCTTGAGCCTGCCCCCCGCCCACGGTCATGTTCTCCGTCCTCCAGAACCCACTGCTGAAGAGCGCACACCGCCCCTTGAACGCGGACCCGTTCAGCGCCAGGGGCACGACCACCAGCAGGCCCGCGACAACCGACAGGGCGTGGGCGGCGCAGTGCGCGAGCAGCAGCCTCCGGACCAGCTCCATGTTCTCGGCCAGTTCAGAACTCGATTCGGGTGATCGTGGATGACGGACTACTCTCCCCAACTCCCCCAGTTCATGCGGACCCCTGGCTTTATTTACTAACGATAATATTACCCAGACCGGGGGTCCCACACAACACGCTCGATATCAGTCACGCGCAGCTGTTCGCTCTGCTAAGAGACGCCGCCCCCCAGACCCTGCGTCAGACATTGTGACGTGTCGTTCTTGGGCGTGATTGGTCGGTCTGGATGCGCCCGTTCTTTCACATAATAAATGCAGTGTGGAAAATTCCACGGCCCACGAAAATCTCTTCCGAACACTCATCTGGATTAATAGGTTTATATATAAAACATATCATATTATGGCAAATTATTACTGTGTGCAAAGTATTATTTTGTGGTGCATTATTACTGTTTCTTTTGAATGTCTACTGCTA
>JBBJLS010000032.1:8832609-8846830 GCA_037577275.1 Bryconaethiops microstoma | reverse complement strand
ATATATGGATGCTGTGAGATGCTCTCACTTCAGTTGAATCAGGACACCTTTTTCCTCATTGATACTGCACTGAGTAGCTGGTTGTGAATGGGTTAGCTGAGGGGTGGGCCTGCCTCGTCTCTCTCTAAATAAGTGGGGCAGTAGATCAGCCGTTATGTAAGCAGAACAGCAAAGACCCTGAGCTTAAAACTGGGTCATGTGTCACTCCTGTGCTTCCAGCGGCTATATCAGGATTATGTGAAAACCCCTGTGGTTAGAAATAAAGATTTGTATGTGAGCTGCAAACTCTCATTAGTACTTCTGCACAATCCAGAGCACTCAAAGCAGATTTCTCTCACCCCATTTTTGAGCTGTGTCACTGTGATGAGACACACTATCGAGTATATTTTAGACAATTAGACATGGTGTATTTATGGGGGGCACTTAAATCATCATCAGAAATAAAATTTCAGAACATCACAAAGATTACGAAGACGAATTAGGCGAAATACATCTCTGTATGGAACAGACACTTTTAAATGTAACATCTACTGTTAGAATATTTTGCTGTTAACAGACTGCTGCGACAGAATGCTTCTGCATACACTATGTGGACAAAAGTATCGGGACACCTGACCATCACACCGACAGGGACTTTAATGACACTGCATTCAAATACATAGACTTTAACATGGAGTTGGTCCTCCCTTTGCAGCTGTAACAGCTTCCACTCTTCTTGGAAGGATTTCCACAAGAGGTTCGAGTGTTTCTGTGGGAATTTGTGCCCTTTCATTCATTTATGGGGTCAGGCACTGAAGTTGGACCACAATCTCCGTTCCAGTTCTTCCACATCGAAACTCATCCAACCATGTTTTTATGGACATTGTTTTGTGCACTAAGGCACAGTCGTGCTGGAATAGAAAAGGTTCTTCCCCAAACTGTGTCCACAAAGTTGGAAGTATGGCGTTGTCCAAAACGTCTCGGTATGCTGAAGGATTGATTAAGATTGAAAAATGATTAAGATTGCACTTCACTGGAAGACAAGGGACCTAGCCCAAACTCTGAAAAACATGTGTCCCAATATTTTTGTTCTTATAGTGTAGAGAATCCCCCACTTTGTCTTCTCTCATTGTCTGGCTGCAGGTTGTAATGACACCTGTAGTGGCGCTAGGGGGCGGTACGTGTCTGAGAGGGGCTCAGAACTACAGCGAAAACGAAGAGCTCAGATGCTTCTAGAGCAGTTTTGACAGACCAAATAAACTGGTGAACGGAGCTCAAACACCCATTTACCACCTTTAACCAGCCACAGATGGACAAAAAGGTAAATTAATTAAACATTACTGGTGCCCTATTCGTGCTGTGAGTTTGTTACTGTGTTTGTTATTGTGTGAGAGGGGAGAGGAGGGTGGCACTCGTGGATCTCTGGTCTCCCTCATCCACATTTCCTCACAGCCTTACAGATGGGTTTCACCATCATCTGGGATTTTTATCCTTCTCCCCTTTAAATACACACGGGGTAAAATCCTTTCTGGCGTGCCTGTCAATGTATTTACATTCTGAATACATAACATACACGATATGGACAAAAGTTTTGGGACACACCTGTTTTTCAAGTTTTGGGCTAGGCCCCTTACTTCCAGTGAAGGACAATCTTAATGCTTCAGCAGACCAAGACATTTTGGACAACGCCATACTTCCAACTTTGTAAACACAGTATGGGGAAGAACCGTTTCTAATCCAACATGACTGTACCCTAGTACTCAAAGCAAGGTCCACAAAGACATGGTTGGATGAGTTAGATATGGAAGAACTTGACTGGTCCGCACAGAGCCCTGACCTCAACCCCATCCAACACCTTTGGGATGGACCGGAACAGAGATCAGCCTGACCTCATAAATGATCTGCACAATGAATGGGCACAAATTCCCACAGAAACACTCCAAAATCTTGTGGAAAGTCTTCCAAGAAGAGTGGAAGCTCTTGTAGCTGCAAAAGGGGGGCGGGGGGCAACTTCATATTGAAGTGTATGTATTTGAATGCAATATCATTAAAGTCTCTGTTGGTGTAATGGTCAGGCGTCCCAATACTTTTGTCCATACAGTGTAGCTTGGTGTGTGAGAACATTTATGCTATAAAGTTCCAAAACAAATGGGATTATTTGTTCATTTGGCTCTCCGTGTTACTTTCTGAAATTATTCAAGTGAGTCTAAAGAGTACACCCACATTGATTGTCTTCTTGTAAATAGCTGCACAAATGTTGTAAGCATTCACCAGTGCTGTATAACACTGAACTATGCCTGTAGCACTGTCTTTTGTAATATGTGACATCCTGCACTGTCTGAATTACTATAAGATTATTATTTGAGAAATTCCTGTGCTGTTTCTGTACACCTCCTGTACTGTTTTCTTTACAACCCCCTCACCCCACCCCACCAACAGTCCTGCATTGCTGATATGTTTGTTTACCAGGAGTCGGACTGTGCTGCTGCAGAGGAAAGCCTAGAGGATGAGGGCTGTGTAGCGTCATGTTCCGGGGCTACTGGGGGCTCCAGCTCCCGAGTGGAAGCCCAGCTGGCTGAGGCTGTGCGGTTAAAAACGGAGGGCAACGAGTTTTACAAGCAGAAGAACCTGCGTTCCGCTATTGGACGTTATCACCGTGCCTTGCTTATTGTTCGTAGCCTCAACTCAGACTTACCATCAGCCCTTAAAGGGTTCGGCGCTCAGTTGCCCACTTTTACCCCAGAGCAAGAACAGCTTCTCAGGAACACACAAGTAGACTGCTATAACAACCTGGCAGGTATGTGGGAGTTGAAAGTGAATAGGAATGGAAGCAGCTTGCCTCCTTTACTCAACTAGTAGCCTGTATCACACCCAGTTTGTCGATTTCCATGATCGAATCATAAATTATATATCAAACTAGACAACGGTCCTTTAGGACCTCAATTAAAGAACGCAGATGGATCGCACATTGGTCACTTGTATGCAGTGCTATTTCTGGGCTCGCCATCAAGGTCAATCAGTAGATCAGAGCCTGATGGCTCTGGAATATCATTGTTAGGCACATCATATTTAAAGATTTTCCTTAATGTCTCTTTATTGCTCTGTTCCTAGGCGGTGAAGTGTATAACTCTGTACAATGCAGTGACACAGCCCTGTTTTTCTGTGTTGTGCAGCATGTTTACTGCAGCGTGAAGTTGTAGACTACGTCCGAGTGCAGGATTACAGTCTGAAGGTTCTACATTGGAGGCCTGGAGACATTAAAGCCCTGTACAGAGCTGGAGTCGCCACCCTGGAGCTGGGTGATGCTCATACTGCCCGTCAGTACCTTCTCCAGGCCAGCAGAGGGAAACCTAATGGTAAAAATATGACTCCTGTCTTTCAGCTGTGGAGACATTTTTCACTTTGTAGGCTTGAGTGTGTGGAAGTAGTGAGACAAAAAGAGGGGAAGGTTAAAAAGTACTGCAGTGGCCATTTTGAGTTATTTGTCTTATGAATGAAAGGCTGAGAAAATGACAGAAAAAACATAAAATTAGTCATAATTCTAAGGCAGGGTTTCCAAGTCATGTTCCCGTCATATCCCTGCACTGCACACCTCAGCATTTTCTTTATGAAGGCCGTAATGTTAATGAGCTGAGTCAAAAGGGAAGCTAGAACATATTAAATTTACAATGCTGGATTGGGAAGCACTGTAAATGTGTTAAAAGTCTTGCTTTAAAAATAAACAAACTTGAAATGAAGACAGCACACACTCACATACGGTTCTGTGCAAGAGTCAGAGATCACCCTTTCATTTCCTTATTTATTTTTTTTAAATCAAAACAGCCATTAAGTTATTTTTCAGAAAAGACAACATTTCAGTTATTTCTTTAGTGTGCTCACCTTTTGTCTTTATTGCAACATTTCCTTTCTTTTCACGATACTTGCTTTCAGTTTCTATTTTAAAGGGATTTTTTTTCACCTTGTATCTGGCAAACTCTTCCAGTGTTCAGTCTTATAAGTTTGCTGCGTTTTCTGCTTCTCATAGTCCAAATAGATCAGTACAAATGTACCATCATAAACCTGTTATCTCAGTTGTTTTGGTGGTCTACCAGGTCTTGCATGGATGTTAGGCTGACTTTCTCTCTTAATAATTTTAATTTTTAAATCCAGTTTAGGGGACTCCTTTGACATTCTCATTCCTTATGCAAGTGGATGATGTTTTATCTAATGTAAGAAATCGCTTTTAGCCATTGTAACTGCACATAAGAAAGAACACTTATCCAAAGCGACTTCCATTCCCTAACTACAGGGGGCAGTCTCCCTGGAGCAAGTTGGGGTTAAGGTTCTTGCTCAGGAACCCAGTGGTGGTGTGCTGAAGGTAGGCTTTGAACCCATGACCTCTTGGTCCAGAGGCAGGTATCCTACCCTCTAGGCCACCATTCTTTATATACAATGTCTGTTTTCTGTACATTTCCTTAAGAATGTGTTACTTGTTTTTTTTCTCACACTGAAAAATGAATAACAGTGGTTGTCTGGACTGGAAATAAATGGTCTTTGACTTTTGGACAGTACTGCATGTTCATTAGTGGCGTAAGTACTAATGGCCATTATTGACTTCAAAAGGCATTTTAAAGCAGTAATTTAACAGGGGACTGCTAGAGGAGTAAGTGAATTAAAGCAAGTAAATTAAATAAGTGCATAATTAAAGAGGTGTTAACATTGGTGCCTGGAGATGTTAACAACTGCTGGTGCATCAGTGTGAAAAGAGCAAAGCTGAACAGAATACAATAAGTGGAAAATGGAAGTTCATTTAATAGAATGGATGTGCATTTAAACCGGAATTTTAACTAAACATATGCATGCTTCTCAGATGCCAACGTGAAGAAACAGCTCCAGCGTGTGGAGGAGAAGCTCAGTAAAGACTACCAGAAGGAGAAAGCTCTCTACAAAGGCATGTTCAGTAAGCAGAAACTAGGAGAAGAAGAAGAAGAAGAAGCTATAGAGGAGTCCCAAAACAGCTGTGAGAAGCTCTGAAGATGTTCCAGCTTAAAGGAAAGGTGAAAGATGAATAGAAACGAATGCTTATCAAAAACCATTCTGGGATATGCATTGTCTGTGGTATGTAAAACGGGCCCAAGTAAAGATTGGAGATCTCGTGCCAAGACTGAATGTGAAAGACTTTTATGACTGGGCTAGATAGTGAATGTTAATGCACTGGCTGAAAGCCTTTTTTAGTCCATGGACTATGGCTGTTCAGATTTGCATTCTTCTGTTTGTCTCCAGACAATATGTTTTGTTGTTTGTTTCCCTGCACTGTTCAGTTGTATAATAAATATTTTTGAAACTGTCTCCTTAAATCATTTCAAATTTTATTTAGGACTGCAAGATTAACCTGTTAATCTGTGGCTAAATTAAAAATAAGATTAGGATTGTTCTGATAAATCCCTGCAAACAGATGCTTGTGTGATGAATTTAGGCCCCACAGATTTAATCCCACTGTTGTTCCACAAAGCATTTCACTGAACTACCCACTAGCCCCATGTACTGGCGACATGCAAGCCAATCAGCATCACATTTTGTTTTAAATCTTTATTAATAGCGAGTCATTGTTCAACACTGAAATGAGTTAATAATTTCAAATGATGACATAATCTTATTTTAAAATCCTGAGCACACAGTTCAATTTATGCAATATACTGTACTTTCTGATTTTGGTCTGTCTTGTTAACAAGTGTGCGGTATATGCACAAAGTACTCAAATACTTACAGTATACACACTGTACTGTGTATAGTGCAACCTATGTATAGAATAAAAAGCACACTGGCACACAGAATAATAGTGCACAGAGACACAGTACAGAATAGCATGCAGAGGCACATAAACGTGCAGAAAGAATAGCTGTTTCAAATACTTATGTAACTTATGTAACTTGGCAGTAAGGGCACCCTCCCCTTCTAACACAGATTAATCCTAGGTCTGACCTATGTAAGGGGGCTGCAAGTTCATCAAATATCAAATGGAATGATTTTGGCCTTCACAATTACTTGCAGAAGGCTCTAACTAGTGCATTTCTGAGTTGTATTTTTGTCAAACATTTCTAGATAACAAGACATGAAATGAGTGTTTGAATGATCATTTGCCCTATAAGTGCACTGACCAATCTCCTATTGGTGTTTCTGTAAGAAATATACTCCAAACCATTAAGAATCTTCATCACAGTACCACTCAATTTGCAGGTGTCATGTTTATCATAATTGCACAGTTCTGCTGTATCACACCATCAGTTGTGATTGTCCATTTGAATATCTAAAGACTTGATCTTTGTCCTAAAAACCAGTCAGTAGACTGAAATTACTGCATGTTGTGCTTAGTCTTTCTTTTTTGACTTGTGGTTCTTATTGAAACTGAGGGACCTCATTGAGCCAAAAACTTTCCTCCCAAGGTCACGGAACGACCTGGAACGAGTAAGAGGGGCTGATGGAGGTGGAGAGGGAGAGAGGGAAGGGGAGGAAAGAGGTGACAGCGAGTGATTGCTTCCCTCAAGGCTCTGTGAACGAGAGAGATGAAAGAGACTGGCAGTGGAAGAGTGATGTTTTTCCTCTTTCCTCACAAGATGTCTTCCGCATTCTGCACCTCGTCCATCTCGGCTGATCTCCAAGGAGGAGCACCACTGACTGCAGTGGAAACGAGCATCACGTTTTTGGGAACGGGGCTCCAAGAATCCCTGAGATTCACTCCGGAACAATGCTCTCCTGGATAAGCGGAGACTGGAGCTACGACCATCCCAGCTTGTCCCTTTCTTTCTAGACGAGCTGGTGTCTTTTCGTTCCTGAACTCTGCTTGATGAAGTCTCTTTTAGTGAGGTGTGCCTCCGGCTAAAAGTCCCGAGCCTTTCATCCCTGTCCCTCGCCGTCTCTTCCTCTTTCCCCCAGAGCCGGGACTCGAAACCTTTCCAGAACTTTGCAGCCTTTTTTGGAGTCCGGGTGCTTACTTCTTCTTCCCAGCAGCTGCCATAGTCTCTTCCTGAGTAACTGCTAACTGTTGATGCTCGCACTAGCTCTCTAGAGGCATGCTTTCCCTGATAGAGCCTCTCCCCATCCCCACTTCTTCTCCAGCCTCTCTCTTGAGACCGCCACCCAGCTGCAGCTCCAGCATCTTGCCTGAGCGAACCACCACGAGGCCTGATGGGACCCTCAAGCGGGGAACCACATGGGTGAAAGTGAGGGAGAGAGCACTGGGATGGGGAGTCCCGCCGGAACACCGACAGCTGGGCAGGCGTGAATGGTGAATTTGTGAGCAGGCGAGGAGGGGAGTGTACTCTAGTGTGGGAAGCAGATCCTGGAGAAGAGGCAGGGTCTGAGTGACTGTGAGGTATTGGCAAGATTGGGGAAGTGCGAGAAGGAGTTGTACCAGAGCGATCGGAGTGAGGGCTGTTCGATTGTGTCGTAAGTGTGGAATGGGAATCTGAATGGGTAACCTGTAGGCGGCGCTGCTGAGAAATGTAATCCGGTTCCATACTGCAACTTCCTGCCCAGGGGCTTGAGGCTGCTGAGCCTGAATACAAGCCAGGCCGATCTGCACCATATGCTGACTGAAGAGAGGCACGAGAAGAGCGAGGTGTAGGGGCATTACATGGAGATGCTGCCCCTTCACCTCTCTCTCTCTCACTCCGGAAGCATTCTGCATCTAACTCCACACCTTCCTCCATTAGGCCCACTACCACTGACTTGGGCAACCCAGATACACGTGAAATCTCACAGACCACTGCAGAGTCTTCGCTGAGTTTAGCAGGACTTTCTGAGGTTTTGGAAGGCGGGCACCCTTCTGCCTCCTCTCGGGGTGCCCCACTCCAGTCCAGCGACTTGGAGAAGTTGAGCTGACCATATGACTTTCCAGTAATCTCCAGTGATCCGCGATGGTTGACTGTGGAAGGGCAGGTGGATATGCGTGGTCTGCTCCTCCAGTTGGGGGTGCTGGTAACCGTGTTTGATGATGAAGACGGAGAGGCAGTTGGAGTGATTAAGTTGGTGCTAAGATGCCCACAGGATCCTGACACCTGCTCTTTCACATTTTTACCATCAACACTCAGTCCTTTGTTTAAATTTGGATTCAGGTTCAAATTCAAGTTGAGGTGAAAACTAATGTTGAAATCCTCCCCAGTTACAGATGGCAAGTTTCCCAGATTGATCGAATTCCGGCTGGCTTTCTTTCCAATGCTGCTCAGACTAACTCTAGCAGAGTTACCCAGTAAAGACTTGCATGGTGTTGCACTGCCCCCAGTCAAGCTGGAGGAGGAAGCACTCCTTGGGTGGACTACATCGTGGGTCGAGAGAGTAGTAGTCTTTTGAAATGCTCGATTTGAGTTCTCAGGAGTCACCCTGCTGTGGTACTGATGGACTAATCTGGTTATGTACTGTTCCAGCCTAGTGAGAGATGGTGAAGGTGGAGGTTGGGTCCTTACAAGGGGCTGTTCAGGTTCTGGTTCCCCAGGCTGATCCCCCTCTAGGCTGGGGGAGCGACGGGTGGGGGAAGATTCCTGGCAGGAAGTGAAAAGAGGACTTTGTAAGGCCACTGCATGGAGTGGGCTAGGATAAGGGTACACCTCTTTTGTCTTCCGCGAAACTAAGTCAGAGCAAAATTTGGGATCTACTTGCAGTTGTGGATTGGTAGTAGACGAGGAAATGACAGATCCCTTCTGTGCTCCTCCCAAACTAGAGCAGAGGTTTGTCAGAAACATGAGCCCATCAATTTCTAGTTCACCTGTTTATAAAGAATTAAAGAGAGCATGTTATAAGGCTTTCACTGAGAAACTACAAGAGACATGTAACAGGAATTAGGTGGTTACTGATGAGTTGAATTTGTGTTTCAGGAGGAAAATCAAACACTGCTGGGTTAGTGAAAGTATCTCAAAGCACTTGTCACAATAAAATTTGAGTAGCTATGTAAGGAACAGGTAGCAATTTTTTTTCCTACCAGTAGAAGCTGGCCTCCGCTCTCCTTTTTGACCTGGAACAGTCCCCTCTGAGCTCTGCAGATTCTGTTGCTCAGCCTCCCTCCACTGGGTGGTACTGTGATCCAGCGAGTGGGGCCTGCAAGTTCCCCCCATTTTAACTGGCCCTCCAGGGGCTGCCTCGCTAGCCACTGAGTAACAGGAGTCTGACAGCGAGCTCCCGCTGACCGAGTAAAAACCTGTGGAAAAGAAAGCAGAAAAGGTGGGGGGAGGGTTGTTAGGAACGTGAACTGAACAAAAGAGTGGCTGGACTGGTGACAGGATATAAATTAAGGAGTAAGTTAAAAAGCCAGAGTTAATCTTTGTCAAAGGCTGCACAGAGTAGTCCTTTGGTCTATTTGTATTTTATTCTATTCTATTGTTTTCTCAATTTTGCTGCTCTTAACTTTGTACTGTCCACTTTCTGCCGTTACTAAGCGAATTTCCCACTTGTGGGACTAATAAAAGTTTATCTTATCTTATCTTAAAACACACATAAATAGGTGTCACACTGAAGTGAAAAGAAAATGAAATTCATTTTACACAACCTTAAACAGACCTAAAAATGAGCTTGAATAGACATTTACATGATTTCATATGGGGTTGGTTACTTTCAGTTGTCAAGCATTAATGCCACACATACATATATAAAATACTAGTCAATTCTTATAGTTGTTTACAATCAGTACAAAGTGTAAGGCCACACCAGTGTGCACCAACATGTAATCTCTGAATAAAGAGAGCAAAGAGGAATCAAATCTGCCAGTAACACTCAAAAGAGTGAAGTGGGCTTTGAAGAACAATCTCAAACTCTGCAATCATGTGGGATACTTCACAGACTATGAGGGTACACATAGCCATTTTCAAAGAACATTTTGAGAAACCTTTTGCAGAAGCTTCCACTGCAGAAACACACAGTACACTAAGCTCCACTGGGTTCTTTGAACTCTTTTGAAGTTCAGAATGAAAAGGCAGTACCTGAGCTTGGTCTAGAGTCACAGTTCAGTGAAGTGGTGCCAGTGGGATCTGGAGTAGGAGGGGAGAGAAGTTCTGATGGGATATCCCAGGACAGAGTGGACCAACGTGAGCTGATTCCCTCCCCAGCCCCAAGGCCTGGTAACACTGGATCCGCTGGAGAAGGAATCTGAGAAGGCCCAGCAGATGGCAAAGGATACAGCACATGTTAAAACAAGTGAGCAGTGGTAATTACAAGGCACTCATCAGAGATGTTTATGTTTACACAACAGCGCTTCAAAATAGTGCTTCAGCAGCAAACCACTGACTCTTTACAGCTACTAAATACAGGGAGTTTTTTGTCCAAGGACAATACTATCACGCCAGGCCATCCGCTACAATAACTGATGCATTCTTCAAAATAACAGAATAAACTGGCATGAGAAAGGGTCCTCTTGTTTGTCTTCCAGAGTTGCTCTGTTCATGCTCTGTTGCTCTGTTTCCTCACCAAATCAGACTAGTTTGAAAATACAGCTGAAAAAGGTAGAGTTTCCAGGGTAGTAAATTGGCATTTATTTACCAACCAACACACCTTGATGACTACACATTCCAAATGTTAAGATAGTTTCAGCTTCAGGACAGTTTTTAAAACAAACATTAGACTGGGGATTTTAGCAGGACATGGAAACCCAACAAAGTTTAGAAGTCCTTGCTATGGGCTCTTTTTGCTGAGTGCTGTAACTGATTTCACAGCTCAAGCTTCCCTCTACAAAGACATCACTCCTTCAATATTTTCTTGAACAATGGACTCCTGTCTTCTTCCCATAAGCAATGATCAATCCTTTGACTTTTTAGACACACAATGCAGGTGACTCATGTTGCTGGAAAGACCTAACCCGGGGGATGGGATGGTTCATGGAGAAAGAATGGACAGAGTGACAGATGACGAAACAAAGAACAGTGAAGGAGAAATGGAAGGAGGGGGGAAGAGGGGTCTTGAAACAGAAACTTTGACCAGGCTTATCTCTGCTTCAGCAGTTTGCCCATGGTTCCTCTCTCCCACATATATGTATGAGAGAGAAAAACAGAAGACCTGTGAGAGACAGAAAGAAACAGTGAGAGATTAAGAACGAGGCAGAGATGAAGGTTGAAGACTTAGCGAGGGGACAGACAGAGATTGATAGCAAGGAAACTGTGTGAGTCAGTGGGAGAGAGAGAAAGTAAGAGAGAGAGAGAGAGAGAGAGAGCGGGGGATGGGTTGCCTAGTGAGAGAAACAGCATGAGGGAGGCATTTTAAACCCCCGGTGCACACATGCGCGCGCGCGCACACACACACACACACACACACACACAGCACTCCCAGATATGACTACCACCCCCACTTCACTTCAGAATACCGTTGAGCTGCTCTCCCTGTTCTCTCTCTCTCACTTCGCCCACACAACCAATTCAGCAGCAATACTTAACTCTATCTCCGCTAGAGAAATGTTTCTTCTGTGAGAGAAAAAGAAGACACTGCAGCTTTTCTGCATGAAACAGTCATCAGTTAATGAGGTATGCTAGGGGTGTAGCAATGCATCAAGACATCATGATATCCCAGTGCAAAACTGTGATGATGTGTAGACTGTGGAGACAGGCTGCTTTTTTAATTATACAGTTCTAATGAAACTTCGGTGTCTGAATACCATTTCACAAACAGCCAGAGCTAATCAGCAACCCTGTATTGCACTTCTCCCTCTTCCCAGCTCTTAGTTAAGAAGTTGTGCAACATGATTGTTTTTCATTTTTCGTCATTCAATGTCATGAGAATGTCAAATCATGAACGCAGTATCATAGGCAAACTGAATCATGGACTATTGCTGGAGTATCACAGCAGTCCTACAATATTCACAAGAGAGAAGCTATGGAAATTGCATTTGGTGTGAGCTGCAAAAAAACCCAAGAAGGTAGTGTAGTAATGACAGTACTATTAAAATACATTTAATACTATTAATAATAAAAAGTACACTCCCATACCTGTACAGTACCACATTCTTACCAGGTTAGCAACAAACATATATATATATGAGAAACAGTTTTACATAAGTACTCATATATATCAAGTACTGTGCTTTTATATTCAATTATCCAATAAGTTAAAAATTATAATACATTATCAAACAGTATCATATTAATGTAAGGCATTTTCAGCCACTGATTTTTCTCTCAAGAAATGTTTCAAATCAAATTCAGAATGTTGTGATTTGTTACTCCTGATAATCATTATTATATGTGTACTTTATGGGGCCATTCTGTGGGCATGAATATTGTGCTTTTTTGCCCTTTGTCTGTGATCATTTCTGCTGCTGCTATATAGCGATCCCAGAATGAACATTGATGCATATAGATGCTGTAACATATATGAAATGTATGTGCTGTGCATTATCAAAGTATGAAGTTACATTTTATTTGATTATCAGAGATGTGGGGCCTAGTCCATGTATCTGTGTGTGAGAAACTTGATCCAGGTCTGAGAGCACAGTCACATTGAGCACTGGCTCTTTTCCAGCCACCAATCAATCTGTGGACTGAGGAGCAGTTTGGCACATGGAAAGAGAGTTATGTAAGACTAATGATGAAAATGGATAGAAAATGAGAATAAGGAGGAGGCGTGGGAGGTGTTTCAGTCTGATCTCCCCTGTCTAATGATAGAGCACTTACCCTGGCACTCATATCAATGCCACAGGAGGTGTGCGGACATTTATCCGTCATTACTGTCTTCCATCAGGAAACAATCATTGAGAACTGTCTTCTCTTTATTCCAGCACCACCCACAGAGGACTGGAGAGACCGTTTCCACAGTTTACTGAATGATTTTTTTTTTAATGAAAAGTTAAAGGAATAGCTTGGGGGGAAATTCCTATTTACACAATTTTCTCCTTACCCTGAATGCAGCCAATCAGACATGACAGGCTTGGTGTTTGAGATTAGCTTCTTTTGGTGTGCTCTGAGGAAAGGATGTGATGATTTGGATATTCAGATTAACATGATGGTAACTGGAGCAGTATAAGCTTTTATTACTTGTGAGGTGGGTTCGCTGTGGAAGCAGATTCTGGACACCAAATATGCCTCGGCTGGTCCATTATGCTTGGGGTAAGAAAAAAATTGGGTAAATTTGATTTCTCCCTACACAGCTCCTTTAAAAGTGCCTGTATTTGCACTTAACTGGAATTAATCAATGGAAAAAGGAGCACAGTATCCAATTGCCCTAAGGGAGTTAATTCATTGAGATCCTGGTGCAGCCATGTGCTCTGCTTTCCGCCTCCATCCCTGCATTTCTCTGACCAGCGCTCCCCCCTTCCTCCAGCTCCCTCCGCAGATAGCAGTCAAGAGGTGATATCTATGACGCTTGTGGTAGAATCATGTCAACATGTGCTGTTTATGCAAATGGCAGATGCGTTGGCTGAAAGGCAGCAAACAGAGTCATGACTAAACATTTTGCCTCAATATATTGCTTTATCTCCTGGCTATACACTGTTTTAACCACACGGGTCAATCTTTTTTTGGAAGGTTGGCTTCAGATCATGAGCTCTTACACATCCCTAGATTGAGCTGTTATTTCATAATACTTATTTTTACTTCTGGCTTACACAGCTACAGACATGAGTCACCCCATGTTTGGTGTGTAACTGAGGGTCTAACAGAGGGTGTAAAATTAATTAGTCAACCCCTAATCGATGCGCAGTAAGTGAAATAGGTTTTTGCTGTGCTCTACTGTATAATGAGAACTGTACAGATACAGAGTTTCAAATACAAAGAAACACTGTTGAGCACAGGTGAATGTTTTCATTGTGTAGAACTGATGGCTCCTACCACAAGGCACCTGTTTCGGTTAGTGTCTTGCTGACCAATACATAGGCATCACTAATCCACCCAGCTCAAATAAGCACTTCCCTTTCATCTTCTCACCTTACACAGACACACACACACACACATTCACAGCTTGGAACAACCCCATGCCTCCAGTGAAAAGTCCCTCATACCTGGAGAGCAGCTCACTTGTCCATATCTGACTACTTTAAAGGACCCATAACACAGCAAACTGATTTTCCTTGCTTTTTTGAAAAAAAGTTTTTCAGCAGATACCAGCACCCAATTGATTTATAGAACTGAAGCTGCAAAACCAGTCTGTTTTGATCCATTGTTTTTGTCGTGTCACAAAAAACCAACACATTTACATATTTCCACTAATATTCACTCGACAGCAGTTTACCCATTTCACTCATTTACGGTGAAGTTGTTTCAGCCCAAACTGCTTTTTTGAATAAGGCACAATACGT
>JBBJLS010000032.1:8784443-8832479 GCA_037577275.1 Bryconaethiops microstoma | reverse complement strand
TATATATATAAAATTTATTTATTTATTTTTAATACGGAAAAGAAGAGGTTGGAAAACGGTTAAGTAAATTACTGGATTTGTGGATGCATAAACTCACAAACATACTAGGGAGTGAACAACAAATGTGAAGGAAAATGTAGGATATAGGACCTTTAGGGTTTCAGTAATATTGTGCCCTCCACACCTGACCACACACCGGATCTTTTTCTATTTTTTTCAAATGTGCTTAATCTGAAGCAGTTTAATCCTGTGTGTTGGAAAATACCTTGCCTCAGACTCGGTGGCTCAGAATACCCTTATTTAACCTTGACACGTTGGATGGAGGATGTGTGTTTAGGCGCTGACACGGTGTGTAACTTGCACCCTTCAGTAAATAGTGGTGGCCTGGCTGTGTCAGGGTGTGCAGTGTTCTGCACTGGTTTGACGCCATTGGTTCCAAAATGGCACAGCACTTGCGTTATTGTGTTTTGACTAATGTCCTAAGGTGTTAGTAAGAATTGTAACAGAACATCACGGCCCCCGATTGTAATCTCTATTTCCCCCGTCCCCCCTGACCTGTTGCCTACGGGCTGTGGGGGCTCCATCCTCGGCCGCGCTCTGGAGGTCTGCGTCCCGCGGAGCGACGTTGGCTGCGGGTTCCCCGTCTAGTACCGCGTCCACCAGCTGCAGCTGGCGTCCTCTGAGCAGGTCCAGCTCCATGATCCCAGCCAGCGTGGCTTTCAGACGCTCTCCGATGCGAACCCGCTCGCTGCCGGACCATAGCGAGTTCACGCAGCTCCTGCGCCCCGTCATGATGCGCCCGAAAAGCGAATTCCGAGCAGCCGAGCGGTCCAGGGGGCGAAACGGGGACCTACAGGGGACTCACCTGCCTGTCAATGGCGCATCACTGCCTCTGCGTTAGGATGCACATCGTTGGCTATTTGTACCCTTCTAAATAAAAAGCATAGTCCGTGACCATTTTTCACAACGGGCGATTACGCATAAGACGCGCCGCTCACTCCAGGACTAACTCTCACATTCACACACTCGTGGAAAGAAATGAAGGCTGCGTCCAAGCATCCGTGAACCTCTGCTCAGTCCAGGAAAAAGGCAAGGGAAGGCAGAGCGACCATTTTTCAATCATATCCTGTCTTTCCGTCCTCATTCCCGTTCATAATGCCGATTCAGTTGTGCGAAAGAAAAGGCACCCCGCGCACAGTGAGAGGCGGAGACAAGAGTTTTGGGGGCGGGGCCACGATACGAGAGCTTGGCGCTGATTGGCTGGAGAAGTTTTCGAATACAGCAGATGCTCCCTAAAGACAGATCTCTGGATGTGGAAACTCAGTGTTTGATTCCTAACGTTGTCAGTTTAGTGTTATATTTATATGACTCACGCGCTTCCTACCAAAGAAGCGACCCGAGGATCTGGATGCCTAGCAACAATAGCTCGATGCGTTTGTGCCGGTGGCTATGCGGACACGTGCATCCCATAGGCTTGAGAGCGGGGCCTGCATCAGCTCAGTTCAAACAGCAGGTGTCGCTGTCAGGCAACGCGATGATGTCATGGCAACTGCACAGCGTTTGCTACGTGTGAAACCTGTTTCAGATCAGTTATGTGCCACGTCTGGTCCTGCAGTGCTACTATGCGTCAGATTCTCATTCCACCTCTAATGATGCAGTAGCTCCATACAGATGCCTGTTCCTCAGTCCTGCACATCCCAGTGTTTGCTCGAACACAATGAATTCAGCTCACCAGCTGAGTGACTGTGTTAAAGCAGTGGGGCTACTGAAATGCGCACTGCAGGGAGACTGACAGAGAAAACACTGTCCTACATACACGTGGACAAAAGTATTGGGACATACCCCTCCATAATTGGGGGTTACTGCCTTCATAATACCCGCCCAAACTGTTATTTTTGTCTCTTTGGTGTGGGGGGCTGGGGGTTACAGTACCCCCCAGTACGCCCTGTATTTCGAACCATGGACATACCTGTTTTTTAGGGTTTGGGCTAGGCTCCTTATTTCCAGTGAAGAGCAGTCTTAATGCTTCAGCAGACCAAGACATTTTGGATAACGTCATGCTTCCAACGTTTTGGACACAGTTTGGGGGAGGCTCTTTCTATTCCAGCATGACTGTGCACTAGTGCACAAAGCAAGGTCCATAAAGACATGGTTGGAATAGTTCGGTGTGGAAGAACTTGACTGGCCCCACAGAGCCCTGACCTCAATCCCATCCAACACTTTTGAGATGGACTGGAATGGAAATTGCTAGCCAGGCCCTCTTGTCCAGTATCAGTGTCTAACCTCATAAACACAGAATGAAAGGGCACAAATTCACACAGAAACACTGCAAAAACAATCTTGTGGAAAGGCTTCCAAGGGGAAGGGACGCTGTTATAGCTGCAAAGAGGTGACGAATTCCATATTAAAGTCTATGTATTTGAAAGCAATATCATTAAAGTCCCTGGGACACCTGACCATTACACGTCAGGTGTCCCAATACATTTGTCTATATAGTGTTCATCTCCCTGACTTAGACTGAGGAAGTCATTTATAGTGTTTGGATACTTTAAATGTAGCTTGTATTGATTTAACATGTGAACCTCCAAGAGAGCAATATAAATATGCAAGTTCTAACTATTTCACCACAGCAGGCATGAAGATTAAATGTTTCAAAAATAACATGCACTAGTCAGCCATAGCATTAAAGCCATGTGCCTAGTACTGTATATAGGTTTCCCTTGTTTTGCTAGTTTGCCTTCTACCCATAGAGCATCCTCATGCCAGCTCTTCCCCAAGTAAATGACGCACACGCATCTGGCCATCCACATGATGTAAAGAAAACAGGACTCATCAGAAAAGTTCACCATCTTCCATTGCTCCGTAGTCCAGTTCTGATGCTCTTGTAACCATTGTAGGCACTTTCAGCAATAGACAAGAGTCACCATGGGCACCCTGGACTGTCTGCAGCTGTGCGGCCCCATATGCAGCAAACTGCAACGCACTGTGTGTTTTGACACCTTTCTATCATAGTATTTTTCAGCAAGCTGTGCTACGGTAGATTCTTCTGTGGGATTGGACCATACGGGCTCGTCTTCTCTTCCAATGCGCATCAGTGAGTCTTGGGCTCCCATGACCCCATCACTGATTCACAGGTTTTCCTTCCTTGGATAAACTTTGGCAGGTACTGACCCCGACATAACAGGAGCTCCCCACAAGACCTGCCCTTTTAGAGATGCTCTGACCCAGTCGTCTATGCATCACACTTTGCATCCTATCAAAGTTGCTCAGATCCTCACGCTTGCCCATTTTTCCTACTTCACATCAACTGAACTGACTGTTCACTTGCTGACTAATATATTCCACCCATTGACAGGTGCAACTGCAACATGATCAGTGTTTTTAACTTCCCAAATAGTCACATTCTTTTCTAGTTATTCGTTAATATGAAATGTAAGTGAAAAAAAACACTGCTACAGTTGTCTAAAAGCAAAATAAATTATGTTGTTGGATATGGTAACAGCAAACAGCCTAATAACTATGTTATTCTGTGAAAGTAGGGCAGTCAGCTTGATTTAGTGAAGTGACAGTCATCTTGTTTCTCATTTATTAAAGCTACTGGGGGCATCACCCGAAGGCCTCTGGATCATGAGTACAAGTTTTATTTATTATTCAAAATGCAATATGTTGTTGCCCAGTGAAAAGTTGACATGGTATACGCAATGTACTCTGGCACCAGCCTCTGAAAAAGGTTTGGCCTAACTGGAGGGTGTGAATCATCTGGCCATACAACAAAGCTCTAAAAAGTCTGCAGGGTTAAATTAATTTAGTGTTTATTTGAGCTTAGAAATAAGCAGATTTAGTGGGTTTAAACTCTACACTTAAAGGAGAACTTGACCAATTTATATTTTCTGCATATTTCTATTATTCATTTCCAAACAGTCATTCAGAGCAATTTGCAGAGAAATGATTGTCTAACTGTCTGACTTTCTTCACAAATGTGTTTATAGAAACAAAAAGTTGCAATATTTTATTTACTTCCCAAAACCACCAGTGAACTGACAGATGTTCTTATAGGTAATGTTGATGGTGGTAAAATGATGGTAAATCTAAAATATCTCAAACTTGCAGTAAAACACTCACTTTTAGAGGCATTAAATTCTTTAGCTGTTGCTGAAGTTGCTGACTCAGCAGGTTTCACTAGAATGGCACATTTCACATAAAAAATCTTAACAGTTACATAAAAAACTTCCAGTTACATAAAGAAATCCATATGCTGATCCAAGACCAGCCTTTAGAAAGTAGCAACAGTCCACCAGCACTGGGCTGTGAACTATTTTGTGTGTAAGCACATATTTACACGTACTTCTGCCTTCCTCCTTTTCACACCTTCACTCCTCGTCCCCTTATAAAGCCGAGTCTATCCGTCTGCGAGGCGGGGATTGAGTGCACTTCTCTCCGAGGGGACTCACCGTCAGCCTGGGTTGTAGGACACCTCAGCCTCCACCACACCACCACACGCAGACATGCCACCCTTTGAGAGGTCTATGGAAATGATGCCTTTCAAGCAGAGGAAGTGCCTAGGTAGGCAAATTTCATACTATTGGAACTATTGGGTCTATCTCTTGTGGTAATGATGGAACTGAGGTATTATGAACCATCAGATAATATGGGAAGCATTAAGAAATGTAGTTTTTGGTCCATATTTTGCTGGTATTTATATTTTTCTAAATCAAGAAATCTTGTAGTCTCATTGAACACTCTTTAAGCGATTTGCAGTAGAAAAATGGAGATGATAAAGATAAAAATTTCAAGGACGGATTTCAGCGTATTTGTCGTATGTTACCTGAATTCAACCAGTTAATTTTCATTTGGAGCTAAATAGGTTATAGTCTTTATGCCCATGAACAAATGTTTGAAATAAATTTATGGGACTTAAGGCACTGTTTTGTTGTTTGTTCACTCTTGGTTGTTGTCTTTTATGCTCAATTTATTATTATTTTTTACACGCAGCCACAAGAAAAGATGAAGTCTGCACAATTCGGTCCAAATTTCCCAACAAATTACCGGTTGGTTCTTTCTCAGCTTTGGCTCTGCTTGAAATTTTCTTTGACATTTTAGGACAGTGTCTGACCTTTGTGTTCCGAATCCAGGTCATCGTTGAGCGATACATTCGGGAGAAACAGCTTCCTCTACTGGACAAATCCAAATTCTTGGTCCCTCATGAACTCACAATGGGTCAGTTTCTGTGTCTGCTCAGGTGAGTGGCTGCCAGAGAGCTCATGCTCAAGTAGTGCATGAGCTTTGAAGGGCAGATATTAAAGTGGTGTGAAAAAGCTTCTGTTTTATATTCAGTATGAAATGATAGGAGACACTTATTTTTAGTTGGAGTGCTCTTGATTACATAAAACCGCTGTGTCCGCTGACCGCTCTACTAATCATCCGACACTTCTAAATCCCAATTTTCACACTATTTCTGGATAAATGAGAACATACAGTTATGTGCAATGGTCTAAGTTTGCATTCACTACAGAGAACACATGACTACACATAATTATGCTCAATATCTGTTTATTTGCTTTAACATTATGAGGGGAAAAATAGAAAATTTGTAGAAACTGCACACTAAAATTAGCAAAGCAGTGCCATATTTAAGTGTGTTTCCTGCAGAGGATGGGTACTAATTTTCACTTACAAAAACAAAACAACACTTGGGGTGTTCACACTTTTGCACACAATTACACAGAAGACGAATTGTTTTGGTTAACATTGCTTTAAAGAAATAGATGGACTTTAGAAATAGAGTAGATCGCTATTATGCTCAATCCACTTACATATCCATTTTTAAAATAAAGGTTCCTAAGACGTTCTTGGCTTGGACACATGGTTTTAGTAAAAATATTGAATTAGAAAATAGAATTCTTTACATCTTATTGTTCTTCGCTCCTATACTACTTATATCTACTGAAAGGGTGCTTAGAGAAGCAAAAGTGGTTCTTCTATGGCATGTGCCAAAGAAACCTCTTTGACCTTCTCCAAATCTTTCTTTTTTGTCTTTCTCTGACACGCAATTGAAGTTCCCATCCTTATAATTAGCTGAACAAATCATATTCTTACAAATGTGACCCACTGACAGTCTTACAGTTGATTTGATTCTCCCTCTATCTTCCTCTCAGGAGTAAGATAGTGCTGGAGGCCTCCCAGACTCTGTTCCTGCTGATCTCAGGAAAGAGCATGTGCTGTATGTCAGCCAGCATGGCAGAGATATACTCCCAGCACAGAGATCCAGATGGCTTCCTCTACATGACCTACGCCTCCCAAGATATGTTCGGCTGAGACAAGCCCACGGTGCCTCTTTAGGAACCACTCCGTTATCTCCATTATCCCATTCTCCACTGGCCGAGCACTCCCACCATCATCTCTCCGCAGTCCCGCTGGACTGTGTCACACCATGCAGATCTGGCCAAGAATCTTCCTCCGGCCGGCAGTTCAATTTTTGTTCTCATTAATTAGCTTAAGGTTTATGGAGGGGAGAAGAAGAAAAAGTCGTGCCTTGTCAGAAGTTAACATGAGTCGCCACACAGCTAAAGAATCATAACACGCGAGCACTTATCTTGGAGACACAGCTGTCTGGTCATGACATTCTGAGTTTGTGGGGCAGCACTGGAACAAAAGAGATGTCCCAGGATCCCATATCCTTCAACTTGTTGTCACAGGAAGACAGTGAGGGAAGAGGGGCCATGTCTGGATAACAAACATATACCATCTTTGTTCCCTTTATTGTCTCTATTCACTTGTCTCCTGGAAACAGCCCTGATGGAACTGAACTGTAGACTGAGCCATTTTGAGTTCAAACGCCACAGTGAAAATGTTTACAGTGAACAGGACCGTTGTGTACACTACCTCGACCGTTACTGCGAGCGCTAAAAATAAACTGTTCAGCCCTTTTAATACCTAGTGTCTGCATGGTCTTTCCAGCCTCCCTTTATTTAGGGTGTCTTCTTAACAGCACTCTTGAATGCACCAAAAAAATGGCATTACTTGACATAAATGACGCTGCCTGTGATATTTGCTGTAAAAAGCTCTATGCAAATAGATAATAGCTCTGCATCGTATCTAAGCTCAAGGCTTTTCAAGAAGCATTCTGATGAGTTCTAAGTTGGGAAGTTGCCAACACGGAAAGCCCCAGGGCCTGAAGTACTTCTCCGCCCGCCAATAGACTCCTCAGTATCACACCTCACTGACAGTTCTACCGCCCTCCCACACCCACACACACACCCCTTATATAATCACAGCATCTTATATAAGGGCCAGGGGTCAATATGCCGGTTGGCTGAGAGAGCCTTTGAGCTCAGGTGTGATGTTACTCAGTAAAGGGAATGTAGTTTAGATGCAGTGTAATAATGCTGCGAGATGCATTCTTGCTTTCACTTTCCCAATTAGCACATCACTGAGAATTCTAGTGCCCCACTGCACCAAGTGTTTCAGAATCAGAATCCTACAATCTAAGAAGTCATACGAATGTTCAAAGTGTAGGGTCAGGGAAGGCCTCATTGGCCAGAACACGCTGTTAACTCGGTAATGACTGACAATGATGCATCAAAGTCAATGAAGGAGCTGTGAGTGCAGAAAGGACTGAATTTACAGTCTACTGTAAAGTGGCACCCTGATGTTATGCTACTTGGTATGCAGCCTTAATAAAAATGACCCAGTTTTCTTGACCCCAAGCCTAGACCAAGTAGGATTTTTAACAGTGAGACACGACTACAATTTAGTACATAGGTGTGGCTTAATCCAGTACTGTATATCAAACACATTAAAGTGTTTGATATACAGTACTGTGCAAGTACACAGGCTCCTGCAATTCTATTTAAAGTTTTTTTTTTTCCAGGAAAAAAAATTTGCTTAGAAAACAGATATTAGAACAAACTTCATGTGTGTAGTATGTTTTGTTTATCAATTTCCTGTTCCCTATTCCTGTTGGTTGTAGGTATAATACCGGCTTCGGCTAAAGATAACTTCGTTAGGTTAAATCAGGTTTGCAAGAGATAGAAGTGAACAAATCCATGCAACGGCTGGGAGCATCATGGAATAATATGGAATTAAAGAGAGCTCACAAGGTTTTTTTTGCTTTTTTTTTTGCTGTATTCATTATTTATTCTAGTGTTATGTGACAGTGTTTTTCAGAAGCATATTTTTATGTAGTACTGCAGACATTCACAACATGCTTAGAAAAGCACATGGTGAAGTAATTTCTCATGATAACATCTAACCATAACACCTGTCCCTAGATCTCTACCGTAACACCTTCTCTATATAGTTCACTCCCTAAACATTCCTTCTCATTCTTATCTTGTCAAGGTCACCAAACAGCCTTGCATTTCAGTTCTTCAGAGGGACTTGCACCAGTAGCGCGTCATCCTTGAATATACGGTTGGGAATTTCCATAGAGACATACAGTATGCAAAGGTTTCATCTGACTGGACATGCAGTTTAGGAGTCACTTCCTCTAACGTGACATTGAAGGCTGTAGCGCTGTATAGTCCAATGTGTTCCTTTTAGCTCACAAAGGGCTTGATGATGACCTAATCAGTACAGTAAGGGAAATGCAATTCTGTCGTGCTTTAAAACTCCAGATCTGAATTTGAGAATCACTTGGTAACGAGAATCAAGTCCAGTTATGATGTGTATTTTAATCTCACCTGAATTAAAGAAATTAAATAAATCAATATTGGTGTTAAGGCGACAATGCAGAAATCATTGGAGAAAGGAGCATGAATAAATGGCCTTTGCTTTTACAACTATTGCTTTTACAATTATTCAAGACGTAATATATTCAGCACAAAATTAAGCAGTGTGTGCAAAAAAAATTAAAAAAATTTTTTCTACCAAATCTTGCCCTCAATCGTGCCACCACCTGGTTTATATAAAAAATTTGAGCATTGAAGCCTACAAAGAGCTTCAACAAAACAGGCATTCATTGATCAAATCAGATTGGATTAAACACATCTTTAGCAGACTGTCATCACATAGGCAGCTTGTAAATGGTGTGACAAAGCCTAAAGATGACTGTGTAAAACCTGTTTTTTATTCTCTCTCTCATTATTATGAAAAAAGGGCAGGACTCCAATGTGATAGAATATTGCATTTCAGCAGGAGTCTTCTTTCCTAACAACAGAGACAAAACACAGCTAGCATGGGAAAAGCCAGTGTCGCTCCGAGCACTGGAGGTGAATTCATGACAACAGCAGAGTAGCATCTAAACATGCCTTGACATGAGAGAGAGACATACAGAGTGAGAGCGGAAGGGAGGAAGAGAGCATGAGAGAGAGAGAGAGAGCGAGCGATCGCTCGCTGCATACATTCCTGCACACAAGCCCTGTTGAATCAAGTTTCCCCACTGGAACTTCGACACTAAACAAAACGAAGCAGGCAAAGAATCAGAAGTCATGACAAAAGCAGAGCACTATCAGCACTAATCAAAGAAACCCTGTAATTTGGTGCAACACAGGCATCTGTTATGAAGCGGAAGACGTCACTTTCATAGCAGAAAACAGCACTGCGTCACTGATAACGGTTTGATACTGACTAATCTGTACTGACAGCATGGATTTTTCCCAAGTTATATTCACCTCAATCAGGCAATTGATAGAAGCAGTATAACAGCTTATTCATGAATAATTATTTATTTATTTATCTATCAGATTACCACCAGAACTCAATGCAAGACAAGCTAAGATATACGAAATCCCAACTCCTATTAAAGACTGAAATCTGACATGACAGTCATTATAGGTAGGTATATAAATCAAGAGAAAATTTTATAGCTGTCAAATTTCTAAGATATAAAAATACAGATTTTTAAGAATAAATTAAGTTTGCAAAAAAAGATTAAGGATATATTGTGGAATATCATATACATAAATGCTCACTGGTCACTTTATTAGAAACACTGACCTTCAAGACTTTGCACAGTAAGAGACTGTAGCTCATCTGTAGATGCAGAGTTTGGGTTCACAACTGTATGCCTAAATGGTGAACCTATAAGGAAGGTGCGGTTTAAAGGTGGAAGTGAGTGAAAGGTCAGTGTGTGTAATACAGTGGTTGGTGAGGTTATTTCACATTTTGCTTTTCCATGAGTCATCCCTAACACAGCAAAGATTTCTCTAATACTCCAAACTGTCATCCTCTGCCTTGAGTACCAAAGTCCTTTTGCAGTCTCTTTTTGAACAACTCTCAAAGTGGCATCTCGTTTTTCAAAAAATGGCACAATGGCACATTAGATCTTTTTGGTTTCACTTCCTAGAGCTCAGGTTTTCAGTACAGTTGCTTGATCTCCAAAGCCATTCCATATATTCAGATTCATTGCTATCCATAAGACATTCCATCTTCAGAATCTAATCAAGTTACGACCATATGCCATGTGCCATCGATATACAACATATTGGACCTCCTGCCATCTCAAAAAAAAAACAAACAAAACAAAAAATCAGAACATGGTGAATAATAGCCATAAAAGCTATTTGGGGAAAAAAATAAAAATCACTGAAGAAAACGGTCACTACATACAAGAAACATGAAAAAGTTGTATGTACAAATGGAACAGCAATTCAAAACCCTTAATTGTACCTTTAACAATGAAAAAGGTGTGCTGAAATAAGCAGGGTTGGAATGGCTGCTCTTGGAACAAATAAGTGGAATGGCTGCAGGAGTTGAAGCCTGAGGTGAAAGCCACAGCTTTAAAGCTGAAGGAGCAGAGCAGCAACTCACTCTAGCTCCTGACCACGCTTGGAAGGGGGCACCAGGTGAGAAGGCAGCTTAGCGGGCAGCTCGTATCCCTCCAGCTTCACTTTGATCAGATGGTTGGCCAGAGCAAACTCTTCATCATCCAAGAAACCATCCTTGTCCACGTCGGCCAGGGTCCAGATCTTACCAAGCACTGTGTTGGGCAGCTTTGACTTAAGCATCTCCTTCTTGGCGGCAGCACCAGAAACCTTGCCATTAACGGGCGAGAGAGTATAGAAGATCTCATCGTAGGATGGTTTGTCACGGCCCACGATCCACTCCAGCTCATCGATGCCCTCTCCAGCACCCTCACCATAGCCGTGGCCAAATGGCCCATTCATGGTTCCATCGAAGGCACCACCCTTGACCACCTGGTTTGGCATGGATGCCTCCTCTTGGCGCACAAGGGTCATGAGCTTGGCGATATCACTGGCCAGCATATCCTCAACAGCCTCCAGAAGTTTGGGTTTCAAGGCAGGAAACTTGTTAAAGTCTTGGCCACCCAGGAGTTCCTGCAGAGGGGTAAATAAAATGTTCAGTCAGTCAGGTAATTTAAGGCCAATTAGTTGCAGGCATAGTGACCTTTTAGGTTCAAGATGGCTTCAAACAATTAGTCTTTCATCTCAGAAAAAAACTTCAGCCTGAAGAAGAGATAAGAAACATTAGAACATTACAATGCAGTGTTTTAAGGAACAAGGCGGATTAGCTTGAAACAGTAGGTTAGCCTAACCCTATGATAGTAAGATGGCATAATACAGTTCTAGTATAGCATACTTGCTATTGAAACAAGGCGGAATAGCTTGGTACCAATCGCCTTTTACCTTTAAACACCAGCTCTACTGCCGGCTGTACTTCAATCTGTGCAGACTTTACAGTGTAAACTTTGATTAGGCTCCGAGTCTAAGAATTTCATTACTGATAATAATGTTCCTATGTTATCTGTACATAACAATTTACTTGAAACTTGAATCTGTGCGTTGCAATTAGGGTGTTTCTGAAATAAAATACTCATTTGAAGCTGTATCGAACTCAACACTGCTGCAAGCTGCAGGAGAACGGCAGTAATTATTGCAAAAGACTATAGAAAACTGGTAGGCAATAGTCACACAAGATGGAAATAAACTGTTTTACGCCTTTACTACATTAAATCTAATGCAATCTGTTTCGTTTGCATTGAAATTTAAAAAGTCTTGTCCCTAGCAAACGGAAATTTACGTGTCATTTCCAAGAAGGAAGTTTTTCCATTTCAGCCACTTCCGATTTTATACATTTCTTATGGCTCTTGCGAAGTTCCCGGTATTCTTACCTGCATCTTCTTGAGGTTGGGGAAGTCCCCTGGGGAGATGTTGTGTTCCTTCTCTATCTTCTCATAGATTGCACCCAGATTGGAAATGAGTTCTTTCTTCTTGGAGTCTTTCCCAAATACACTGGGCATTTCCTTCTTGAGCGAGGTGATAATGTAAGCATGAACCTGGAAAAAGAAACATCAGTGGGCTAGGTTAAATTTCTCAACCCCCTTCCTTTTCCCTATCTCAACAGGCAGTGACATTGTGATGCCATCACCCCTTTAGTGAAAAATGCACTGAATTCTTAAGCAGCTACATTGAGGTCTCAGCTCAGAAACAAAACGTGTCAAACATAAATCTTAATATCACACACTGAACAGATAAACAGTCAAGGAACCAATACCTTTGCAAGGCGCGCCCTCTTGATCAGATCGTTCAGCTTTCTGAGGGCAGCATTCCGTGGAAGACTCTGGATGTCTCGGAACAGGTCCTGCTCCTCAGCTTCAAAAAGCTTCCTGTTGTCTGGCACCTGGAGTGGCTGTGCCCAGAATGAGCCGATGTAAACCCGCACCACCTCTGGCGTATTAATAATCTTCCCTAGCGACCACATGAGGGCGCCGTACACTCTCATCAGCTGCTGTGTGCTGATCTGGTCCGCTTTGTTCAGTACCACACGCATCTTGTCCTCATGGTTTTTCAAGGCCTTAATCACCTCAGAGAACTCGTCTGAGATGTCTAGCTTGTGGGCATCGAAGAGCAGGATAATACGGTCCACTCTTTCAGCAAACCACTCAAGCACGGCCGCAAAGTCGTAGCCTGCAACCCAAAGTGGAAAGGGTTACTCAAAGTCATGACAGTCTCAGCCAGCTCAAGACTACAGTGCTGAATCACTTTGTAAAAAGCTCGTTTTGGAACAGTACTCAGAAGTTAGATCCCTATACATATTGTGGTTCAATCAGGCTTCGTTAGTTAACAAATATAATTAATTAAAAACACATGCGTCAACTAGTGGAATCATAACGGGACAGGGTAGGTGGAAGATACTCTGTATATCATAACAGTACACACTATGTTCAAATAGTTCACACTATGAGTAAACATCACATGAGTTTCAGAGCATTAAAATGAACTGGACTGCATTTCCGCAGAGAAAATGCAAAGTGTGCTTGCTCAAATGCAGCAGTCGTCTGACCCTTCTTGTCCCCCTTCTTGATGAGGCCTGAGGTTGACTACAGAGTCTTGTAGCTGTGGCCTGAAGAAATTTTGAAATAGGCCTGCTGCATGAAAGGCAGTTGCTATGGTTTAGGAGATGGTTGCTATGGAGTTTCTAGGGTGTTTCTTGGCCTTAGCAACCACCCAGAAACAGCTTTGTCCCAATTCCAGCTTTGTCCCAATTCTTTTGTACATATTGTTCAGTTTAAACAGGTGTGTCCCAATACCTTTGGCCATAGTTTTGCATAACACCTCTGTCCCAATACTTTTGGCCATATAGTTAAGTTTAAACAGTTGTGTCTTTGGGTCTTGTATGAAGTTTCATATGGTTTGGTCACTGTATGGAGCCTGAAAGTTTCTTCTTCTGAAACTGCGTTCATTTCAATGGGGTTAAAAATGAATGCAAGTGAATGGGGGGGGAAAGGGATGAGCGAAAGACAAGGACAAGACGAGTGCTGGTCATAACCGACCGCGTTTTTGTGTCGGGGAAGTTGGCCTAAGGTATCACATGAAGTTTGGTGGGTTTCGGACAAAGCGTGTCCGAGCAGGACTATCTAGAAGTTGAGTCCTATTCATTTCATATAGGCCATTTATCGCTGGAAAAACGCGAACAACAACCGACAAGACGTAGCAAAAAGCTGTGAAAAAGCACACTATTCCAGATCGGTCCGGACGTGTCAGAGTTGGAACGGTGTCTATCTCGAAAGCCCTGGGAGGAGTAGGGGGCCAAAAACGGGTGAACAGAATAATAATAATAATAATAAAGAGAATAAAACTCAAGAACAATAGAGTTTACAACAAAGAAAATCTACAGAGCTCTATAAACCAAAGCAGCCTGTGTTTCCCAGTGACAGGAAGCCAGCAGGAGAGAAGTCAGCAAGCTGTGTGGTTAAAAAAGGAAAAGAGAAAGGGAAGGAATTATGGTTTTGATTAGAACCAGTGTCATCTGATCTGAGAAGACTGCAGCTGGTCTTGAACGCCAAGGACACATGCCACGTAGTCAGATTCCATTTACTGTAAATATGAATAAGAGGGACATGGTTTGGGGGGCGCGCGCAGGAGAGTTATGAGAGAGAGAGAGAGAGAGAGAGAGAGAGAGAGAGAGAGAGACTGACTTGAATCTAAACTGAACTGTTTAAAACCTTACAAATGTTCTGTGGAAACAAGCAGACGAAACAACCTTAAAAGGTTTCCCTGATTACATTTTACCTTTTGATTTACCAAACAGCATTTAAAACAATGTTATCTGCCAGTGGTACATGGTGGTGAAAAAGGCATTACTATCACCTGCAAATCAAAACTAATGCAGAGACACAGAGGTAACACAACAGCAAAGAGAAGACAGAGAAAATGACAATCAATTAAAGTGAAGGAAGGAGAAGTAAATGGTAAAAAGCTGCAAGAGCTTTGCAGTGGAAGAGAGACGTGGGGCTCAAGGGGAAACAGCTGACATTCTTTCTGCCAAGTGGCAAATACTTCTATATGACTCAGAGGATTGATTACAGTCCTCTAGAGGGGACGGATAAGAACAGAGGAGCGCACCAACTCCACTAATATACTTAAACACCATTCCTTATTATTTCTACTTTGGGCTCCTCCTCCATTTCTTTTTATCCTATGCATCTTACTCTCTCACACCAACTACGTGTGCCCGATCATTCCTTATTATTTGCATTTTATTATACAGAAGGACAGTTTCACGCCTCTTACATTAAAGCAATATCCTCAAGTACACTATATTAATCAAATCCTTCACTAAAGTAGTGACTTCATGAAATGAACATATATAATACAGATGAACTGAGGCACCACAATGAGCCAACAATAAATGAAGGCTTCCATGTACACTTGAGTTAACACAAATTCAAACAAATTTCACTCCACTAACTATTGCTCCCTATATTCCCCCACTAACACCGTGCCAATGGACAGCTCAACACACTTAGAGGAGAATGCTAACTTCCAGTTCAGTTACATCAGCCAACAGACACCTGTGCTGGCTAGAATTACACTGTGTGAGCTACACACACAGAGAGAGCAAGGGCAAATACTTCCGCGCCGCATTTCTGAATCCTGAATTAAATTAGTACTTGATTTCTTTTCCATTTTACTTGAGAACCACTGCAAAGATACACGTACTCCCCCTGATTTCAGGAAATCTGAACAGATGAATTACTATGACCAGTAGAGACAGTGCAAAAAAACACGATTACACTGAGTAGGTCATATGGTCTAATGGACATGAATGAAAGAGTTCAAGAACATTAAAATAAAAAAAAAAAAAGAACAAAAAAAAACTTGAAAAGACGAATGACGGCATGATGTCACAACATTAACTCCAGGCAACAATCAAACACAAAGGCCTTTTGAACGAAGGTCAGACCGGAGAGCAAAGCTAGGATTAATTATGCACAGTGTCAGCTGTTGCCTGGACCAGTTCTGCTGCAGCTGGATTCCTGCAGGACTACAGTGGCCCCTAACTAGAGGCTTTCAGCACGTTTCAGGACGATCATCTGGCAATAAAAGAGACTCAGTCATGTGCTCACCAATATCCTTACACAACGAGGAAATGAACATTGACACTTCCTACCACAAAACTCCTCTTAGTTCTGCAGTTCAACCAAAGACAGTCACTAACCTGCAGTAAGAAAGCAAAGGAGCAACTATCTGCTTTAACAATTTCAGTCAACAATTTAAGTATGCACTATATGGAGGTCGCAATCAAACTATTCAAGTCATTAAAAAGCCAGACAATATAAAAACACTGTCCTTAACCAAAGTCTACTGTTATTATTTAAATTATTCGGCCAGTTGATAAAGTAATATATAATAAAATAAATGCACACACCCTGAATAGTGAAGGACACCATGTGCGAAATATCATGCGTGTGCATATTAAAACAGTTCTGAGGAACCAAAATAAAACACAGCAAACCATTGTGTTTTAAACTAGGCAGAGATCATCAAAGATGTGGTTAAGCAGTCTGGTTGTGTGTGGTGGCTTGGCAGAATTCAGGGGTCAGCCATTCTTCCTCTTTTTTTTGGTCCAGAGCAGAGTTTTACTGCAAATTTAACCTAGTGGCCCACAGCGGAAAAATACTGTAATGTTGTGCTAAAAACAAAAGCAAACATTTTCTAAAAGCAGAAATGTAGCACATATAATCTCTACTCATCTACCATCTCTACTCATACTGTGCATGGTATCTTGTGGCTAGGGGTTAGAGCATTAGATCAGTAAAATAGAAAGCACAACTTTTATTTCGAATCCTGCAGTTTTTAAATGTTGAAAGCTCTAAAAAAAAAAAAATAAAATAAAAAATTGACAATTGAAGCCGCTTCATTTGTTCAGTGTTCTAGAAGTATTGACAATATCCACAGCAAACTCAGAAAAGTGTTTATTATTGTCACAGTCATATTGCCCTCTTACAATTTGCATGATTTTCCATTGAAATGGTGTGGGTTGGTATGGGATATAGATTTGCCTAAGGAGAATGTTGTTAGTGAGTTACAATAAATGGGAGATAGAACAAAACCAGATAAGGAAAAAGTCCCTAGAGATTCTGACCTCTGCTGATCCTCTGTTTCTCCCCTGACAGGATGCCCGGAGTGTCGATAATACTGATACTCTCTAGGACTGGGTTTTTCAACTGAGCACACATAAACCTGCAGGCAGACAGAGAGAGAGAGCGCGAGAGAGAGAGAGAGCGCGCGAGAGAGAGAGAGAGAGAGAGAGACAGAGAGAGAGAGCGAGAGAGCGAGAAAAAAACAGGTTTGGTTAGATTGCATCTACATTGTCTCATGTAACAACCAAAATAAAAAAACAAACAATTTATTAAAAAAATGAAATCTTAAGGTTTTCAGCAAGTTTGTGTACTTGTAAGAGACAATAACCATCTGTTCAGTTTAAACAATTTCCTGTTGATGTGCTCATACTGGAAATTCAAAGAAAAAAAAGAAGAAAAAAAAAAAAACCTCTAGGGGTGTTTAAAAACTGCATGTGGGATTTATTTTTCAAGGTCAATGATCAGTTTATTGTGGCAGCAGTGCTAAGGTGAGACATTCCTGAGCTGAAATATTTCTTGTGTTCTGTAAATATTAGTTGGTTAAAGTTTTGTGGGCGGAAAAAAGGATTACTCCAAGACAGACCATGGCCCTTGGTATACAAAGAAGCCTGTTGTTAGACATAAACTTTTCTCTCCCTCTATCTGTCGGTCTTCATTCTGCCAGTCTGCCTCTCTACTCATTTGGAACTAAAACTCAAAGCATTAGACAATCTCGGTCACACGGCCTGAGCCTCAGCCAGAACATTCTTTAGCTGAAACAACAGAAACCCCTAAAGCAACGCCATTATCCTGCAGAGCAGCAGCACTCAGATCACAGCGGAGAGTTCCTTTTTAATATTTACGTCATTCATAAATTCCATGCATTAAATAATGCACGGCAGGCCAGAATACAATGACCAGGCCTTGGCTATGAATGCTGAAATTACTCAGTACTTCTATGGTTCAGTTCTATGAAGTGTTTCAGTCTGGACTGCTTTCTCAATGATGCACAATATAGGGCAGCCAACCATGACTGAAGTCATTTACATATATCAGTCTTAAAGATACAATAACAATCAGTTTGTGTAATACTAATGGATAAAGAGAGGCTAGAAAATTGCCATGTATAAAGCAATTACAAGATCAAACAATGCAAATATTGTAAGTGGGCCTCTTGGACAAAAAACAAGACAAAAAAAAAAAAAAAGGTTATGGACCCTTGTAATGAATCCTAGTGGTTATCTTAAAACTGTAATGTAAGTTAAATCTCTTCACACAATGCCAGCTGCTCTTTACACTGCATGAACATTTCATAATAATCAATAGAAACAACACAAAATGACTTAATGCACTAAATGCACTTTAGACTTCTAATGTTCACATTTCAGTACAACAAAATTCTGCTTCGCCAGCAAGGATATAAGTGTGTGTGGGTGTCCCTCCCATGACTGAGTATTCTTTAAGGCCTGCTAGTTCATGTTTAGTCACGCTTTAGCTACAGAACAAAGATAGGGACCGTAGAGAACAGGCAGAGAGCTAAACAGCAATTACAGGAAATAAAACCTTTTCAGAAAGTCCAGTCATCCTGTTCTGCTGCTCTGTGTTTCACATTCATTCTGACCTCTCTAACCTCTGCAAGGAATTCAGTGTCACTTTGAACTCTCTCTGCATGTCAGCCATCAGCAAGGTCAGGGAAAAGAGTTCAACACCCAAAACAAGAACTAACTACTTCCACAAAGTCTGTTCTGCTTGGAAAAACACAGCTTCAGCACATTCAGCGGTAGATCCACTACAATAATAATAATAATTTGCAGCGTCATTTCCATAAAAGAGCTCAGATCATCATATACAGTGACTCTGCTTATGACAAACAGCTTATCTCCGACTGAATAAAGGAGAATTAACCTTCCACATAACCCTTTTGGAGAAAGTCTGTCCATTATAACACCAACATACTAGGCTGGCCTACGTATGACTTTGGGTTATGCTGATGTAACAAAAATTCTGTTAGGAAGGCAAAGAAAACAGGATACACCTTTTATTTTACGTTGTCCGGGACTTGGACAGTTAGGACACAGCAAAGAGAATTCTGCCTTGTCAGCCTTAAACTTTTTAATCTAAAGCAGCATATGGCAGAGCAGTGGCTCTAATCTCAGCCTCAATCCTCTTGATCAGATGGGCCACCTCACAATCCAAATACCTGTTCAGTGCAACACACTCTTAAAATAAATGCACCAAAACTAGTGTGATGCAGAACCATTGTTGGAACCTTTGGAAGGTCCATATGAGAATGTTTATACAAATGAAATGCACAAGTGTGAAGAACCTCCATGTCACCCAGAAACTACACACCTGAGTGCATGAGTTTCATATAAACTGTAAGACCATACACACCTTCACTTCACTTGCCAATACAAACAAGCCACACCTGCCCAGCATATGACACAGCCCTCCTCTGTGTGTGTGTGTGTGTGTGTCTGTCTCTCTCTCTCTCTCCAATGGGTGTTGTCCGTTGACCTTCTTTGTGTGACCGGTAAAAGAACAAAATCAGAATGACTTGGCCTTGACTTGAATATGTCAGATTACATGCGAGATGCTGCCTCTTCCGAGACAAATCAACTCGTTTATGAACAACAAATGAGTCTTTGTGAAACTCTTCCCAACACCTGGAATCAAAGGTCATTATGTGTACAAGAACACAACACACCAGAATTACGTATGCCACAGGAGTGTGGAAACACACTCGTCAGGAGGACTGTTTGGTCATGGCTGACTTATGATGGTGTCATAGACCTCAAAGTCAGAAGAAGCCAAGCAGGGCGGTGGTCTGCTAGGGTTACCACCAGAGATTACTCACCAATTCGTATTTAAGTGCATTCCTCTGGGATAATTCAACGAGTATTTTCATATATAATACATTTATCCGGCTGTGCAAGTGAATAAACCTACTCTATTCTCCCTCTGTAGCGTTACACGTCTTTACTTTTCGTTTCTAGGTCTATTTGTTGGTTTCAGCTGTTGACTCTCCCTTTAGGCTGGAAGGCTTCAGGATTTAGTCTACTCTACCTCACTGTGTGTAACCAGAGTGTTGGTGTAACTCTGGAGCAACTTTAAACGCATATTGCCTGACATGGAGTGCCATGATTTTGAAACGCATACTAACGGATGCTGAAATCTAAAGTGTGGCGCTGAGTCCTTTACACAAGGCACAGACCCAGAGACAGAACCAGAGCCTTACCTGTTCAGGAAAGCGTTGCCAAAAGCGTTGAGCTTTCTGAATGGTTTCTTGGGGTCCACCACAAGAGCATTGCCCGGGATGACGCCCTCCTGGTCCCCATGCATCACAGCTATGAAGGAGTCGGTGGTGGGCTCGGGGCCTATTCTCATGCCGGGAAAGTCCTGCTCCATCAGGTGCCGGATGAAGGTCGTCTTGCCAGTGGAGTACTGGCCGACCAAGAGGACCATGGGTTTGTTGTCGAAGTCTGCATCCTCCAGGGCTGGGGAGTGGAAGTCGTGGAAGCGGTAGGTGTCCTCCAGAGGGAAGAGCTTGTTGCGGTACAGGCGTTTGAGTCCCTCGGACACGTTCTGGAAGAGCTCCGGGTCTTTCTTTCCGTTCCTATTCGACCAGCTGAACATTGTGATCTATAAGACAAGATCCAACCCTGACCTTCTGAAAGAAGAGATGTGGAACAGCGGAGAAGCTCTACCCCGAGTCCTTGTCACACTGGTGAGTTGGTGGTTGTAAAGTTGAACCGGGCCCACCCCTGAGACCCCTCCCAAACTCACACTCGAACCGAGTACACCGAGCTCATCAAAGGGGAAGAAAAAAAGTGAATTGTGAAAGTGTGTCCACTCCGAAAACAGTAACAGTGGTATTTAAATGTCCTCCTTCCTCTGTGAAAATGAAAGTACGTTGCGACAGAGTGTTAAAAAAACAAAAATAACCCCACACAGAGAGAGAGGAAGTGGGTAAGCTAACTGGCTTTTAGCATCAGGGTAAGTGTGACGCCCGGTCACGTGCTCCTCTGACAGCCAATCATATCAGGCCTAACGACAATTACACTGTGCAGTGTCGAATCTCTATTTATTATTTCTTGTTTATTAATAAAAGTAAGTCAGGCGAACAAAGATCACCGAACACCCAACACAGTCAATGATAATATGGTCAAAACTCGTATTAGAACTCGCCTAGACCTTCTAGTTCATGTTGAAAACAAAATTAATGTGAAATGAATGGAATCTTGTAAAATCCTACAGCTCTAATCCAAATACTTTTTAGTTAAGTGTCTGATAGTAAGATCATGGGTCCTGGTGGCCTGGTGGTTAGGGATCTGCCCCTGCAATCAGAAAGTTGTGGGTTCGAACCCCAGGTGACACTACTGGGGTAAACTCAAGCAAGGTACTCTCTCTACACAATGCTCCCTGGGCTCTGTGCTCCTGACTACCCTGCTTCACGTGGTGAATGGATTAAATGCAGAAAACAATTTATTGCTGTTTACACTGTGTGCTGTGCCGTGTGTTAAGGTATGACAAATGGACACATTACACTTATTGGAAAAAGCATAGAAGAAGAATCCGACAGTCATTAAATAGCCTGGACTATGAAGGAGTTGAGCTTTCAGAGTTAGGAACATGACCTCACTATCACATAAAACTTCTTAATGATGAAATGAATTAAGATTGTACTCTTTTGTATACTGCTGGGTATGTTGCAGTCCATCTTGCAATAACCCCGCTCCCCCTCCGCCCGAGCCTGTTTGAGGTGGGATTATCCTAGATTTAGTTTTCATATGCTACTAGTTGATGATGTCAGAAATTAGTTCAGAAAAGTTGTGAAATAAAATATGTGTACTGAGCTAAGGAACTAAGATTAATATATTTGCCAGACCCAGAGAACAAGATGACATAATTTAGTTTCCAGCATAGCAAGCAATCTACAAACTTCCCAAACCCAGTGAAAAACAGGCTCAATAGGCATCACCCAGAAACAGAAAACACTGAAATCAAAATAGTACAAATATCTACCTACGAAATCCACAGAGTGTATTATTACAACCAGTGAAAGGTATGAAAAATTGGCTATTTTCAGCAAATATTAAATGATGGAGTAATAGAACACCTTTAATTTACTAATACATCAGCAATGACTTTAACATTTTCCTGGGAAGATTTAAGGACATTAAAATAATTCACCTTGAGAAAATGTCTAGTCAAAAAAGAAGTGTTTTTTCAGCTCAGAACCTATATTTAGCAACATCTGTGCCACACAATTTTGTATGCAGGACAAAATAACTATGTGATTGAACTATAATGTAAATACATAGAATCAGAATTTGGTTGCAAGAAAGTGAAAACCAGTAGATTAATCATTTTTTGAAAATTTGGAAGATTCTTTCTTTGTGCAATAATTACAGCAACACATGAATACATGTTGAAAATTATCCTTAATGTTTCTTGTGTGTTTAGTAGAAACTCAATCCAGTGAAAAATTTGTAATTGGTGAAGGTTACAAAGAATCGCGAATATGAATAAATGTGGCTCTTTTGGAGGGCCAATATTCACAAATTCATAATTAAAAATAATTTGGAGTAAAACTGTAAGATGTTGCAAAATTTCTATTCATTTAATAGAAGTTTAGCATGTGATTGTTTCAGCAAAAAAAACCCACGTCATGAACTGAGAGGTCTAAGTAGTTGGTTATGGAATGACCCAACAGTATAGAGGAGCAGACACTATAAAACTGATAACTGTTATGATCCAGAACTAGATCTCTATTATCAGTACCTGACCTCACAAATGCTCTTGTGAGTAAATGCAACTAAGTTTTCTGAGGCTTTGTAAAGTATAAAGCCTTCCCAGAAGATCAGACAGTTGAGAATTCCATTCCAGGTATTCTAGGTATAATTCTAGGTATCACAGATCAGTACTTCCATTCTGGGCTGTGGCACTTCACTTGGGAAAATGCAGCCAACAAGTGTTCTGGTGATGTTGCTGCGAAACTTGCAGACTGGCTGTAGTGGTAGGACACGATTCCATATTTTACAGCCTCTTTCATTCACATTATACCGTTAGGTTCTGTAAAGTAGTATTGTTAGAATTTCACAGATTTGTCAAAACTGCCGCATAATAAACTCACTGACGTGCAAACAAGCTCATTTCGAGTGTGATTTGTAATGTATTATTTTGATGTGATTTGTAATGTATTGCTTATGATTTATTGGTTTATTGTAGAGGAACTTCCAGTGAGGTTGATAGGAATCAGGTGTTGCACACAAATATAGCTCCTTTATTTACTATCCAAAACCAACAGTGAATTTACATGAGTTCTGTGAGTTGTAATATTGCACTGATCGTTGTCTTGTCTTGTCTCGTCTTGTTGTATTGTTCCTCGTTTTTTGTCCTGACTGCACTTGTGGTCTTGTGTTCTGTTCTGGTCCTTGTCCTTGAGGCACGTTGGTCCTCGAGGCACGTTGTTTCGTTTTTACTGTGTACTGGGTGTATATGGTAGTAATAACAATAAAACCTACTAATATATATATATATATATATATTGTGAGAACAAAACAATGTAATTGTTGAAAACCCTAGAGCTCCTGTTTGCTGTCTTGTGAGATGCTGCACTCTTGTGGTCATCAAGGGTATTACATATGAATAACAATTCCTCTTATCGTGGTCATCAAGGGTATTACATATGAATAACAATTCCTCTCATCGTGGTTATCAAGGGTATTACATATGAATAACAATTCCTCTCATCGTCTGCCTTACAAATAAATAATTACATAAATACATACATACATACATACATACATCATTTACAAGAACGTACCTTTAGATTATAGAATAGGTGGCACTGGCAGTCTGTGGACATCGAAGTCTTAAATTACTTGTATCTGTATAATTGTATACTTTTTTATATGCGTATTATGAAAATGTCTTCAAGCATTGTAACATGACATTTTAGCCATATTTTCCAGCCCTAGCCTCATTACTGATTGATTACGGTGGGTGGGGGGTGGTGGATAGCTCTCGGTGACCCTCTGCAGGTAACAGCTTCTCCACTGGCACACAGAGTTCTTCCACATGGAGGAACTGTTACACCCAGTGAGCACCAGTACCATCTGCAGTTCAGACTGGATGTTACGCATTCAGGTAGCCTGCAAAGCAAAAGTTCAAAAGTCAGAGGAAAGAAGAGATTTCAGAAGGTATTGGTGTAATGACTTTTCCCAAATTTGAGCACTTAGGGTACAAATATTTTTTAACGGCCTACCAAACAGAAAAATAACAGGATTACAGTAATGGGATGACTTTAGTTGTGACTGACTGCTCAAATCAGTATTAGATCTACACTGAGCAGCAGTATTTTTGAGATGCCACAGTCATCTGTGGCCTGGAGTGCAAGTGAGGTCTCTCTTGCCTGACACAGAGAGTTACACCACACACTGAAACCACAAAGCCTCCAGTATTGTGGAGGACCCCCACACACCCCTCCCACACACTTTTCTCTCTCCTCCCATCTGGTAGAAGGTTCTGCAGCATCTTGGACTTCACTACCAGGATGGAGAACAATTTCTTCCTCCAGGCCTTCAGACTTCTCAATCAGAACTGAAACACAAACTGTACGTAACACACCCTCTGAAACTCAACCACTTCCTTCCCAAATAAAAAAAAATTACTTTGTAAATACCCTTTATTTATTCTATACAGCACATTCTCTATCCTGCTGCTGCTACTGATGCTATTTTTGCACAGTTTTTATTGTCTACTGCATTGTCTTATTGTCTATTTGCATTTTTTGCCCACTTTAAATACTCTGCTGCTACACTAAAGTATGTCATCATACTGTATTCATTCAAAGCACATGCTAGCCTTCACGCCCCCTCCCCATGTTGGAGGTAATGGCGTGATTGGTGTAAGGCTAGTTAGTGGCCAGAATTGGAGACAACTAAATTGGGAGGAAAATCAGAGTTTAATCAGGGCCGACTGTTCACATAGTTTGTTCTACTCTGACACTGGCCCTTGATCTCAGTCAGCACACCTACTTCAGATTGTCAAGGAGTTAACGTGAACTTTACCCGCTTGCTCTGCTGCTCTTTCTAAAAAACAACAATAAAACAATTACACCTTTGCACACTTTGACCCCAGTCACCACCAGCCTGAACAAATTCTAGTACATGTAGTTGGAAATATGTTCAAGAAACGATTTGTTAATTTGATTTCTTGAATAATTTCGAGGATAACGTGATTTCATTACCACTTTAAATAAAACTGTCCACATACTGAGAGCAAACTTTCACTCAGATGACAGCAGTAACTGAGAAACAACTGAGAAAACAGGATAAGAATTGTCAACGAAATTAAAAACTAAATTCATTGCTTTAAACAAAAGATTTTTTGTTTTTTTGTTTTAAACCAAAATAAAAGACATATAGATCAGAAGAAAGTGAAGTCAAAGTTTACCTTTTTTATTACCTCTGGTGAGGAGCAGAAACTCAGTGCGGGGCCACAGGTGTGAGTTCCTTCCTGTGTGTTTGCTGAGTGCTGAGTCTGGTAGATTATTATGCTCCTGCTCAATAAGTAACAAGTCCTCCCATAGTGAATCCCTCTGACACACCTACCTGCACATTGTGTGTGTGCTCATTACACACATATTACACACAGAATGACAGTGAAGGGCCTCAGGCAGGTCTCATTTCCTCAGCCAAATTACACTTTTGGCTTGAAAGTAAAAATGAGTAAGACATCCAATGCAGAAAACTTGTGTCTGTACATTTCTGTGCACACCTTCTGTTTATTTGCATTGAACACACTGGGAATAATACAAAAGAAAACATATTATTTTAATAAGCCGTATTTGATCTTTTATTCTTCAGTATGTTAAATTAATTACACAGGCCTGTAATATACTGTAATGTACACATATATATATATATATGTGTGTGTGTGTGTGTGTGTGTGTGAAAGTTCACATTATTAGGACTGTGATCAAGCTAACGTTTATCATGGTTTGCCACTGTCATTTCCAACCTCAGTCCTCTCATGCAAGATCTGATAAGATTTTTAAAATTCTAAAAGTGTAATTTCATAAATCTAACATGAAGTAACATTCCACCCATGTGTTACAAATACAAACCAAATAAAGGAATACAGGTTTACTTTTGCAGATATACATTAGCCTATCTGCCTACATATGAAAATCCGATTTACTCTTCATATTAATTCAACATTTATGTTTCACTCAGTAGCTCAACTGATCCAGCTAAATGGCAGAAATCCAGGTAAACAGCTAAAACCCTTTTCTTAGGATTTTCCCCGATGGCTCTCTGGCATGTTTTATACGAGATGTATTGAAAAAAGGATGTATGTAATAGTTTTCCTTTTGTCTCATGTTTCTTTGGCAAAGGGACAGATAATTATTATAATTATTTTTATTTATTCATCCATCTATCTATCTTTCTAATCAGTTATTTATTTAACCCCATTTTCATAACAAACCTTCACTTGCTGAATTCACATGACTTTGTCACTTCAGTGCACACCTTGAACAGCATTTGGACTGTTACACCTGTTACTTCATACACTATATGGACAAAATATTGGGACGCCTGACCATTACACCAACAGAGACTGTAATGACACTACACTGAAATACATTGACTTTAATATGGAGTTGGTCCCCCTTTGCAGCTATAACAGCTCCCACTCTTCTTGCTTTCCACAAGATTTTTGTGTGTTTTTGTGGGAATTTGTGCCCATTCAATCTGTAGAGCAGTTAGGTCGGACACTGATGTTGGACTGGCTCTCATTTTCCGTTCCAGTTCATCCCAGAGGTGTAGGACGGGTTTGAAGCAGGGTCGGACTGACCATCTGTCGTACATGAAAGACATCCACTTTTTTCAAAATCTCTCTCTCTCTCTATGTCACACGCGCACACATCCAGAATGCCCTCTCTTTTATTCCCAAGTATTCATTAAAAGATTCAGCTTTGTTTAATGCTACTTTTATTAAATACTACTTTTATTGAATACTACTTTGTTGGTATACACATTCATGTGCAAAGATGGGTGGTGTGCGTAATTGTATGTGGTGGGCCGTTCTACCCCAAAATGCTTCCCAGTCCGCCCCAGATTTGAGGCTGGGCTCTGTGTGGGCCAGTCAAGTTGTTCCACACCGAACTCATCCAACCATGTCTTTATGGACCTTGCTTTGTGCACTGGAGCACAGTCATGCTGGAATAGAAAACGCCTTCACCAAACTGTGTCCACAAAGTTGGAAGCATGGCGTTGTCCAAAATGTCTTGGTATGCTGAAGCATTTAGATTGCCATTCACTGGAAGTAAGGCGCCTAGCCCAAACCCTGATAAACAGGTGTCCCAATATTTTTGTCCATATAGTGTACCACTTACAAGCACACGCACTAAGTGTATATTCAATTATATAATTGAAAACTGTTTACAAATTTACACCACACTCAAGCTGAGTCAGAGAAGGTCCAAATAAACTTAGAGGGACAATATAAATGTATGCTACAAGCCCATTCTTTAATTTGGGTCGTACAGATACAAAAAGTTATTTCTGTAAGAGTCCAGAAGCCCAGTTAACTTTGTTCACTTTGTTTCCCTCCCTTTATCCTTTTGCTCCGGGAATTGTCCCGCAGTAGTTGCCGTAGTCCAGCGTGAACGGCAGTCTGGGCACACTGAGTAAGTGTATGTTATGCTAGTTCATCATTCATACTAGATCATTATAATCTTGCAGAGGATTATTTTAAACAGTGCACAATTTATTGCGTCCAGCCTGATGTTCATACGACCGGGTTGTTTAAATTAAATGTGATGTGCAACGTGTAATTTAGGATTTTTTCCCTTCTAGCTAAGGTCTGTTAACATAATAGGGCTAATAGCCATAGCTAGCGAGCTGCTGATGCTGCATTGCTTCGTTTGCATTTTTTTGGCAGACTTTAAGAAAGAGGACAAGTCTGACACTTTTCTACAGACCTTCTGTTTTTTTCAGGATTTAGGCATAAAACTGGAGGCTAGCCGGCTAATAGCACATTATGATATGATGCTGGCTCAGGACTTCCAGTATCCAGCTTTAATTGAAGCACCTTTTAATTGTCAGCACGTTAAATAGGTTTATAATATTATAGACCGCCGTCTGAACAGCTGCAGTAGATTTAAGGACTGTGTTTGTCAGAGGAAATGGGTGCAAGAATAGCTGAACTGCAGGCACTGTATGTGATGTGTTTTCCTAAAACTCATTTTCAGCACCATGGCAGAGTTCACGACGTTAGAAAGCCTACTGGAGATGGGCTTCGACAGAAACAGAGCGTAAGCAATGATTTTATGATTCAGTAGATTTGATGATCTGTCTCGTTATCGTGTCCTAGTGCTGCACTGATTTGTTTATTCACCACAGGGAGAAGGCTGTAGCACATACTGGCAACCAGGGCATAGAGAGGGCTATGGACTGGTGAGTCCAGCTGTTTCGCTGATGCTGTCATGGCAGACACGATGGGGGGGCAGTTTTGGTCTAGCTTTTGCTGTTGTCATCCACAGGCTCATGGAACACGAGAATGATCCAGACATAGACGAGCCCTATGTCCCACCAGCAGGAAACGTTCTTGGGGGATCAGAGGAGCAGAGCCCATCCCAACCCGAAACAGAAACCACTGAATGTATGACCTTTCCCCTTATTTCTAGAGCATTTCAATGGGCGTTGTCATGGTTTCCAGTGTAGTCAGTTTTTCTTTGTTGGATATACAGAGATGTAAACGTTTGCAAGAGTCACTGCTTGTAGTCATTGTTAAAACTGAAGAATGTTTGCTAAAAGTAGTTAAAAACCTACAATTTGGGATTTATTCAGTCACTTTACTGTAAGATGAAATCTGTAGAGCTTCATTTCATCTGAATTGAATTGATTAAATTATCCGTACATCCAACCGATTTTACTTTTGCTCAACATGAAAACTAGATGCTGATGAAAATACAGAAGTGGGAGATCCCAGACAACCAATGTCCGAAGAAGAAAGGAAAGAGCAAATTAAGAGGTTTGTGTGGAAGCTACATAGAATAGGGCTGAATTATAAAAGAATGTGTAGAAGGATGTTTTTACTTTGCTTTCAGGCTCGAGGAGTTGATGAGGGTGAAACAGGAGGAGAGGAGAGAGAGGGAACGGCAGGAGGAGGTGGAGAGGGAAAAGCAGAGAAGGAAGCAAGGCCAGGAGCTGCAGCAGATCAGGCAAAAGCTGCAAGACGATGAAATGAAGAAGCTGGCTGAGGATCGTAGAAGAGAGAAAATGGAGGACAGACTGGCCAAGTAATACATTCAATGCATGACAAAAATAAAAAGTGCTCTGTAATGTAGATGATGTCTTATTCTTTGTATTCTTTTCTTTAGGCAGCGGGTTAAAGAGAAGATTGCACGTGACAGAGAAGAGAGAGCACGTAAGGTATTTGCTTAGAAAGAATTTTTTATTTCGGTCGATTTTTAAAGCCACCAATGAACTTCAATGCTGAAACCAGAGGTGTTCAAATAATGATGCACCTGTTTAAACTAATGTTTCATTCGTCACTACTTCTGCAGTGTCCAGGTCTATTTGTTTTCAGCAAAATTCAGCTTCTAAGCTGTTCTTTACATATTTGGTCAGCATCCTGGACTAGCTTTATGTTCGTTTCCAAAATTTAAACCTTTCAACTATTTTGCATGTCTCTTGTACTAGTTTGGAGGGGGCTCGCCAGGTACATCCCTGTCATCACCTACTTCTGAAGCTACTCCCCAATCTCTACCTGAGAACCAGGGTCCTCCTCCAGCCAAGAAGGACTATGATGAATGTCGGATACAGGTGATGCTCTCTTATCTGAAAGTGTTCAGCGTCTTCTGTCCAGAATATGTCATTACTGGTTTGTTCTTGGATACCATTCATGGATTTTTTTATGATCTGGGTCTGCAGTTCTGCTGTGTTTGAATAAAATCTTCCTTGTACCATCTAATTACTATTATAACTAAATGTAATTCTTTAACTCCAAGGAGTTGTTTACACTAGAAGAAATAGATGTGGATACAGCTACTGTTGATATTCTAAACAGTACTTGCAAGCATGCTTAAAGATTTAAGAAAAGCTGTCTTATGTTTGGAGGTTGTGTAGCATTTTACCTTTCCTCTGTTAGGTGCGTCTCCTGGATGGTTCTGCACTGACAGCAGTTTTTAAAGCCCAGGAGCCTCTGGCTGCAGTCAGAGTGTATGTGCAGATGAACAGCTCCGATAATCAGGACTTCACTCTTCTTTCTCCTTACCCGCGCCGCGTCTACACAGACCTTGACATGGAAAAACCTCTAAGCGAGCTTGGTAAGATTAAAGTCTTGTTGCTACAGTTACACGCGTTATAGTACGATTACACACAGCCTTAATTTTCCTGCAACAGTATTATTACAAGTTCTGTATATTCAAGTGAAAATACCCAGACATGACCAGGCTGTATTTACCTTCCTGGAGAATGCATTCAGTCAGTCACAGCTCAACAGTGTAATTGCATTGGACCCTTGCCTAATTTTAGAACTTGTGATTACTGCAATCATGATAAACTATAAGTATTTAAGCTGGGGGGAAGGGGAAGTTATATTTTTGCTAGGGGAAGTTATATTTACATTTGGTAGGTTAAGTCTACAAGATAAAGTATGTGTAATTCTACCAAATTACCACAGCTGGGTATTTGTTTGCATGTCCAATTGTGTCCAGTGTTGTATGACTAATGTCACAGCCAGTAACAGTAAAACCAACTCTTTGTGATAGAGAAGTCAATTCAAACAGGACTACTTTTACTAAGGAACATCCATGTTTAATTATAGAAGGAAGCTATTGTACTGGATTAAACTCAGTTATCACTTAAATTATAATACCTCCCCAGGTAAAACTAATCCACTTTGCTTAAGTTATTCAAGATCATCTTAGACTCCAAGGATCTGTAATCCATGCAGTCCATCTTCTGACATTTGAATACTTTAAGAGTTTTGTTAAATTGATCATTTTAATTTTGTTTTGGGTTTTTTGTGTGATTGCACAATACTTCTCCCCAGGTTTGGTGCCTTCTGCTGTTCTTGTGGTTACAAAGAAGTGAAGGAGGGCCAGTTTATCCAAGTTCTTCCACCAACCGGTCATGACATGGATTAATCAATGGACATTGATTTTCTACACTATGTAATTTGACCCAAGTTGATCAATACTTTATGGGTACCATTAAAATAAAACAACCTTCACAAGAAAGAAGTGAACCAATTGCATAACGCTGAAGGAGATCACCATGAAGCTGCATACTGTTATTTCTTTTTAATATGTTTGGAATAAACATAAAACTTATTCAGCCTTTGGCCATTACTAGTAAATAAAAAGCACTAAACCACATTTGGTGCCAAGACCAAATAAACAGTTCTATCAATCTGTTATTGTCTGAAGACTACAGATTAGACAGACACCTTTATTTTAAAAAATGGAAAGGAGAAAATGATTCATTCAAGTTGAAATATTTGTCATGATGGTTAAGTAGCTGGTGGGACATGCATATACCTGAAGTGGATTCTGGGATGTGTATAAAAACCTGGCAGATTCTGTAGAAAGCTGAGCCACAACAGTGAAGGCAAATGTTGTAACAGCAAGACTGAAAGACTTTTAATCATGATTCATGATAAGAACTTCTATTTAGTCTTCTCCATGTTTGATAAACAGGTCCCACAGGTTTACAATGAAAGGTCTACTTGAAACATTATGCATAGCTTGTGATCAAATGCAAAGCATTTGCAGTAAACATGAATGAAATATGTAATGTTTGTTTGGCCAGTTTGTGACTGCACTCTGTATCCTGGCATAATCACTAATGGATCTGCTGCATGCATTTTATATTATAATACCAGTCATTGACAAGGAGAGCATGGGGTATCAACATAAAGACCTAATTGGTAGTGGCTATTTGATGACTGATACAAACTGTCAGTAGTATGGAAAATTCTAATCAAGTCCTGCACAGAACTAACTCAACTTCAGTTGGTGATTCTCTGCATCTCATGCATCCCAAGTGTTCATCATATTTATATTATATTTACCGCATTTAGCAGACGCTTTTTTTTTAAAATTATTTATCCAAAGCGACTTCCATTCCCTAACTACAGGGGACAGTCTCCCTGGAGCAAGGGTCTTGCTCAGAAAGTAGGATTTGAACCCATGACCTCTTGTTCCAGAGGCAAGTATCCTACCCACTAGGCCACCACCCTGTATCATTATCATTACTTCAAAAGTGATGAAAAAGAGCAATAGCCATCTAGCATATAAATATTACAAACCGAAAACAGCCGTGGTCAGAAACGTCCCTTTCCTGCGTGAAACTAAAACTTTAAAATAAGTATAGCCTAATGTACAAAAGGCAGGTTTGCTTTCGGAATGGCTCGAAGCTGACAAGGGGCAGTGTTTTTAAAAGTAAGGCCGAAACAGTTTATAAAATATTAAAAAATACAAAAACAGTTATACATATATTACACAGAGACAATATTTAAAACACAATTATCTTCCACCAAGCTTGATAAGTCCATTAGGAGAACTGAAAAAAAGAAGGGATTCTACCCCAGTTATTAATGTGAAATATGAAAGTTTCTGTGACACAAAGTTTGAAAAAAGATAAAATCTTAAAAAGCACTGAGGTGAGTGGAACTGTAGGCAAGCAGTTGCACCTTGCACAATATGTGCACCACTGTACAAATAGTCATTTACCTCTGACTGTCCCCATCCCTGCTCAGAGTGAGTTCCTGTCATTTGAGGCATGTACATTGAAAAGCTATACATTGCAGAGCAGAGAAGCCTCCAGTGCTGTCTACTGGTCAGTGCTCTTCTGGCCTAGCTGGGGGGGTAATACTGATTGTACTGGTTCCATGGGTTGTGGTATCCACCATATCCTCCATATTGTTGCTGCAAAGGAAAGTGAGGGGTTTATTACACTGCATTAAAATTCTATGTTAATCCATCAGGTAAAACAAATGGATGGATATATGGGGGAAAAAAATCTTGTATACCTGGTACCAGCTGCTATACCCTCCATACCCACTTGTGTCTCCACCCATCATGGGGGGAGGTGGTGTTGTCATAGGAAAAGGGGGCATAGTAGGTGGAACAGGAGCCGTCACAACAGAGCCATCATCCATTTTACACATTTTCTCTGGGTCATCATCATCACTAGAACATAAATTATAAATTACAAACTTTTCCTGCAGAATTCAATAAAAACTCTGTAAAAAGCTGACTTCATATAATGCTTGGTTCATCTAACATTTATTGTTTTGCTTTGTTTGATTCTAAGACTTTCCTTTATAATATATATTTTTTACAGTGTAGGCAGTGTTGATTCTCCTACCCATTCTCTGCTCCTCGCTTCTTCCCACCAAGCTCATTAAGCAGCTTCTGGTGCTCTTCATAGATACTCATCACACTGGAAACATAAATCATAGTTTTCACTGAACTGCCAATCTATGTTGTAAAGCCAGTCAATATAACTTTACAACAGTGAGCCCACCACAGACAGTGAGATAGTAAAATTAAAATCTTTTAGATCCAAAATTTAATGAATGAATTACTTTTCTTACACAACATTCAGTCCTTTTTTATATCCTGACTGACCTTTGCACTGTTGTGCCAAAGTCCTCAGCAAACTGCAAGCCTCGTTGAGAGAAGAGGATTTTAGTCTCTGGTGAGAGAGGTGCAGCTAAAGCTTTGCTCACACACTGCTGGACGACTCCTCCATTGACTCGTACATCCCCTGACACCTCCAACTCCAGCAGATTCAGATAGAGCTTGCTGTTGTCCTGGGAAATCAGAGTCAATTTAATATGAAATAATATGTCTAAAAACAAAATGGAGCTGACCCCTAACCGCACCAAGTTAACATCAATATGCTGTAAGGAAAGGTTCACATAGTACATGTTTTTTGCGCTGTGTCTAATGTTTTAGGCACACTACATGGTGGTATTTAGTGCAGGCCCCCTGAGCTGGAAAAAGTTCAAATTCACATGGAAGAGGGGCAGTTGCAATTGTTGGAGTGCATAATTTCTCACATCAAAATAAGAATGTTTAGCTTGTGTGTGCATTTTTGTTGTAGCCAAGAGCAGCCCTCAAAAAACATGATGTGAACCCCCAAGAAGCCTACTGTTTGGCACTCTGTGACAAACCAACCTAAATCTCACAACAGAAACAGAACTAACAAGTCTGAAAAAAATCTTCTTTACCGGACTAAGCTCAATGGCTTCCTGCAGCACAGCACGAGCCTTGGATGAGTTCTTGCCCAATTTAAGGAGGAAGCGGGCAAGTTTAATGGAGAAAAAGGCATGAAGGTGTGGTTTGTTTTTATTCTGCTCTACAGCCTCTCTCAGCAATGACTCTGCTTTGTCCAGACGGCCCACTCTTCTCTCAAGCGCTACCCGCCGTAAGCGTACCACGGCCAGTCCTGGCATAGACTGCTCTAGGGTTTCTAAAATTCGCTGTGCCTCCGAGATGTTACCTATGGGAGAAGAGGAAAAGAACTGAGCATTTAGGGTCCCTGAAATGACTCCAAATGCATTCTTTTTCTTTACAATTACTCACCATGTCTCTCCTCAAAAGTTGACCACTGCACATGGAAACTGTACTTGTATTGCAGGTGAATTTCACAAGCTCTCCGATACAGACTACGCGCTTCTTCCAAGCTGCGTGGCTCTAGGTAACGCACGTACTACAACACATACATACATACACAATCAATAATAATAATGCTATCACTCAGCTCTCCAATAAAAATTGCTAAATCGCTTACATACCTTATCCCAAAACTCCTCATAGAGTGCACAGGCAATGAGGCAGCGCTCAAACAGGATCAGCACCCGCTTATGTCCAGCAACAGTCTCAACCTCTGAACCCTGCTGACCTTCCACAGATGCCCCTTGTACTGCCTCAGCTTCAGCCATCTCCCAGTCCAGATAACTGTGCCAGGCTTTCAGCTGGGCCCGGTCCAAGGCCTTCACATGAAAATATGGCCGTTTAATCTGAAACGGGGGGCAAAAGCTTCAGCATCAGCCGTTTTTTTCCTACTCATGTTTGAGTCAGTACACTGACATAATTCTATGTAAACTCTTACCCCATCTTCATAATTCCATCTCTTTCTGACCTCACTCTCATTCTGCAGATACACTTCTTCTCTGCTTGCCAGCAGCAGTTCCTGCATCTTTTGTTTTGCCTCTTCCTACATGGTTAAAAAAATGACCATTTATTAAGATCCCTATGAACAAATTGTACAATAACAAACAGAAAAAGAGTATTACGAAAAAGAAGAAAAATCACATACACCAACAGTATATACAAAACAAATAAACTATGATAATTACATCATATCCAATTACATTATATCCATAGTTTGTGAACTAATAGTATGCATGGCCCTCAAAACGGTTAGTAATACAGTTGTAAACAATGTAACAAAGCATCTTATTACCGAGTCTTTACCACTGTCAGCAGGCTCCTCTTCCCCAGGTGGTCGATCTCCTTGCTCATCAGCTGTCAAGTCAGAGCTTTCTGTCTTGGCCTGAATCTGTTTGTACTCAGCCTGCAACTTTGCATACTCCTCAGGACATAGGATATCCTGAAGTGCATGTGAGGTTATATGACTCTTCAGCCTGAGGGAACAGAAACGGAAACAAACTCACATCAGTCTTGCAAGGCCCTTGTATATCACTCACTTTCTTATGGACTGTGAAAGCAAAAACCAAATTGTGATATTTTGGAGATCTGAATTTTGTAGTGCTGAATTGCAGGAGTTTGACAGTTTACCAATAAGGCTTTGGGTGATAAATTCAGCTGCATCTATATATGAAGGGGGAAAAAAAGATCACAAGATATGATAGTGAGAAGAAGTATCAGCAAATTCTTACAAATCTATAAGCCGATTTGTAACTGGATGTGTGTCAATGTGAATAGCTTTGCAAACTCTTAGAATTCCATTCAGAAATTCCTAAAGGCTGTTACTGTTGACATACTTCTCATAGTGGGTGTTGTAGAGCTGTGTGGGTATTCTCAGCACTCTGTCATAGACTGCGGTCATAGCCTTGAGGTCTGTCTGTTCTTTCTCCCATTCCGCATACAGGTCCCACAGTCGGTCTGAGTGCCATTCCCAGCCAACTGTAGTAACAGCCTCCTCAAACGTACTGGGGGAACAAAGATATGGCATCAAATGAAGCACCTTTACAACTTTGGCTCACTGACAAGCCACTACACAGAGTCAGAAAAGTGTGTGGTATTACCTACGGATGCGTTGTATTGACTCAGGCAAATTCATGTTGAGTGTCCCAAGCAGGAGGTTGATGTAATGTATCCATAGGTCAACGCTGAGAGGGATAGCAGTCAATCCTCGCACACACACCTGTATAGAAGAACCAATAATGTCCTGACATATACATGTGTGGTTGTAATGTTAAGTTGGTGTGAATCAAGTTTCACACCCTCCCCCGGCCCCCAAAAAGATCATAACGACAAGTGTTTTCATATGCGTTTGTATGTTTTTAGAAAATTGTTTTATTTCCAGCTGTACTAGAGCAACTTGAACCACCTACCTTGAACCAGTTACATAAACATTTGTATGCAATAAGTGTAATGATCAGTGTAATACTCCTGAACAGACAATAAATACAAAACAACTCTTAAATTTAACAAAGTCCATGCAAAATCTTACTAAAATTCTGCTGTTTTAAGTAGTCCCTACAAGCGGCAATAGCTTGTTTGCCCCTGTATAAAAAAGCAGGCACATAAAAATATAGGCATAAGCAAACTTATCTTCATTATCATGTCTGTTAAAGAGTCCATATCATTGAAAAACATTGAAATGAACACAGCTGTAAAAGGTACAATTTACAAATTACCTTTTTGAATACACTTTTTGAATGTCACAGTCACAAAAACAAACACGTTTACCTATATTCACCTATTTAGTGTACAGCAGTTTAGTTCAGCCCAGCCACAAAAAGGTGTTTCACACCGAACTGCTTTTTGAATGAGGCACAGTACTGCGTAACCAATTAAAACTGGGATAATATCAGTCTTAAATGCACAGTAAAAAATATAGCTTAATTCTAAGGATTAAAGTGGGCTTAAAAAATGATCAGTCAATTTTGTCAGGCTTTGGTGAATAGAACCACAGACATATCTAAAGTGAACTTAAGTGGAATAAAGCGGAATTAACTGGAATAAAATACAAAATATGGGCCCTTTAACAGTTCAGTTCAGAGGAAAATAGACAGTTTAACATTCAGTCAGTCAAGCCTTGTTTGGAATACAACTTTTGATTTATTTGAACACAATATGACTGTGAACCATAAACATGATCAAAACAGTGTGAAAACCAATTTTCTACAATGACAGGGCTTTTGCTCACAAAGCAGTTGTGAGGATGACTGACTTGTATCAGATTTGCGCATATTTATGACTGCTGTTGTCACAACAAATAATTCTCCTGACTTTTAAGGTTTAACTACTCTTGGTTTGTTAATACAGAGCCATTTCGCTGTTTCATTATTTTTATAGCTCATCGTAAGTTCTACCGTGCCTTAAAACCAATCCACAACACTGGACCACATCTGAGGCTAGTTGAAAATTAGATTTTTTGCAGAATAGTTTTTAAAAAGTGTTCAATCTCTGCAATCCTACTTCAATTCATACCTCCTCGGCTTTGCTGTTGTGGCCTGCTCGCCTCTCCAAATCAGCAAACTTCTTCCAGTAGCCGTAGCATAGCGGGTATCTGGCAAGGAATGCATTTAAGGACCTCCGAGATGCAGTCATATGACCCTGCAACAGTTTGTGCGAGTTTATATTTTAGTAGGGAATGCAGACTTGTTTTACATTTCTGCACAGTGCTAAAGTTTAAACAAAATACATTCCAAAGTTTTTGAATGGTCATTTAACAGAACTACCACTCCTCACCTCTTGTTCACAGTACTGCAATAACTCTGTCCAGCTGTTGAAATCCTGGGGGTTGTCGCTCACCACTTTCCAAAGTCTGTCAAAATCCACTGGTAGATCTCCCTCTTCTTCTTCCTCTGCTTCTACTGGTGGGCCACTGTATGTACCTGACAGATCTGTCATCTCGTCCACACTTTTGTTCTCAGAAACCCCTAAATCTGTTTGGGGAAGGTCAGTGACCTCAGGGGTTTCAAACCCTGCAATATGAAATGGGTAAAGTTACTGATGATCATATATTTATATAAAATTTACTAAGGACTGTTTTTCAGTGTTACTCACAAGCTCCTAAGTACATCTCCTCAAAGGTTTGCACACCCCTGCTCATCCCATTTTTTTCTGAAATCAAGGGTATTAATAGTTTGTAGTCTCCGTTTGCAAGGAGCAACAGCCTCTACTCTTTTATTAAGGCTGAACACTAGGGACCGGTTTTCCTGGAAAGTGATTTGTGTAGCTCTGGACTATCTTTTCCTTTAAACCAAGACTCTTCATTCAGAATGCTGTTTGGTGCATGACTGTTGCTTCATCCCTGCTGTGAGGGTTTGAATGCAGTCAGACACATTAACGGGTTTAGTTAATGATTCTGGATCACGAACGTATCCCGAAAACATTAGAAAGCACCATCACTGCAGTTACACAGCACCACCGCTGGGGGTGGCTATTCCCATCTAGAGGATACCTGAACATACACTATATGGACAAAAGTATGGGGAAGCCTGACCATTACACCAAGAGTGACATTAATGACATGATATTCAAATACATAGACTTTAATATGCCACCCCCCCCTTGCAGCTACAACAGCTTCCACTCTTCTTGAAAAGCCTTCCAGAATTTTGAGTTTTTCTGTGGGAATTTGTGTCCATTCTTTCGGTAGAACATTTATGAAGTCAAACACTGATGTTAGGTGAGAAGGCCTGGCTCGCAATCTGTTCCAGTTCATCCCAAAAGTGTTGGATGGGGTTGAGGTCAGGTTTCTGTGCGGGCGAATCAAGTTCTTTCACGCTGAACTCATCCAGCCATGCCTTTATGGAGCTTGTTTGTGCACTGGGACCCAGTCATGCTGGGATAACAAGGTTCTTCCCTAAACTGTGTCCACAAAGTTGGAAGCATGCCGTTGTCCAAAATATCTTGGTATACTGAAGCATTAAGATTGCCCTTCACTGGAAATAAGGGGCCTAGCCCAAACCCTAAAAAGCAGGTGTGTTCCAATACCTCTGTTCATATAAGTTTAATTTAGCCAGTACTCGTTGCACACCCTGTATGTTGTAGGTTCTGTCAGCTCGCCGGCGGCACTTGCGTTAGCCATTCTAGCTCCACACTCCGGAGCGACCCACATATCCATTTATTTTTCAACCGATAAACGCAGTAAGCGACACGCGTTAAAATAAACATCATATTCAACAACACAAAGGAATAATAATGATGCTGAAAATAAAGTATTTAAACATATAAACCTGCAGGGTTCGTGAAGTCTCCGCTGTCTGTAAATTCTTCCGCCATCATTAGATAACAGATGGCGTCAGTAACGCGCGACGGTTCTGCTGACGTCAAAAGTAGAGCGCACAAAGTTCATTGACTGTTTTAAAAGACACTATATGAACAAAAGTATGGGACACACCTGTTTTTCAGGTTGCCAGGCCCCTTACTTTCAGTGAAGGTCAGTCTTAATGCTTCAGCATACCAAGACATTTTGAACAACGCCAGGGTTCCAACTTTGTGGGCACAGTTTGGGGAAGAACCTTTTTTTATTCCAGCATGACTGTGTCCCAGTGCTCAAACCAAGTTCTATAAAGACATGGCTGGATGAGTTCGGTGTGGAAAATCTTGACTGGCCCGCACAGAGTCCTGACCTCAACCCCATCCAACACCTTTGGCATGATCTGGAACGGAGATTGTGAACCAGGCCTTCTCAGCCAACATCAGTGTCTGACCTCATAAATGCTCTGCAGAATGAATGTGCACAAATTTCCACAGAAACTACAAAATCTTGTGGAACACCTTCCAAGAAGAGTGGAAGCTGTTATAGCTGCAAAGAGGGACCAGCCACATATTAAAGTCTATGTATTTTAATACAATTTCATTAAAGTCCCTGTTAGTGTAATGGTCCTAATACTTTTGCATATATAGTGGATATGTAAATGTAGGGAAGAATAGTTTCACTTCCTTTCTTATACCCCATGCAAAATTTAATCTCTGACAGAGCCCTACAGTCTGCAGCAGCATCTTAGAATGTATACAAAGCAATAAAGATAAACACAAAAGCACTTATGTATTTTCTTTTTCTAAAAAGTTATAATCCCCCTAACATTTTTAAGCACATCTCATTGTGTACATGAGTTTTATATTGCTGTGTAAGGTTTTGAAAATAGAATACATGTGGAAGAAAATATTTTGGTAAGATCAATTGGAATCTAAGATCTGACTACGGTGACCGATCAGTAGGTAGTGACTAATGGCCTTTTAATCATTCTTTGTACTTCCAACTGTTTGGCAGTTCGGGATCATAATTTGTATCTTTTGGTGCAAGGCCAGGTTATCTTTGGTTTATGACATATCTAGCCTCCTCATTTACAAACACACATTCGCGCTCCTTTTCTAAGCCAAGATAGTATTGCTAAAAATACTGCCCAAAAATTCAAGCATGTAGTTAAATGTAGCAAGAATTAAAGTGTATATAACAATAATAGCCTACAAAATGGAAAGTGGTAAGTTAAACATGTACAGTTGTAGAGATGTAGATAAAATAAATAAGAAAGGCATATTTAACAATGTACGATTATTTTATTCCCATCTTAAAGACCCATTCAGCAAATCATAAATTCCATCATGTTGGTTTGGTAGGGACGGCATGTCAGAATGATGCTTTTTCTTTTGAAAACAGGCTGAGAATCCCCCCCCCCCGTAAAGGTCAGATTTACACTACATGAGGGGGGGGGTAATTTTGTCTTCACTGGAGCAACCAAGGAACCTAGTGCATTCACATAAGCAGATAAGGCAGGAATGGAGACAAATCCCATTTGTGATATTGCACATGATCTTTTACAGAGGTTGCCCCAAAAACATTTATCACTACATTGTAAACTTTGTTGCAATAATGATAAACCTAGAAAACAGGGAAAGAAAAAACATTCAGTGGTTAAGTCCCTAAAACTATTACAAACGTATGGCTCTTGTTTCAGTGTGAGCTGCCAGTTAAAATACTTCTTCTCCAACCATCCATTTACTGCAAATCACACAACTGGTCATTTTGTAACAGACAATGCCTCATCCATCTTTATATGAACTAAACAAAGAGAAAATTAAACAAAAGGTACAAACACAATTTCAAGTATTTTAGAGGGGCATGACTTCAATGAACTGAACTAATAATTACTAAGAGAATTAAAAGTCAATGTCTTTAATGACAAATCTGTTAAAAACAAAATAAAAAAACAACAGTGACAAGGGGACTACATTAACTCCTACCTGGAAACACTCCAAAAAGTATTTCTGGACAACCGTTTACAAAACCTGAAACCTGAAATATCCACTATTATCACCCTTGTTTTTGGTCCTGAATCCTAAATGATTTTATATAACCTGCTTTGTCTTTAAAAAAAAAAAAAAAAAAGTGTGTGAACACAGTGTGTCCATTCAAAGTAACAACATACTTGTGTTTGTAAGTCTAGTTTTTCTTGGTTGGTCTCAGTGAACAACACAAACGGTCAATTCTTGGTCACTATTTTGTGGTACGCTTGGATCCTGCACCGAGAGCTCCAGGCTTCTGTCCCCTTCCACCAAGTTCCAGTGTTTTACTGCAGCACCACAGTCCAGTCTGTTCCAGGGTTCACGCCTGGTTTGCGAAGCGTTAACACAGACATGGAGGCATCAAACTCAAACTCCACAGAAGTCTCTTTCCCTTTTGGACAGAGTGACAAAGATGTGCATAAACAATCAGAAAAGCATGCAATCAAATCAACATGAAAAAAAACATGCTCTCTGATTAGATGACTAATTAGACCATTTTATGCGATTGTGTAGACAAACTAAAATAATTTACATTATTCTCAAAGCACACATTGAACCAACTCAAAGACGTACCATCCATCCGAACAGAAACTTTGTTCGGCTTACTAGCTCCCAGAATGAGAATCTTCTCAATCCAAGATTCAGTTGAGAAGTTACACTCTGGACACAAGTTCCTGAAGTGAAAGGAAAAAAAATGACGGACCTCTTCACAGTCAGGTAAGACAAATAAATTGGGGAAACTGCTTAGCAAAACAGTCATTTAGTCTTGTGAGGATTGACACGGCTCTGTAACAACCACGGTGACAACCACGAGAAATTGTGTGCTAAATGTGTCTGGGAACAAATGGGTTTTGACATTTTAAAACTAAAACACTGCCTCATGAAGGCATAGTGCAAAGTAAGGGGCGATGGTTTGCTTAACAGTTAAAGTTGTTAGCCAATGAATGGTTCATTAGTGGGTCTGAAACTCAAATTAAGCATGTTAATATGTGTCAAATGTAATAAAAAGTAAACTGTTCCTTTTGCTCCTCATAACCTAAAAAAAAGAAGCAAAAACAAGAGGAACTTAGTTCCTAGAGGGTTCCTACAGAAGTAGAGGGTGAGATATAGAAAGAGGGTACCCAGACATGCATTCTTGTTATGGGATTATTTCTGCTACAGCAAGATTAAGAGTCTTTAAGAGAAAATCAATTGGAGAAAATGTGTGCCAGATGCCAGATACCTGGATGTGAGAGCATTGTTGGCAAATGTTAGGCTCCTGTGAATGAATTCATTCTTTGTTTGAAAGTTAAAGGTGTGGCCATCATCTATGTAGAGTTCACCTTCAGCAACTCTCTGGGAAAAGATGAGCAGGTTAATAGAACAAGACCATATCTGTGAGATTCTCCTCTCTACATGTTCAACTTCAAAAACACTTTACGAAATCTACTTTATTTTGACTGTATTATCATGACTAAGAATAAAAGATGTAAAATAAAAGAAAAGATAAGAAAAAAACAGATATAGTCACCATGCTACAATAAAGAAACACAGAACTGATTATTTACCTTCAGACTAAGGGCCACATAAAGGGTATAGGGGTCATTGTCCATGCATTCAGATGACCTACGAACTCTGAGCTTTCTCGGAACAATTGAGCCACCACGCTGGAATACTGGGATCTAACCAAAGTAGAGGCAGAACATCCATAACTCACACGTTCATTAGCAAACAGCTACTTGCTGCATCTGAATAATAACAGACATACAGAGCTCATTGTGACTGGGATGTAGAGGTTCTGAGCACCGTTATGTTTCTGGTACGTGTGGACATCATACCAAACCTAAAGGTGGAGAAAGACACGTATAAGTATTAGAAGAGCGAGAAAAAAAACAAGACTAAAACACTTGCAATACAGTTAATGATATTTTAAAGCACTCTTGATGACTCTTAAAATAGTTAATGTAGTTAGCAACGCAATGGACATTGTTGTAGCCTTGCAGGTGTCTAAAACCCTTCTACTGTCATAAGAAACATGAAATAGCTTGTGGTCTTATATCTATAAGGGAATTTGAGAGGGAGCGGGTAAAAGGGAGGTGGGGAAAAATCGAGTCACACACTCACACACTCACACACTCACACACTCACACACTCACACACTCACACACTCACACACTCACACACTCACACCTACCTCTCCTGATCCAGGTAGATAGGCTGTGACGCCTCTTGCTCCTTCTTCTGTGACTGGGTGGACCAGCAAATCTCTCCCTGAATCAGACAAACACATCCACTATGGTACAACTCATTCATCCATTTAGAAACAATATCCATTGATAATGCACAACCCCTTGTGTCACCCACCTATCAGGAACTCATCATCAATGGTGAAAGTAGCAGTGTCCTTAGGATACTCAACCCACAGAGGCCTAAAGAACAGGAGGTCGGGAAAAAAAGAGATCAGAAACACCACAGCACAAAAACTAAACTAAAAACAGAGGAATTTTCTCATAACTATGGAAAAAAAAAAAAAAAACTGAAAAAAGAAGGCTTCCTCTGACCTCATAACAGGCTGTCCAGTCTTATGTGCCAGATAGAATTGCTGGTACCAGTAAGGCAAGAGAGTGTAGCGTTGGCGGATGGCCTCCCGGATAAGAGCAGTATTTTCTGGGCCAAACAGCCAGGGCTCACGTCTGGGAGTGTCCAAGTGGGCATGTGCCCGGAAAAATGGCTGATACGCGCCAGTCTGGTACCAACGCACTAGCAATTCAGTACTTGGGCTTTTAAAGAATCCACCAACATCAGCTAGGGAAAAAAAGGAATCTGAATAGGCAGTTTTTATACTATAATACAGTATAATTACTATTGACTAAGATCTGCATAGTGAGGTAAATTCAACATCTCACAGAAGTCAGTTAAAAAACACAGAAGCCTGTAAAGTGAAAGTGAAGTGAAAGTGACCATTCTGTCATACATGAACACAACACAGCACACAGTGTGAACTTTGCTGGTCACAGTGTAAGGTGTTAATACCTAAAAAAAAAAACAGTAAAGAGGGAAAGAGTTTGACTGACCTCCACAAAGAGAAATGCCAACAAGGCCCAGACTCAGACACATAGGGATAGAGATCTTCAGGTGGTCCCACTCAGCTGCATTATCTCCAGTCCACACAGCACCTGAGTACACATAAAAACGAGAAACAAAGAGAAGTGTGTCCTATGTATAACATTTACAGCATTAAGCTGACGCTCTGATCCAGAGCAATGTACATCAGTGCTCAAGTAGTTCACATCTGTTCCTTAAACCTGTAAAGCTATACTTAAATCAACATCCGCTATTCAACCAAATTACTGCAGGTCAAGTACACCTAAACAACACCTGACAAAGAAAAGTCAGAAGTAGTTGCTGTTAGTAAAGGATATACAAGTGTGCCTCTCAGATTGTCACCACAGTGTTAAATAAAGCTGTTAATAAATACCAAACATTTGACTACTTTATTAGTGTTATCTGTACAGTTTCCCTATTCTCTACAGCTAACCAAGTACTCACCGTATCTTTGTGAGCCAGCGAAGAAGGCTCTAGTGAGAACAAAGGGCCTCTCTGTTCCCCCAGACCGCTGGATCAGACCTTCAGCTGTGGCCATTTGCTGCTCAGGAAGGAAGCAAAGAGGTGAGATGTACCAAAAAGGCTTATGTTCTCCAACATAGAGTCTGTGTGTTCCACCATTTTCCTCACCACATATAAGCCATAGAGGTTGTGCAGATCTCTGTGTTCCCAGTTACCATGCACCGCGTCTTTATACATGGTCACTTCAGGTCCATTGAACACAGATGGCTCATTCATATCATTCCATACGTGCAGGTTCTCCATTGAACCCTGAACAGCGAATGAGATTTAACATTTAAATGAAAGAGATTAAATAACATGCTGTATTGGTGCCATTTTTCCTCTTTACACCAGCTATATGTCATCTCCACTCAAAGGTCTTACCTCATACTGATCATATGCAAACATACTGGCCCACCAGGCCCTCATTTCTGGATTAGTAAAGTCTGGATATCCAGAGTTGCCTGTGGTTGAGGGAGAGAAGAAAGAAAAGCTGAAAGGTAGGAGTAATTTGAGGGAAGAATAAATATAAAAAGCAACAATACAGATCACTCAACATATGTTAACAAAAAAGACTGCTTTGAGTGAACAGCAAATTATGTCTTAACTTCCAGACACTGTTCTTACCTGGCCAGCACCATCCCTCATAGTCTCCACCATCTTTATTTTTTACATAAAAGTTCTTGGCACGGATCTCATTGTGGATCTTGTAGCTGCTGTCCACCTTAATATGAGGGTCCACTATGGCCACCATCTGCCAAAAGGAAGTTTTCAATGTACTGTCACTGCAGTAAGGCTCAGAATTTTTCTGTAGAGCTACTTTTTTATTTCTTTTATTTTATAAGTTTATTAAATGATAAAACCCCAACAAATACTTCAAAAGGTCTACAACCTGTTCAGTGTATAAGCAAATGTGTTAATAGATAATAAAAGGGATGACTGACCTTGCGTCTTTTGTCCTTGATGCCCTGCAGCATCTCTTTGGGCTGGGGGAACTTGTGAGGGTCCCAGGTGAAGTAGCGTTTGCCATCTGTGTGCTCAATATCCAACCAGATGAAGTCGTATGGAATGTCGTGCTGATCAAAGCCCTGATCCACTGCCTTAACATCGTCCTGGTCATTGTAGTTCCAGCGGCACTGGTGATAGGCCAGACCAGCCAGCGGAGGAAAGGCCTGGGTGCCTTATATGTGTGGTGAGATGGAGGCAGAAATAATGAACAGACCAGAGACATAAAACATGCTTAAGTTATTGAATTGGCAGGTTCTGATTTTCAGAATTATAGAGCTAAAAAACTTCCTGACTAGTGCTGAGGAATTGATGGAGAGCCTAAAAAGAAGCATAACACGTTTATGTGCGTACCTGTAAGCGAGGCATACTGTGTGAAAACATCAGAGGGTTTTGGTCCAAGCATGATAAAGACATCAATGATACCACTCTCAGAGATCCAACGGATATCGGTCTGAGGGGTTTCACTGGAACCCTGGACAAAGTCTAGCATCTTCCCAAACACAGTCTGCAGAGAGCAACGAGAAAGAGAGAAACTTATAAAGAAAGACTTTATAAGAATGTCAAACAGGCTTTGCATTTAATTGAAGAACAACATTTTATTAGGAAACCATGAGGATTTGCAGGCTGTTTTGCAGCACATTAAACCATCGGATTATCATAGGATTGTGTTAATCCTATTGAAATTCTGCCTGAGATCCTAGGCGTTGTATAGAGTTTGTGCTTCTGTATGGTACATTGTGGAACTGTCAAACCCACCCCCTGCGCTTGGGATGAGGGGATATTAGTGTAAACTGTTCCGATTCTAAGCAGCTGAAATAAACTTTCGAAAGGTGTGGCTGGTTGCTCAAAGTGCTGTCTTGGTTGCATTGCAGGTTACTCCTTTCTGAACCACAGCTTTTGTGATGAAGTTGCAAAATGTAAACTTGAGACTTCACTTGTATTTGAACTATTTCTATTGTTTTATGTACACTAAGGTTGTCATTATTTGGAGGTTTATTCTTCTAGAACAAGAAATCACTAACATCATGAGCAGAAAGTAGTATTTCTTCTTCGCACATGGTACCAACCACAGTACTGAGTGACATACATGACTAGCGTAAACAACTACATGATTAACATAGGACTGTACTGTGCATGGTGTGAGGCAGCACATTTAACTCCTTTAGTGCTTAGTGGCTTTATGATCACTGTCAAAAAATTAAGAAAAAGAGGGCAACCACTAGAAATACATCATACTTTTCCAGCAGTGTTGGAGCTGATGTCCACCCAGGTCTCAGCAGCATTGAGCCAGAAGATACCCATGGTTCTCTGTGCATTATGGGTCAGCATAACTGGCACACTTCCATATAAGGCCATGGGGTTATAGAGCTCATACTGAAACACATCCAGGTTATACAGTCTGTATGGCTCTCCCCCACTGTGGGAAAGATCAAAGTTATGTAATACACGTTTGTTAGAACAGATATAGATATACAGTAAACCCCCAATGTAACACAGATCAGCAGTCGCATTTCAGTCCATCCCAGATTTTTTCTGAGAACCAAACAAATAATTGTTCGCTGAAACCCCCGCACTAATGCGGAAACTGCAGATATCCTCCGCACTTTTTTTTCTCCTTTTGTGACATCTGGGCCTCGTCCGCCACGCCCCCTCGTCCTCATGCTGGGTTGCTAAGCACTAAGCAGTCCAGAATTTCCCCCGTGGAGCGTCTTGAGTGTTATCGTGTTTTTGCTCTTCTATATTTTTATTACTGTAAATTAAAATAATTTCTTACTGTATTTACCTTCTTATGCCAAAGAAAATGACAGCACATACCAAAGAAAAGTTCATGCAGTGTAAACTGTGGATAATGAGGATAATGTATTAAGTGGAGTTTAAAATTAATTAAGTTGTTTTGGGAGCATATTTAGGGTATATACTATATATATAAAAAATAAAAAAAAACCTCAACAACGCATTCTTTCACTATACGCGGGTGCACTTGGAACGTTTGTGTTCATACATACATATATGTGTGTTTGTGTATACACACACACACACACATATATGTATGTATGTATGTATGTATGTATGTGTATATATATATATATATATATGTGTATATATATATGTATATATATAT
>JBBJLS010000032.1:8773297-8784343 GCA_037577275.1 Bryconaethiops microstoma | reverse complement strand
CCTGTGCGTGCGTATGTGTTTGCATGTGTGTGTGTGTGTGCGTGAGTGTGTTTGTGTGTGTGTGTGTGTGTGTGTATGTATATATATATATATACACACATATATGTGTATATATGTATATATATATAAACATTTTTAAATATTAAAAACTAAATATAAACTTTCTCAAATAAAAAATAAGAATGCTTTTTATTAGGAATTATGATGTAGTCTTTAGAATTTACTTTCCGTTTGGATCAAACTACACAGCAGTTCATCCAAAATTGAGCAAATCTTCATCATGTCTACTTACTCTGTGGTTTTGAGTTTAAGGTTGTCTGCATGTTCTGGTATGCCATATACATGTTCTACTCCAGGCAAGGAAAAGTCTAAACTAACAGAAGTGGGACCTGAGGAGGAAAAGTAGTTTTTTTTTTAAAATAGATATTTGAACAGTTTTATCATAATAAAACAATACTACTACAGTCAGCAAGACACCTATTAAATCTTCTTGAGAGTAAACGTGTCAGTATAGCTTTTCTGCAAGCAAGCTTTTGTACCACTAGGTTTTTCTCCTCAGTCAAACCCACTGAACTTACGCACCATTAGGTTTACTGTCTGTGTGTGTCTTAAAAGTCTCCTCCCACAAACCATCTTCCTCCTTCTCTTTCCCTCCATCTTCTGCCTGTTGACATAGAGACAAATGAAAGGACGTGAAACCAGAGAAATAGAGAAATAGGTGGCAGAAAAGAGTGAAATCTGAAGAGGGCAAGGAATTATTCTTTTGCTGTCAGCGCTTTACAAAGGTTAGTAATATGATAAACCAAAAATCAAGTCAGGGCTGTTTCTCAACCAGATATTAATAAACATTGTATTACACAAGAGTTAAACAGAGCTGAAACCGGTTTATCAGGTACACCATTTTAAGCACTTTAGGTGCATAAAAACAGTGTGAGCAATTAAACAAAAGCTGTGTGACTAGGATAGAAGTTATTTTGGTGTGACTAACTGGGAGGTCACACTGTATATCCACACACACACACGCACGCACACACACATGCACACACACCTTCTCTTCCCCGTCTTGCTGTTCATCTCCATCTACATTTTCCTTCACTTCTGCACCCTCAGAGTCAGCTTGCCTATGATACACACACACGAATAATTTCACTCAATTGCAGAGACAAATGCTCTCTTTTTGAATTAGTTTCTTTTGTGAGGACCAGAACAGAGCTGCTGTCTCTCTGTTGCTGTAGATATATTTTCCATTCAACTAAATCCTACTGTGTATGGGGGATAATGGTAAGCCAGTACATCATGACTACAGTAATCAAAACATCAAGATGAGCTTTAAAAAGAGAGGAATGTGAGCAACAGGGATTCAAAAGAAAAAAAACTAATGAGCAAAAATTCCAACATTAATTTGAACAGTGAAACCATATGTAATAAACTCTTTCATTCTATAAAACAGGACCATCATTCCCAGTGGTTACTCATTAGACCAACATGCAAATAAAGAGTGAGAACTTGGAGGACATTGAATACAAAAATTCCTAAGGAACATGAAAAACACAACTAAAAGTAAAAAAAACTGGGGCCACCTGTATTCAACAATTAAGAGGTGTGTCCCAATACTTTTGTAGTGTATCATAGTGCTTCAGTGCTCGTAGACGCTTTGAAATAATGAACTGTAAACAGTCAAGTCCCCAAACTGGGCCAAAAAGTTCAGATGATTTTTCATCCTCGGATCCAGTCACAGGAAAATAATTTTGCTCGTTCCTGTATACCTAATGCACAGTCGTTAAAAGCTATAGTTATAAAAGTAGGTGTTTTTAAACTAAACAGCCGTACGTTAACTGCTGGTCTACAGTGGTGATCTACAGTGCTGGCTGGTTAATGCTGGTTAATGCTGATCTACAGTGCTGGCCAGTGGTGAAAATCTTTTCTAAAAATTTTTTTCTAATTTCATACTTTTATTACAAAATATCTGACAATTTATCAAACATTGTGTGAAAAGCAGAATTTGTGAAATATCTACATGAATTTAAGAATTCTAGTGTTCCCTTTTCACTTTAATGAGACCATAGACCAAGATTCCACATGGTTGTGTAGAAGTCATCTACACCAAGATATAGAAATATTTTAGTGTAGAGTGATGAAGGCGCTGAAACACAAGTGACAGGCAGCACTGAAAATGAAACAAATCCCAACTTGCATACAAATGACACAAAGGGAACCTTACACAGTATAATAACCTCATTTTAAGAAAGGAAACAATCATCTAGTTTATTTTTATGTCTGCTGAAGTAATTTATCACTGGGATGGATACTCACGTGTCCTTGCGGAGCTGCAGGTGCTCGAAAGCCAGCAGGCCACGAGAGTTGAGTGACAAGAGCACTTCAGGACCCTCCATGATGTCCAGCCTGAAAGGGCGAGCGCTGACTATGAGTCTCTGGCTCTCTGCCCCCAGTGACAGCACAACCCCATTATCATCCTTAGACAGCAGCGAGAGGCTAACACACACACACACACACACACACACACACACACACACACACACACATATTTTAATGAAAGATTAATCAAGGCACCCTATTATATACCAATCCAAACACATATTTTAGTTTGAGAGTTCTAATCTGGAAGACACTCACGGCTCTGTGGGCGGATCCCCTACCAGCACGTCTGGAACCTCAAAACGAGGCTTCAGGGGTTTAAGCTCATTTATTTTCACACGAGTAATATTCCCCTGCAGCCTGTACAGCTCCAGCAGCAAGTGTACCTGGCATCAGGGACAGTGATACACAGGGAAAGCTATAATTAGAAAAACGCTGGCTGAAAAAAACAAAATAATTAGATCTACAACATTACAAGCATGCACATGATTAATGAACAAGTGAAATATGTTCAGTGTCCCAAAACGTCCCTGAATTATGAAATATCCCTGAAAGTCTCTAAAAATCTCATATTGCTAATACAGACCTTGTTATTGTCATTGATGAGCTGCAGAGTGAGCCTGGAGTCACTCAGCTCCAGAGTATCCAGCAAAGCTCTGTATGGAGACTGACCAGGGTTTAGAGCTCGCTGACGTCTGGTGACAGATAACATGGAAGTTCAGCTTAGGTTTATAAAAGGCTAATAGTAAACAAATGGGAAGAACCTATATTCATCAATCATCTACTTTATGAACTTGAAACATTCTAGTATGCTGAATCCACAAAACATATCACCACTTGCTGTCACTTACTTGCAGAAGGTACTCTGATTGCAGGTTTTGAAGTTTCCTCGGTCCACAGCCCAAGTGTCACCAAGCAGCAAAGAGCTGCAGAGCCAGAATAGAAGCCCCATTCTAAACCAATGAAAGGCAGATATGGCTTAAGGAGGGCGCATTTCCAGTCATTCACAGAGTATTTACACCAGCCAAGACCTTCCATATCGAACTCATCCAGCCATGTCTTTATGGACCTTGCTTTGTGCACAGTCATGCTGGAATAGAAAAGGACCTTCACCAAACTTTGTCCACAATGTCCAACATGTCTTGGTGTTTTGAAGCATTAAGACTACCCTTCACTGGAAGTAAGAGGCCTGGCCCAAACCTTGAAAAACAGGTGTGTCCCAATACTTTTGTCCATATTGTGTATACCTTAGACAGGATAGACTTCTGGAGACAGAAAATACCAACACAAAAGGCAGTTGTGTTAAGAGCAGTAAATCTGAACTGCTGTGTCTCACTTACATATAAGCAAAAATGTGAGAAGGCTACACAACTTTGTGTAATTCAAATATGGACAAAGGTATTGGGACGCCTGACCACTACACTAACAGGAACTTTAATGACATTGCAGTCAAATACACAAAATTAAATATGGAGTTGGTCTTCCCTTTGCAGCTATAACACCTGTCTAACTCAGGCACAACATTTCGACAACAGTGCTGTATTAGTTCAGGAGGCAACCCAAGCAGGTCTTTGTTTCTGCTGGGGAGACAGAGACAGCCATCACTGACGGTGCAGCCCAGAGAAGCTCTTCGAAATGGAGCAACGTGTACTTTGAGTGAACCGGTCGGGAGTAAGAATGAAATAACGACGTTCTGTTAAAAACATGTCGGCAAGTAGACACTCAGTACATGAGGTATTTGAAGACCTCACTAAAATGAATAAAAAAAAACCCGGTAGGCTGTATTTAATAGCTCGCCGAAGTGAAAATGACTGACAAAATCCCATCCAGCTCCGGCTTCCTTATTCAGTTCCTGCCACCATAACAGTTGGTACGGTCCAGTACACAAAAGGAACCTGTCCCTGCAAGTTCCCTACGCAGAAGATGTACTGTAATTATTATTAAAAGAGCGAAATAAAACATTAAAATGCCTCACACCCTCCTCCTACCTTTCAATGAGGGTAGCAGCCATCTTGCAGCCGCTCCGTTAAGCCCGTCCCCCCGGATCTCGGCTTATTTGCTCCGGGGCTGCTGGGAAACAGCAGCTCCTCCAGTTACTGAGATACGGTTCACACACCGCCGGGGGAGGGGGCTCAGGGGGATTATGTTTGCAATTCAGTATTTCAAAGCGTTCATGAGCACTGAAGCACTCTGATACACTACATAGACAAAGGTATAGGGACACACTTTTTAATTATCGAATACAGGTGGCCCCTCATTTCCAGTGAAGGGCAATCTTAAGGCTTCAGCATAGCAAGACATTATGGACAACTTTGTGGACAGTGTTTTCCGTTCCAGTATGAATGTACCACAGGTGCATAAATGACATGGTTGGATGAGTTCACTGTGGAAGAACTTGACTGACCCGCACAGAGCCCTGACCTCAACCCCATCTAACATCTTTGGGATGACATGGAACGGAGATTGGGAGTCAGGCCTTCTCATCCAACATCAGTGTCTGACTTCATAAATGCTCTACAGAACGAATGGACACAAATTCCCAAAGAAACTCCAAAATCTTGTAGGACGCCTTCCAAGAAGAGTGGAAGCTGTTATAGCTGCAAATTGGGACGAATTCCATATTCAAGTCTACAGTGTCGATGACTGGTACCTTTATAAGCCAGAAATGTAAGCCCAAACCATGATTTTTCCTCCACCAAATTTGACGGATTTCTGGGTGAATCTTTGGTTCAAGCGGATTCCAACAGGTCTCCTGCAGTATTTGCGGCATTTCTGGCTAATAAATGTACCAGTCATTGACAAAAGTCTTGTCACATGAGGACATAGTAACTTAAAAAGGCATAAAACTTTATTTCTAAATAAATCGTTACAATAAATGGCTCAATTTAATTTCAAGGGCTTTCACATTAATAATTGGGTGCAAAATGAAACAGTCAAAAAGTGTCCTAATATTCACAGCTTGTTAAAGTCCATAACACCTGTTTTATGGACATGTTAAAGTCCATAACACTTGCATTATTGAAACCAAAGAATCTCGACGAACTCTGGGAGTCCTGCAAGACTGCTTTCTTTACCATTCCAGATGACTTCATCAACAAGTTATTTCAGTCATTGCCAAGATGTATGGATGCGGTCCTCCAAGCTCATGGAAGTCATACATGTTATTCATTCTTTTTTCCAAGGCACCATGACTTTATGTTCTGATGTTATTTTAGCATGTTTGTGTATTCTAAATAAAGTACATGTATAATTTCTACATTATTTTTGTATATGACAAGACTTTTGTCCAGGAAAAATTTGACCTTTCTGTCCTAATTAAATGATAATCTAGAGGGCTTTGCCTTTCTTATAAGCCATTTCTGATTCCAACTGATTAACTCAAGTCATTATTTGTTGTTCCTACAACTTGGTTAAGTGACAAGACTTTTGTCAGGCAGGTATGTATTTAAATGCAATGTCATTAAAGCCACTGTTGGTGTAAATGTTCAGGTGTCCCAATACTTATATATCCATATAGCGCATAAAGAAGCTCTAGGTCTCGACAGGAAAGAAAAATGATAATCTGTCTTGATTACTTCACCTATTCACAGTCCTTTTAATCAGTGGGACATTTTTCTGTGATTAAGGAAATTTGACTGCGAAACAACCCTCGGATTTCTCACTTTGATAGAAATATTCTCACACAATAGGATTTAATGCCTTCATGTTTGACATCTCACCCTGTATTAACTCAATAAACAAAAGGGTAAGAACTGTTTTGTCCATTTTTTTTTCCTAATTTGAAAGGCCCAATCACCATTCACTGTGTGGGACAAGAGAAAACACGATGAATGTACCAGCAGAAACTGTCCAAAAATCTTACTGTTCCATTATTAGTTAAGAATTTTTTTTCCTCCTCCTGAAAAGTTACCATTCATGCACCTGCCCCTTTGGCCATAAAGCCTTTTTGACAAGGCTATTCTGCCCCAAACCCTACATTCAAAACTTTGTGTGGTTTCTCCCTCCCTCCCAAAACATATTTCTGTCAAAATGTCAGTGGTGTTCTGTATTGTACAACTACAATTACTTGATGCACTATACTTGATAATGTTAAGAACACAGTGCCTCAAAAATCAGATTTCAGACTTTTATTCTTCCATCAAGAAACACAAGCATAATGAAAAAAGTGATTTTTTTTTTTCAGTGTTCAAAGTTGGAGATCTATCAAAATGTTTATTTTGTTAGCTAAACATTATAAACATTAATTCATGTAAAAATAACCACAAGATGACAAAAGGGTATTACAGTCTATAGGATCCATGTTCATTCATTATGTTTTCCCCATTTCCAAACCCGAGTTCAGGTTTTTCTCTCAAATGACATCTAATAATGGACAAACTAAACACTTTAGCTGACCATTTCACTAATACCGACTTATTTCGTTTTATTCTATAAACAACAAAATATCTTATTTCAAAATTTTAGAGATGAACACTAACAGAACAAGAAAAATATATTGAGCATACAAAAACATCAAGAAAATCTATCCTAAAAAGGTTCATATTCTCTTCAGATATATCTGAAGCCTATATCTGAAACCTCCAACAAAGATGCCCAAGTCGATCAATGTTCTTGTGGAGGACACTATGGATTGGTGCAATGTAGCGTGCCACATCCCCATCCCGAGAGAAATCTCTGAAAAACATGCCTTTCTCAGCGCTAAAGGTGAACTTCTGTGGCATAGGGCTGTTCCCACGCATGTACTCCCACACTCCCAGTAATAAAAGCCTGACCTCAAATGGAGAGAGGTGGGGGAAGACCTCATGGATGTTGCTCAGCACTGGGGGAAGAAGTTGACCTTCACCCATACAGGACACCAGCAGGCAAGATGCTTGTAGGTGCCATGGGGAATCTAGTACTGAAGGCTCTCTTGAAGCCTCCCAGTGGGCCAACAGTGTAGCCAGGAGACCCCTTAGAACAGCAGAACAATAGCAGAGAGCTGGGCGCCCAGCTGCTACCACTCGGAGGAGGTGAAACAACACAGGATTCGCTTCAAAACTTCGGCGGATGTGAATATCTCGCTCAACAGTAGTCTTGGCGTGCTCCTCAGGTGGCCATGACAGTTCTCCATTTGCTACATCTGGGCAAACATTCTCCACCAAAGCTACTGCAATGACTTTGGCAGCTTCAGCATTGATTGGGGAGGGCTCATCTGAGATGGATTCACCTGCAAGACTGTGGCGGCCATTGCTAGAACCTGTGCCTAATCCATTACTGCAGCTCCCTCCTCCACCACAGCTGCAGCACTGAACTGTGACAGCAAGCAAAGTTTGCATGTTCTGGTTAACCTTATCAGGGTCAAACTGCCATGGAGTGTGGGGAGGTTTCAGTCCCTTTCCAATTACCCCTGCATGGAACACTGACCACACGCTACCAGAGAAGTTAACAGTGGTGCCAAACTTACAGTTGATGTCCAGCAGTGATGCACCCAAGTCTGAGCCTAGAGTGGGTGAGAGAGCCCCATCTTCACCAGGGCTTTCTCTATGACCCCCAAACAGATCTTGGTTGCCTTTGTGTAAAGCTCCTTCCACAAGCTGCTGCAGCACAGCCTTAAGCGTCAAGGAGGAGTAAGCTGCTAGGCGAGACAACAAGCGCATGGAGTAACCCACTGCTTCTCCACCACCCTGCCCTCCAATTTTAATCCCCTCTCCCCTTTGCCTCAGAGCTACAAAGAAATGAGCCACAGCAGCTCTTGAAATGAGCAGCAGATGTGCCGGAGAAGACGCTCTTGGAAGTTGGCTGCAGGACAGCAGGCGAGCAGCTGCTCTCGATACCATGGTGTCTCCATGAAGGAGCAGCGGACAGAAATCATGAAGGTGGCTGCACACAGCTGCTCCAACCTGGGTTGCCATTGATGAGTGCGGTGAATTTCCAGCTGTGGTGCCACCTGCTTTGCAGTCTTCTTCCTGGCTTTGCACAGCTGTGGCCAAATTGTTTAGCAGTTGTGCCAGCTCTCTACTATTCAGGTTCTGGGTGTGAATCTGAGCAACACAACGAGCTACGGCTGATTGAAGCAATCCTGGGATGGAAGAGGATAGAGGGGAGTGGAGCTGGGAGGCTAATGCAAGCTCTTCTGGGTTTCTGGCTTGGGTGAGTAGCTGGCACAGGGCTTCAGTGGCCACGCTAGGGCCACCATACACAGACAGCAAACACAGCAGCTGATGCAACCACAGGTGTCTTTTCCGTTCCAGCCTGAGAGTCTCAGCACAGAGCTCGCCAATGTGGGCCTGTAGTTCCTCAAGAAATGGGATCACACGTGGCATTGCAGTAGAGGAGGTTGAGTGTGTATATGTCTCATCACCTTCAGGTCTATTGTACACAAGCTTGTGGAGATGCAAAAGGAGCATCTGAAGTAGACGGTCACAGGCTTCACGTACGCCGTCATGTGGGGAGGCTGTGGGGCCTGAAATTATAACAGAGGCTGGTGTGGCAGTGTCAGCGAGGAAGCGCAGTACCCTGGCTCCTCCTGCAGGTGTCTGACTGATAAGGTGCACTGCCAACCCCAGCATGTTCTCCAGCTCTTCTCTGGGAAGACCCTGGAACTGAGCCTGAAGCTGGAGCAGAACAGGCTGTCGTAGTAACTCCACCAGCTCAGCTGACACGGCACCAAGGAGAGTCGGAGAGAGGGCAGCTAGCTGAAGAAGAAAAGGCACAGTGGCCCTACGGAGATGAGGGGAGCTCTCCCACCCTGTCACCCCCGAAGATGGAGGAGCATTTTGAGGTGGAGGAGACAAACTATCCTGGAACATTCTGAGGAGTTCTCTCTTAATGCTATCAGAGTGCCTGGAGGCCAAATGCCCAAGGATCCCCACCACTGAGCCAATTTTTGGTACCCTGCTGCTTTTGTCCATTGCTTGGTGTTGACCAGCTTTTTCTCCTGAAGGATACCCGTGCGCATAAAAGTCCTTAAGTCCACAAGCAAGTACCCTACTAATGATGGTTCCAGGGAAAGCAGAGCCAATGTGGGCAACCACCCAGTCAAAATGAGGAGAGTGCTGCACGGACGTATCCAACAATGCATCCACACATGCATCAGGACACCAAGCCAACATTGCTGCCAGACACTGGGAGTAGCATTCCATGAGGGAACGAGTGGCTGCACATGACATCCACAGCTGGAGGAGCTCATTCAGGCTAGAGGAGTGAGGGGCTGCTCTTCGTCCCGCATGCTTACTGCTGAGCTGGCCAAGTAAATCCACCGCCCAGGAAGACACCAGTGGAGCCCAAGCTTTCGGGTTAAGCCTAATAAACTCCAGCAGAACAGCATGGATCTCTTTAATCACATCTTCCAGGTTTGACACATTGGTGGTTGCTCCTCCAGTAGCACTATTACTCCCACTGTCACTCTCTGCTTCAAGGTCTTGGAAAAAAGCTGCCACATACTCATCATAAACACCCCTTAAGTGTTCCAGGACTGCCCCTCGGCATGCTGGGACAGTGCGGAGGAGACGCACGGCACAGCGGGCATGATCACGAACACTAAGCTTGCGTCCTTGTGTCTGGTCAATGCCACTGATAAATGCTTTTATTTCCAAAGCAAGTTCCTGAGGGCTGGAGAAGAAAAAAAAAAAAGTGTTGAGAGACATAATTGGGGTAATACTGAATGAGAAAGTACACTATTAATCACTTTTAGCATCAAGTAGTAAAGAACTTAGCTACGCTGACATATTCTGCCTACAGGTTAATCAAATTGTGTATGGTAATTTGATGTGTACGGCCAGCTGTGTAAAATATAAAATGAATTTTAAAAAATTATAAGAAGACATTTTGTATTAGGCTATACCATGTCCATGTTTAACTGTTAACCATGTTAAATGGTATTTGATTTCTGTGCTAAAATCTGACAGAGAGATATAGTACGGTGCAAAAGTCTTGGGCACCTGTGATTATTTAAAAACTCAATAAACAGAAGAATTTTTTTTTCATAATGTTACTAAAAATAGCGTACAGTAAATCGATGTATTCCTTGTGGAAGCCCAGTATTACTTGTAGTTGCCATCAGAAATTTGTTTTGGCTCAATAAATACTTAATTATATTAAATCATATGTGCTGCTGATGGAACTTCACAAACCAACCAATGGTTGGAGCTATTAAACCAACAGAGACTATAATGACACTGCATTCAAATACACTTTAATATGGAGCTGGTCCCCACTTTGCAGCTTAAACAGCTTCCATTCTTCTTGGAAGGCTTTCCACAAGAGTGTTTCTGTGGGAATTTGTGCTCATTCATACTGTAGAGCATTTATGAGGTCAGGCACTGATGTAGGATAAGAAGGCCTGGCTCTCAATCTCTGTTCCAGTTCATCCCAAATATGTTGGAAGAGGCTGAAGTCAGGGCTCTGTGCGGGCCAGTCAAGTTCTGCAATGCAACTACTCATCCAACCATGTCTTTATGGGCCTTGCTTTGTGCACTGAAACACAGTCAAGCTGGGGTAGAAAAGAACCTTCCCCAAACGGTGTTCACAAATTTGGAAGCATGGCGTTGTCCAAAATGCTAAAGCATTAATCTTGCTCTTCACTCTGGAAGGAAGGGGTCTATCTCTAACCGTGAAAAAACAGATGCGTCCAAATACATTTGCCCACACACACACACACACACACACACACACACACACACACACATAAAT
>JBBJLS010000032.1:8754962-8772516 GCA_037577275.1 Bryconaethiops microstoma | reverse complement strand
CACACACACACACACACACACACACACACACACACACACACACACACACACACACACACATATATATATATATATGTGTGTGTAATGGAGCACTGGGTGTGGATGACAGCTCCAACATCCACAACACTGAACCAGAGCAAAAGCACACTATTAAGTACTGAAGTAAGAAAGCTACGGACAGGAGCCCCCTGAATATTTGTGTCTCCTGGCAGCAACAAAGTCAGTTTTAAGTAGTTTTGAGAGAGCTGAGCTGTAGTTAAGCAGAGTTACAGACCTGTAGTGACTCTGAGGGAGGCAGTGAGAGCTCTGCAGGGCTGACAAGGCGTTCCCCTCGAACATGGCTGACATCCTTCATGCGCTCAGTCTAGATACCATATGCACAACGACTTATTCTTATTTAAAACTATTCCTGAACACGGTTTAAACCTGGATAGTAAAATAAGCGCACGAATAATAAACTACACTGACGAAGTAGCGGAAGCTTACTGACGTTTCCTCACTGATGTTTTTTGGACAGCAGTCGGCTCTCTCTCCTCAGCACCGCCCCCGGAGTTCAGGAGACACACTGCAGTTTTTATCATGAATTCCTGAACAGAAAAACGTTCAGTAACGTTTAAGGTTCCTCCAACTTGAACCACAGAGAGTTCTGCTAAAATACAGCCCGCTGAGATTTTATTAATTTTTGAACCACATTATTGTTATTACTATAAGTGTAAATTGACCATTTGTCATTCGTGGGCACACCACGCCGCGGGAGCAGTGTGTGGGGACGGTACCTTGCTTACTGGCAGTCTTGGGATTTGAATCCACGACCTTTTGGTCACAGGGGCAACTCCCTAATCACTAGGCCACCAGCTGCCCCTATTGTTGTTCAGAATCAGAATCGTGTTTATTGGCCAGCATATACAAGGAATTTGATTCTGGTTGATGGTGTCTCTATAAAGTACAACACAACAGTATAAACAATATGTGACGACACAATGGACAATATACTAAACAATAATATACAAACTACAATATAAATATGCAATATAGTCTTATATTCATAAAAATATAAATATTAATAAATGTATATAAGTATTATATACATATATTATGTACATATATGTTTATACTACATATAATATATATATATATATATATATGGGTGTGTGTGTATAAATGAACAATACAATATAATAAACAATCTAACTCTTATATATTATTAGTAGTATTACTATTATTTGTAGTAATAGTGGTTATATAATAAGAAGAAGAAGAAGGAGAAGAAGAATAATTTACGTTTTTCGAAAGTAATAAAATCATCGTTATTATTAGTAGGAGTGGTAATTGTACAAGTAGTACTGATATTATAACAACGATAATGACAGTGGTATTATTGTTAGTAGTAGTAGTAGTAGTAGAAATAATGGTGATGTTATAATAATGATAATGATGGTGATGGTGATGATTATTAGTAGTAATTGTAGGCGAATAATAAGAACTTAATAAAATCTAACTTTAAGAATTAATAAAGTTAAATTTTTCGAAAGTAAACAAATTCTCATTATTTTTATTATGAGTAGTAGTTATTGTGGTAGTAGCAGTAGTGCCGTTATAACAACATTATTATTATTTTATTGTATTATTATTATTGGTTGTAGTAGTAGTAATGTCATAATAATATTGATGACAATGGTGATTATTATGATTAGTTTCAGTATTAGTAGTAGTAACGTAGTAGTGGTAGTAGAAGGAGCAAAATTAAAATAAATAACGTACGTTTCAAGAATGTCAAAAGTAAACAAATTATTAGTAGTAGAAGCAGTAATTGTAGCAGTAGTAATGTTGCTACAACAATAACATTATCATTATTATTAGTAGTAGTACAAGTAGTATTATTGTAGTACTAACAATAATTATGATAATTATATTGTTATTGTTATTAATATATAAATTGATTATATAATTTATAGTGTTTATATATAATTGAGAGTCTTTAGGCTACAGTCTGATTTTATTAAGAGATAAAAACAGCACGAAGCTCTGATAAAAGAAACCACGCGCTCGATAATAAAAATTATTTCCAAGATCTCGGCTTCAGTGTATTTCCTTTTTTCCCCTGAGGATAAATGAAATGCGTCGTGTCAGCGAGCGAAGGGGAGGTCTCAGTTCTCTTTCTCTGGAGTGGTGGTGGTCTCTTTAAGGCTGTTCCCTCCTCCTGGAGCTCCAGCTGATCGAGCCTCTTGATAGTCCCGCACTGACAGTCGCTCTCAGACAAACAGGCCGTCACCCAGCCCTCTCCGAGTCCAGGTACGAGGTTCCCCGTTTATTTCTTTATTTTATTCTTTTATCTTCTGTGACTTCAGATCCGCAACCGTCTACGGATCTGAAGTGCTTAGGATTTTTCGACTCGGAGCTTTAATACCATTAACCCTGCGGCTTAAAAAATCAGGTTCTGATCCTCTGTGTATGGACGATACGTGGCTGCTGTTGTGGTGGTTTTACAAGTTGCGTCGCTCAAATTAGATTACCAACGGCGACCTGACATAGTACTGTTTATATGTACAGTGTGCTCTCAGTGTGTGTGTGTGTGTGTGTGTGTGTGTGAGAATGAGCGTGAGAAAACTGGGGTCTGGGGTCTGGTGCAACGACGCCACGTCAGTTATTTTTACAAGGCAGCTCCGGGACAGATATTACGAACCTAGTTGTAATTTTTCTGAAAATGTGTATGTGTCTACTGTAATGTGAGATGTGAACTGGTCCTGACAGGGTTCAGACGAAAGTAAACGCAAGACAACACTCAACACTGTCAACAGCAGAGCGATGGCACCAACTCAAGTGAGTGTTTCTGTCTGTCCAGTTAAAGGAACTGTTTACTGGAAAACCAGCCAGCAAAGCCCGTGTTCGACCGCTTAGGTCTGTTGTGCTAGAAGACAGTATACATTACAGTCTAGAGCAGTAGAAGTCACCGAAAAAGACAAACCTTGGCTGACAGACTTTAGGCTTGTAGCTGTAGTGCAAAACTAAAAAAGCGCATTTCGTACCCCAAATATGTTCTGGCTGGCTGACTACGTTTTGGACAAGGGGTGAAACTGTAGTTTATTTTTTCAGTAAACCATTCCTTTAATTTGTGTATATCTATGTAATTGTAATGCGAAATTGTATGTAGGCTTATGCCTAACCAACCTGTGTGTATATATATGTTACATACTATATAATAAGCTATATTCTCCATCTCTTAGTTTGAGGAAAAGCCAGAGCCAGGCGACCTAATAGAAATTTTCCGGGGCACATACCAACACTGGGCCATTTATGTCGGAGAAGGCTACATCATTCACCTCGCACCTCCTTGTAAGTCTGTTACTAACATGTTTAATCCTGAAAGTAAAAACTACGTCCATGACTTGTGTGCAGTCCCTAGTGCTGGGCATGCACCAGTGACCACAGGGATTAGTCTATTAATGACTTTCACTTTCCTTCTGAGCAACACCATTGCAACACACACCAGCTTGGCCAGTGCTAATTATATCCCTAGTCACAAAACAGTTTTCTTTCGTCTCATTGTTCTCTCCACAGCCGAGCACGCCCAGGCCGGTGCCTACAGTATGATGTCTGTGCTGTGTGACCAGGCCATAGTGAAGAAAGAGCAGTTGTGGGACGTGGTGGGCAATGACATGTACTCCATCAACAACCTACTGGACAACAAGTATGAGCCACGTCCTATCAGGGACATTCTCCGGGACGCACACAGCCTTCTGGGCCAGGAGCTGCCCTACTGCGTATTTAGTGGGAACTGTGAGCACTTTGTCACAGAGCTGAGATACGGGAAGGCAGAGTCTCGACAGGTATGACCATGGGTGCCGGAACCATTATAGGTGGGGTGACCTTTCCCATCACTTTTCCCCTCCCTGACAACAACCGAGACAGAATCCTGCAAGTTTTAAAACATTTTAAAATATCACAAGTTTGATGTGTGTGTTGGGGTATATACTTGTGGGCTAACTGTGTGAAATAAGGCAGATCTCTTTCAGGAAGGGAGAGAGGAAATTTCTTCCACAACAGATACGCCTGAACTGTGCATGTAGTCTTTGCCTACCAAAATGTTTTAACCGATATTTTTGAGTAGATTTGCAACTTCCCTCCCAGCTACTGCCACAGAATTAATCTCTAAAGTACATCAGTTTCTTTATCTGCATGCATAACACAACACAGATGCCAGCAGGACCAAAACTATCAGTAACGTTAGTGTTGTAAATAGAGCCTGAGGAAGCTTATTTTGTCCTCTTGCGGCTACAATACAACACTCTGTTCTATAATGGAAAAAATGATCTCATATTCTGTGGTGTTTGCAGGTGCGGAAAGCAGTGGAGGTTGGAGTTGGTGTCGGACTTGCTGCCCTGGTCAGCGTGGGAGTTATTGCTGTTGCATCTGCCTTTTTTGGCTCAGGAAACAAAGAGAAGAAGAACACACACTGAACTGTGTGGGTTGAGCTTTGGGCACAATCACCAGCAGGCCTTTTAACTCTATGCATTTTACACCCATCCGCTGGACCGACCCAGCATAATGCATACTTTTGGTTTGGTTTTACCTAAGCACAAGAAAAGTGTCATTATTTTAACTTCTTGTAGTGATACTGCACATGGGTATATACAGATTATTTTTTGATTTTTGACAAGAGAACTTAAATTGGCATTTTCTACCAGTTTTAGAGCACAATTTCTATTTATTCTAACATGCTGGTATGAATCACCTGCCTCCAAAAAAAAAAAAAAAAAAAAGTTCAACAGAAGTGTGTGATATATACAACAAAATAAAGACACAGGTCTCAGCAATAAGCTACAGATTTGATGACACAAATTATATTTCTATTTTAATTCTGATTTTGTAAAATAAAATAATTTTAAACATTTTAATGAGTTAAATTACTGTTTAATGGGGGTTAAACTACAGTAAAGTTAAGTGTTGGGGGAGTGAATTCTCAAACATTTCTAATGATTCCCAGTCGTTATCTGTCCAGGTTAATTATCTTAGTTGAAGTTTGGAAACACAAAAATGTGTTGTCAGCAGGGGAAATAAACACTGCGCTTTGTTCATTAACACGATCTGACATCAAGTTTGGCATGCTGTTAGCTCCTGTCAGGCATGCTTTTATCTCCTGTCAGTTTTATAGTTAACTACTGTTTAATATTTATAAAAGGCAACTTATTCTTGGGTAGAACCTATTGTTTGTACATTAGTGCCACTTTAGTTTGTTTTGGACTTACATATTATGTGTGTTAAATGGTCCTTTTTGTAAAGTATAAATTAATATTAAATTAAATAAGCTATATTTGATGATACTTGTCAGTGTTTGCTGTTTCTTTTAACAACCTTTTCTATACTAATGTATATAACAGATGTATTCAAGGCTTATTTTTAAGCACTTAGTTGTCTGGCAAAGCTTGTAGGAGGAGACTTTTGTTGATGCTTACACAATGCTTGGCAACAAAACGGTGCTGTATTGCACTCTGGTTGAGAAAGATGCAAAAACAGGGCACAATATGTTTGAGGAGGCAAGCTCCCTTAGGTTTTTATTGTAACTTCTTAAGGTTGTATTCTCATGAGTGCATGTAATACATGATTCACCCTTGTCAGGATATTGCACCAGATCATAAAAACCAACATTCGGATCAAAGGCATGTCTTAATATTAAAAAGGGGGAAAATATACCAACATCGTAATGCCTCCCAGCCTATAACATACAGTACTTCTATCAAAAATAAAAGAAAAACAAGGCACAAAGCAAAAAGGAAAAAAACAAAAAAAACCTCATCCCTCTCCTCACATTGTCGTAAGCCCTGCGACAGCATGTAGAGGTTTTCATGGCTATTATTTGTCTTGGCTGTAACATACCTTAATGTTCATGCAAGCACTGGAATAGGTCTCGCTGGGAAAGTGATCATGTGACAGGGTTTTAACTTCCAAATACTCAATAAGCACTCGGAGCATTCCTAATCCACTCAATGTCCTCTCAAGGCCCAAGTATTGAGTGTATATTCAACATACACACATACTACAATATCTACGTTGAAGAACATATATTTTTTAATATAAAAAAAGTCTTTGACTCCCAGTGCCATTTTCCAATATCTGTCCATGCATGTGATAAACTGATACTGTAATCAGTGTAAAAAGGACAATGGTTTTATTATAACAGCAGAGGTGATATAAATGTGAGGATGTGTTATCCGTTACTCACATATATCTAGGTGATGGGTGATTGTGAAGTCACTTTCACCCCACCCATCCAACAACCAATGAAAAGACAGCTCCGACTCCTCTGACGCCACGTATCAGGGATCATGGAATGTTTCCTTAAGCACTGACCAATGTCCTTCTGCCAATCCATCAGGGCCATGCAGATTTGCCTTGCCTCGCCTCTGTCCCGGACATTTCCACTCCCTCAGTCCAGTTTGCGTGCACCCAGTTTAAGAGGGCCTTTGGCTGCCTTTCGCTCTGCCCGTTTGGCTTCTAACTCTTTCCTCCTCTCCTCGCGTTTCTTCTTGGCTAATTCGGCCTTACTGAGACCTAGAACAGAGCAAAATTCATCACCAGTTCTTTTTATAACCCTAGAAACAGAGGTAACAAAACTGACCATCTTTTTGCTACTTGATTTTATTGTTAATATGAGGATCTCAAGTTCACACAGTAACTGATAAAAATGTCACTACATGGTAGCACTACTACTTTAGAAACATGTATATTAGTAGCATGAATAGTTCCCTCTCTAAACCTGGTGGAGTGTCCCCTTGTCTTAATGAAGCAACTAATCATACTAGATAAGGTTTACACCAGACTCCCAAGACCTCAAGTCTTTTCTTTAGCCCACTCTTCCTCTAATGTATGCTTCATAAAAGGAAAAAAAAAAAAAAAATTCCCATCTGTAGTCCAGAATGGTGAACAGAGCTGCATATAATTTCATTATATAAGGGTTGTATAACATTGCGAATGAAGCTGTAATAAAGTTATCCACAACAACTCAAATGCCAAGTGATTACATTTTCAGGCATATAAATGACTTTACACACATACTGTTATTGAGCACCTACTACTTTCTTGTCTTGCCTTCAAATATTCAAAGATATTATTTAAAAAATGTAATCTCTGGATGTATCTGTGCAAACCTTTTGGTTATCAATGCACTTTCAACAGTTTAGCTGCACTATTACATTAGGAGTGCATGTACTTCTCCAACCATTTCTGATAGTCAAACTAACCCTGCTCATTATCCAGTGACTCCCAGTTCTCCTCTGTTCCCCAGTCACCTACAGTGTTTGCTCCCCAGCCATCATCGGCCTTCTAGAAAGAAACACATCAAATGCACAAATCCATTTGTTATTTAAACAGATGGCATGTTCTCATCGTTCATATGCATTATGCAGACCAGGTGGTATTTAGTTTCATGTAAGTATTAAATAACTGAAGTTGCTTCTTCCATGTAAAGCAAGAGAAACAGAAAAAGAATGTATTCTCCATTTTTCAGCTACTCCTACACATCAAAACCTCTGCGTTCTCCATTTTCCATTCTCAGTCTCCACCTCTCCTTCCCATCTCACCGTAGCAGCAGCTGAAGGGCTGGCCCTCTGGGACACATTGGAGAGAAAGTCAGAAGTTGTCCCCTTTCCACCAGCACTTTCCCAGTTATAGTCACTGGACAATCGCACATTTTCCTGTTCAGAGCTTGCACTGGCAGCCTTGGATATAAATGCTAAGGAAGCAGTATTTCGTGGTGTTGGGGTGAAGCTCTCTGCAAGAGCCCCATCGTCATCCCAGTCATTGCCCCATCCTTCATCGGCAGGTGAACTCTGACCTTGACCGTCTACATCCTTCTCATTGGACCAACTGTCGTCAGCGTCCCAGCCAGAACTGCTCCAATCAGAACTCTGCTTTTTCATAGCTTCAGAGGAAGTCCTGCCCACCTACAAGAAAACTCAGATGTGGCTCATCTATTTAGGAACACTTCACCTCTAAAAATAGCCTATCAGAGAAACTGTGCTTATACATTTAACAATTATGCTGAAGATATTTATATATTCAGTCCTGCCACTTCAAAACATGAGAGATTAGTCCACTACCTTCAGAGTAAATTCAGTAATTTCCAACACAGCATACGTTAAATGTGCACAGCGTACTTACACCACTTTTTTTCTGTGTTGAAGACCTATTGGACCAATCAGAATTCCAGTCGTCAGGATCTGTCTGTGCTTTCTCAGGATCCTGATGGGACATAAAACAATAAAGCATATTTAAGCAAATGTAAAACTGTACAACATTGCAAAACAAAACTAAAACTAACTCAACTATGGTAAAACTAACAAATGCATGTTCAATCACCTCAAGGCTTCCCCAATCCTCATCATCCCACCGCTCTCCTACTGGCTCCTCCGCTATTTCTGCAGCATGTGACGCTTCTGATTGGTTAGAAAGAGTAGCTGATACGGAAGCATTGGGTGTGTGCACTTTTGCTTCTGAGTCTCAAGGAAAGAGAAAAAGGAGATAAAACAGTATTAAAATACATTAATATTAAATAACAGTCAACAAGGTTAGAAGAAAGCACACGTTCTACACTGAAATTAGTTACATTTGTGATCCAGGTGCAATAGCTACATTATTTAGAACTTCCGTTCTACATTGAGTCACCCTTTACCTGCAGCAGTTGTTGCACTTGTAGCAGCTGCAGGCTGAACATTACCAGCTGCTGCCCCTTCAGTACCTGCAGGGGCATTGCGTATGAGTTTGGAAGTTAAAGAGGAAACACCCGTCACTGCCCAGCCTGCCCACGTTGCTGCCGAACCACCAACTTGTCCAGACGCTGCAACATCTTTCTCTGGAAGGAAAAGGCAAAAAATAAAAAATAAAAATAAAAAATGAATTTTTGTTTTGTTAAAAAAAATTACTGAAAGGGCTACCGCCAATACTGAAAATGCTATTAGAGGGGAACCAATCTCCATATAATATAAACTACAGTATGCAATATTAACAGATTCTCTTACCCTTCATTTTTGTGGTTATGAAGCAAAATTGACATGTGCAAGATATCAGACAGCCAGAAAAACAAAGAAAAAAAGTACAAAACTAATCATACCAATTTCAGCTAGTTTAGACGGGTCTTCAGAAACAGCCTCCAATTTGTTCAGAAAACTCTTAATGGCTTTAAATGCCTACAGGATAGAAGGACAGGCCATCAGACATTAAAAACCTGTTATTCCAGTTTACATCTCCACAATGATTTAAATAATCAATATTCAGAAACGCTCATCGTGGATATGACTGATGTTTAATTGTAGAAATTACATCAATACACAGGTCCATACAGTGGACTTATATTAGAATACAGTATAAAATACAGTAGCAGACAGTAATCATAGTAAGAGCTGGGTCAAACTGAGCGGTGGGTCACCTGTTCTCGGACATTCTTGTCGGGGTCCACGGTGAGTGGGCAGAGGGTGGGCAGGACGCGGTTGGCACATTCACTCACACTGTAATAATGATGTGTAGCAGCAAAGCCCAGCACACCAGCTGCCCGTGATGCAGGAAATGGGTCTTTAGTGGCTCGGGAGAATGCAGAGGTCAACACCCGCTGACGCATCTGGTTCCACACACAAACACAGGAATGGTCTTTTGGCCATACTTATTATAACTTTAAAAACAACTGTTGGTGAAACAGCTTACTGTTGGATAAGTTTGCTGTAGAAATCTAACTACAACACCAAACACTGTTCTATGAACTGTGATGCAAGAAACATGCATGAAGAAATTCAGTTTGAGGATGGCAGTTACCGCTGGGTTAAGATAGGGGGCGATCTTGCCCAGACAAACAGTGGTGTTGCAGCGGATGGGACCCTGGTCATCTCTTGATTGCAGTCTTGCAAAGTGTCGCATTAGCTCCTGATTCAGGTTGGTTTCATTCAGCTTAGGAGCCAACAGAAGCATAGACTGTAGAAAAGAAAAATATATATGGCATTCACTTTTGATTTAACAGTGCACAATGTGCATCTTTGTGATATGCTGTGTCTGATAATGAAGCGCTGAAAATCAGTTATCAAGAGCAGCCATTCACAGACAACAAGTCACTAGCGCATGAATAACACAGAGGAGAACACATTAGAGGCAGTAAAAATAAACAATACCACCTGCAAGGCAAAACACTTCCATTAGCTAATGACTGTTTTGTTAATTAGCTTGTTTTCTTTAAGTTATTGGTTGTACATCAGACATACAAATAGCCCTGCTTAGAGGAATTTTGGGGTGTTCTAGAGGAGCTATACCTTGAAAGTGGTGGATTTTGCAGCATTCCAATTTATAAGTTTAACAAATTTACAGGGTTGTCTATTCTCCTTACAAGGTCACTTCTAGTTGCTTGTGTATCACATTCACTAAAGATTAGGGAATAGCATTGGATGCGTTTGCTTGTTGTTGGATGGGATCTATGATTCTTCTTGTGAAGAGGTCTGTCCTAGGTCTTTAATACTATGTGAACATGCCCAGTGAATGTTTATGTAAAATTCTCATAAAATCCTTAGCTTAGTCCAAAACAGACTGCCTGTTGTATGTCATGGGTTCGGAACACTGCCCTAACCAATCAATTCTAAACATCTAATAACATTTGGCATCACTCTAAATACTTGAATAGTTAAGAAAGCCTGAATTCAAAAATGTTCTTTGGAATCTCCCCCATATCAAACAGGTTAAATTACAATTGAGCAAATACCTTGACAGTTTGTTCTCTAATTGCTGGGTTTGTGTCTGTAAAGCCATGAACTACATGAGGAAAGATTTGAGAATTAACTGCTGCCTCGTTCAAATACTGAATAAATTGCTCCATCTGTAAGAAAGACAAGTAGACAGAGCATGAGTGAACAATGAAGACAGCAATTAAATAGGGTTAATGTTATGTACTAATTCACATGTACAGTGTCTTTAACAAAGTCAGTGCGTATGAGAAGCGTGACCTGCTGCAGAAGTCGTATCCTCATTGCTCGATCTGTAGAAGAGAACATCTTCACTATGACAGGGATAATTTTCTGTTGGTATTCTTCAGCAGACAAATACTTTCCCACCTGCACACAAACATATCAAAGATGACGTTCTGGTTGCTTGAAGGAGTCCTTATGCTTATTAATTAAAAAAAACAAACAAAAAAAACCACCCTGTTAACTCCCCCATACTCATGAAAACTAATTTATGCTGTCACCCTGCCATTTCATAGTAGCAATACAGGTTTTTTCATACTTTCTTTTAAAATTATTAACCAAACAGCCAAAAAGGCAGAAAGAGTCTTACTGGATTTTTTTTGATAGAATAGGCCGAATTTTTCTATACTCTATAGTACCGACCAAATGACTTCAACATTAGAAACATACTGAATTTCGATAGGCACCCCTATATGTGATTAAACCCATGCTATTAAATGTATTACCTTAAAGAGTGGTGTAAGAACAACAGCACCAGCATTGCCAAACTCGAAGGCTGTGAGAAGCTGAGGCAGAACTTTATGTTTGCAGAAATCTTCAGGGTAAGAGTCCAAATTATCGCTCAGATCCTGGAAAAACTGTTGCTTCTCTGCTGGCTCTTTAATCTAAAGACACAGGTAGATATCACCCAATAAAAAAACCCACAAGCAACAACAAGTAAGAGCAAAAAATTTTATAGTAATTCAGTTACAAAGACTAACCACAACAAGGCAGAGAAAACAACAGCTTTAAATTTTAATGATTAATGCCAAAGAAACAAGTAACAAAATCTACTAGAACAAAAACAGCTGTGTACAACCATGAAGTCAGGTTCGTCAAAATAGATTTATAATACATCTAGTTATATACATTTAGATATTAGATGTACATGGGTGGTGTAGCTCTACCTGTATCTGCTCCAGAAATAGGTTACTCTCCACAAAGCTGTTGCTCAGAAAGCCTCCAGAAGCACGACAATTCTGCAGGAAGCGGGCCGGGTTTGGTCGAGCCTTTGGGTTTGCCCCTACTAACTCACAATAATGTGGTACTAGCTGCTTTGGGATCTGTTAAACAGGTGAAAGAACATTTGTTAAAAAAACATTTTGTGACTGAACACAATCAGTCTTGACTACTGGAGACAAAATGACTTCTTTTGTTCTTTTAGCTTTCAGCTGGTCACTTGTACATCAGATTTACCATCATGATTAGGGAAATGTATTAAATAAACTAAATTTGTTTGTTATTGGATAGAATCTAAGGTTCTTCTTGTGAAGAGAACCCCCGTAGGTCTTTAATACTGTGCAAATATGCCCTGCCATACTGCGCAAATTCTCATAAAATCTTTAGCTTAGTCCAAAACACATGTTATATGTCATTGGCCTGGTATTAAATGATCTACCTTAAATCAGATTTGTTCTAGTGACATAACTGAACTGTTTTACCTTGCCAAGAGATCGAAGTGATGAGGCACGAGGCAAAGGTCCATTAAACACTTCCCAAATTAGACAACCCAGCCTCCACACATCTCCTGACCTGAGAACAGACACAGATTTGTAATAAATTGCAGTTTGTATGTTTAGTTGTAATAGTTTCTCTTTTGTGGAGAATGTTGAGACTTTAAAAATTCCTGTGAATTCCATGTTTATAATTCTAACTGTAAACAAAGCTGATTCATTGCACATTTCAACAGATTTATTGTGAAACAAAATTGTGAAAAGCTCTAATCAGCAAATCTCATATATTGTCAAACATCCCTTTTTCTTCTCCTGATATCTCACTCACCACTTCTCTCCTCCACTGTTGGGGCTCTCTGGTGGGTCATACTTTTCCAAGTCAGGGTTCACCACTTTGGCTGGAGGTAAGGAGGAGGGTTCACCCTGGTCTGAGGTCACATGATCCAGCCCCCCTAGTTTCCATTCACCCGCTCGATCCACAAATATTGCCCAAGTCCCAAGGTTATTGTGGAGAAGATGACAGTCATTCACCAAAAAACTCACTGCTTTCTGAGTGGAAAAAGACAAGATGAGAGGCATAGATGTTATTCATGTGTTTGATGATGAAATCATACACTCCATGGGCAAACATTTGTGGACACCTGACCATCACACCTATATGACTTGTTAGAAATCACATTCTAATACCATAGCTATTCATGTAGAGTCTGCCTCACACTGTGACTAACACAGTCTCCACTAGACTGGGAAGTCTTTCTAGAAAATTTTGAAAAGTGTGACTGTGGGAATTTGAGTCAATTCAGTCAAAATTGCACTAATGTTGGACGAGAAGGCCTGGCCTATTATTGACGTCCCAAATAATCCCAAAAATGTTGTTTGGTTAAGATCAGGGGTCTGTCCAGCCCAATTCCACACCAAACTTATCAAAACATGTCTTTATAGAGCTTGTTTTGTATACTGGGGCACAGTCATACTGAATCAGACTGTTGTCACAAAGTTGGAAGCATATAATTGTCAAATATTGTTCCTTCACTGAAATTAACGGCTCTAGCCCAAGCCCTAAAAACAGCCTCAGACCATTATCCCTTCATCACCATTCACTGTTGGCTCTATGCATCTATGCTCGATGGCATCCCATCATGTTTAAAGCTGGGCACTTCAGTCCAATCCATTCTAAGGCCAGTGTTTGCCTAGATTGTATTGCAACGGCTTGATTTTATACACCTATTAGCAATGAATAGGTGTATAAAATCAAACCTACAGTGTTTCAATATCAACAATTTTTTTCATTTTATAGTATTCATCTACATACCACAATTTGATGAAGACCCCAAGAAATCTCCAGCTCCCCTGAGCCACCACCCTCAGCCCGGACTTTCAAGTGTGCAGCAAGGGGGGTCACTGGCTCTGTGACCAAGTACAAGCTTTTATCCGTCTGACATTGAAGGAGAAGAAAAAAGGAAAATTCTGAATAGTTACTTATTCACTGCACATTTATTTAACCTTATGCACTTCACATGAAGAAACAGCACATGCACGAATTGATTAACTCACTGCAGATTCTGATCCCTATCTGCGAGTTTCTTGAAGTCATCAGGCCGCTGTTGCCAGCTAGCACTAACTGGAAACGCAGCAAAATTGGGGAGGAGTGCAATTTTAACTGGGGGAGTATTTCTAAAAATATGTGGCCATCAGACCACTCCCATAACTATGTTTTTTGCTAAATTAAGTCCTCAACAGCGCATCTGTATCCATAGTTTCACACTTCAACATAACAGCAACCTAAAAGCACCTGTGTATATTTTACTTTGTGTCAGGTTTGTAGTGGAAAGCAAGGCTCTGCCAGTATGCAATAGTACCAGCAGGCTGCCACAATCACAGAAAATGTATGCAACCTCAACAAAGCTACTTCAGTCATTTAGTGTGAGACTTGGAGCTGTGTGATGAGAGCAAAGCTAACCCAGCCTGGATTTAAGAGAGTAAGGCAAGACATGCATTGTTGTGCCACACCTAACTAAAAGCTTGCTCCATTTATCCACTTCGCCTATTTTCTCTTTGCCTTTAATCTCATTACACTAGAGCTCTATAAGAGTGTCTGCTAAATCACAATGTAATATTAGTGCTGTTAACCAACTGAATTCTGAAATGTGTGCACGGGGGCAGGGGCCAGGCTCGCTGGTCAAGTCTCAAAAGCATTGGATTACATGATCGGATTGATTTTATTTTTGCCGTGGAGGCAAAGATTTTGTTGGGGTGGGCCAACACAGAGAAATGCTACCACCAGAAACACTGACTTGCTGGAACAGTGCTTTATCAGTTTTTTGACCAATCCTGTGCAATATTTTTCATGAGACCAATTTGCAGGTCAACCTGGAGGTTACATGTTGCATCCCTAAAACCTACCAGTAAAAATAATTTTGATAACACTAATTTCAGATAGTGATAATTATATAATTTTCCATACACCCCAGACATACTGTGATCCAAAGTTATAACTGGTATCCAAAGTTCTAGCTCTCATAGTTTAGCACTAGAGGTACAAGGATTCCATTAGTAACAAAACCAAAGGTGTCAATGAGTGTCAATGAGCTATAATGAGTAATAAAACTGAAAAAAGAAAAGAAAAACAATGCTAAAGGCAACCATTTCACACAACATAAGGGCTAGCCTGGTTAATGAAAACAAATCCAATTGTCTAAAATGGTTATCCACAGCATTTACCTACATGATGACGTCATTTTTCAAAAGTGATGTCCTAAAACACACTGACAAGTCTATGATACCTTTTGAAACAGCAGTGTGTGGTTTAAACACGGCTGAATTCACTGACAAAATTTGTACTCAAAACATGTCTTTGCAATTGAAAAAATGTGCACATTATTCTGAAACTATTCATTTAATACCAACTATACTTTAAACACCCAAACCTTTAGGACATGAATATAACTTATTCTTTCCTTGGTATGTTGCAGTTTTTTAGTGTATCCTTAAATGCTTAACCTAAAGCCTAATAACAGTGAGTGTGTTAGCTTGGCGCTAACAGAATCGTATAGTAGATATGGGATAAACCCACATACAGTTTGTAACCACATACATGTGTCTGTGTAATCTATCCCTTGACCTTCACTGGAGCCACCGAGACAACATTAAGGATAACGGAGATCACACTAGACTGAGAGTGACTGGAACAACATAGTCTATGTTGTGACTGCACAACATAGTCTCAGACTTTGTTGATTAGATTTAACTGCACTGTGTTCATCTCTGTCACACCTGTTATTCTGTAAGCATTTGATTGCACAAATATTCCTCTCCCACTACTGAAGAGTACTCATTCACTTTTTCCTCTCATATCTCCTTATGTATTCACCTTTCTGTGCATGTATTTTATTCTGCATTCTTTTAACTTTAAATTGTGCAGTGTAATGTACTTATGCAGATGTACTGAGGTTTTTTGTAAAGATGTTTGTGACCAAGTCTATCTCATACTTGAAAACCAGTTGTGATTATCTCTTGTTACATTATTTTGTTACTGGATCCAGTATCATCCAAGAGAAAAAAAATCATACTACATCATAAACTGAACCTCCAAACAGCAAAATACATAAACCATAGTAGCATCGACTGTGATTAACGCACCTCCTGAACGTTCCTTCATGCATCATGACTCAGCCCAACACATCCCTAACCACCATACATCAGTCCTCACCTCCAGTCCATCTACATAGGACAGGATGTTAGGATGCCTCAGAGTCTTCATGCGTTTGAAAGCTGCTTTGGCCAGCTGTGTCTGCTCCTCTGTTCCCTGGGCCACTTCGTACAAAAAGATTGACACTGGCTCTCCAGTTGTCTACACGGGAAAATGATACAAAAGTAAAACTCATGGGCAAAGGCAAAACAGTTCGTCACAATATTGTAATATTAGTCACAATAAATTATGGGCAGGCACTGATATCACACTATTGTCAGCTGAATATGACATCAGACACTATAAATCTCTTTACTGTTAATTCTGATTTCTAACTAACCGCCTGTAACGTCTATCTGTAGAAGTTCTTTACCGTGTAGACTAAAATCAGAGCCCCGTGTTTTATTTAATTCAAGAAGATACCTCTTATGTTCATTCCTTCTATCAGCTAGCTCAGGTTGCTGGCCCATAGGGTTATTCAGGTTTATATATTCGCTGACGACAACAAGGAGAACATAAAATAAGCCGTTTATAGTCACAAGAGATCATATTAAAACCTAAATAGAGACCAAAACGTAAAGAAATACTGGCCAGTAGTAGCTATGCGACTAACATCTAGCAACGGCTAGCTAGATGAACTGACGTGGCGAAGATGTTAACGACGTGGCTCCTTACAACACATATCATTTTTGTTTGGGGGGGGTTTACATTAAATCCATCTGAAGAACGTTTACAAAAACAAACGCACTACCACAGATACGCTACTAAAACATCAAATAGCTACTAAAGGCAGGCGAACTGGGTGGTGTTGGCCGGGCTAAAGCGAACCGAACTAATGCTAACCGGCTTAGTGCAGAAATACAGCCCGAGGACTGAAAAGCGGCCTGTCGGAGCAGAGTCTCTTCTCCACACGGGGAGGCCGTATTACCTTGCGTTTTCCTCGATGCAAAGTCCATATTCCCGATTTGTCTTGATTTTCCGGTAATATTTCGTAGTTGAAGTCTTTAATGGGGTCCCTAGAAAAGAAAGACCACATCCTTCCCCTGTTCGAGTCTACATCAAACTCTGAAACGTAAACCTGGAACCGGCGGAACGAGATAGAAGTACCAGGATCGGCCGGCAGAGGGAGCCCGAAGGAGCCGAACCGGCTTCACTATATGGACAAGAGTATTGGGACGATTCCACAAACAGGAACTTTAATGACGTAGCATTCAAATATGGGAAATAAAAATATAATTAATTAAATGTGGCTTTAATAATTTTAAATTGGAAATAAAAATATAATTAATTAAATGCGCCATAAATTATTTAAAATGGGGGAAAAACATAATTACTTAAATGTGTCATTAATGATTTAAAATGGGAAATAAAAACATTGTTAATTAATTAAATGTGCAATATATAATTATTTCACTATGTATTTCATTTTGGCAACGTTC
>JBBJLS010000032.1:8720209-8754525 GCA_037577275.1 Bryconaethiops microstoma | reverse complement strand
ATATATATATGTGTGTGTGTGTGTGTGTGTGTGTGTGTGTGTGTGTGTGTGATATGTAGTGTAAAGGTAAATAATGTCAGGTGCACGAGGTCGCAGTTGTGTGATCTTTTACAACAGCTTATAAAACTATTGCGAGTTGGAGTGAACAGCTCAGAGATTGTAAAAGCCTGTAAAATAGTTCTAAAATAATGTTTGTTTTGAGCAGGCCGGAGGCAATGGTGACGCAAAATGCAAAAAACAAAGGGAAGCCTCATGCATATTTATATACCCTCGCCCACTCACTTTGCATATGCATAAATGACGCCGTTCGCCCACCGCTGCGGGGGAGCGGGGCGGCAGCTGGGGGCGCGGCGTATTCGAATGAGCCAGGCGCCTCTGCTCATCGACATACTATCAGGCCACGGAGTGGCGGGCCCTGTGATTGGTCGACAAGGCCTGGTCTCACTACAGCAACGGGCGCGGTTTAGCCAATCGAGCGTCCCCGGGGTAATGACGTCACATCGGGTAGCAAGATGGCTCCGTTTGTTTTGTGAGGGAAACTCCGTGCGATCCGGTCAGACGGGCTTTCGTGGTGTTTTCAGCGCGTTGTCGGAAATTAAACTGTACCTCACACACTCACGGACAGACAGTTCCCGTCCGGCACTGCTCTGCCTCCGCCGCGGGGAGATATGGACGGCGGAGAGCTCCTGTCAGCCATGGAGAACATGGACCCGACTCTGTCCGAGTTGGGCGACGAGTTCACCCTGGGGGACATCGACGGTAAACACGACTATATCCATTTTTCTTTTTACTGCGGGCCATTCTTACACAATTTACTCATCCGTGTGGTGTGAAAGCCGTATTATACCTAGTGTGACTAGTGCTTCGGGCCAGTGGGAACGTCGCAGCTAATGTCAACAGAACATTATCTGTATACACCTATACATTGTACTGTATAGAGCACATAACACCGTATACACCTATACACTGTACTGTACAGAGCACATAACACCGTATACACCTATACACTGTACTGTATTGAGCACGTAACCCCTTATACACCCATGCATTGTACTGTATAGCACGCATAACATCTTATACACCTAGATACTGCCTTGTATAGAACATGTAACATCTTATAAAACATAACTGTACAAAACATAATAAGCACAGAACATAACTGTAGACAGGATATAACTTCTTATACACCAATATACTGTACACCTGAAAGCAAATAACAGCTTATACACCTACATACTGTGCAATATAAAGCAAATAACATATTATACACTTATATACTACTACTACTACTAATAATAATATATTTTATTCGTATTGCACTTTATTTTAGCACTCTCAAAGTACCACAGAGTAAAAGAAAAACAAACAAAAAGAAAAAAAACAGGAAAGTCTATAAAATGCCATCGTAATGTACTGTAAATTGTAAATGCAAACTGTACTGTACAGAACACATAAGATCTTAAACATTTATATATGCTATATGAAGGACATTGTTAATTAATTAAATGTGCAATATATAATTATTTCACTATGTATTTCATTTTGGCAACGTTCAGCACATCATGAATTAATTTTATCTGTCAGTCTGGCCCATCAATCTCAGAGGGCGGAACAAACGCTGATCTACTCAAGACGATTGGCTAACAATGTTTTTATTTCCAATTTTAAATAATAATGACACATTTACGTAATTATATTTTAATTCAGTCGTATTGCTGCTGCATTTGCGCAATATTTATTGCTGTCAGCCTCTGTTCTGCATTTTTGCGCACATAAATCTCTACTGTATTCATCCAGAGTAGTACGGTAGCTATTGTCGACTGCACTAAATGTCTTCTTGTCTTGTCCGATTGTTTTGATGCCCTTGTGTTTTTCTTGCATCCTCTTTTGTCGTGTCTTCACCTGGAGGAACATAAAATTGCGATCCCGAGGCCATGTCCAAACGTACACTGGTATTTCTGAAAACTGAGGTTTTTCGATACGTTTGGCCTTTCGTCCACACGTAAACCGCATTTTGGGTCGGTGAAAACAGGTTTTCGAAAACTCCGACCATAGTGTCGATTTTTGAAAACTCTGCGTTTAGGTGTGGACAAAGAAAAATATTTTTTAATGGACCGTTTCGCGTCATACTGTGCGCCACTCGCATGACGTCACAGTATGCGCTGTGTTTACGTTAGGTTCGACGTATACAAAGCACTACTGCTCTCAACCTTGTTAGAAGTTCTGGCATGTTTATACTCATGCGCGGAGTTACTGCCCATCCAGTATGAAGGACATAGACGTCAGTGTCAGCTTTCGGATGCTGTTATATTCAACACCGACACTGTCTCTGCCCAGGGCTAACGTTGTCGCCGGTTTTGGACGAGACCCGGTCGGAACAGCGTTTTTTGCAATAGCTTGTGGTCGACGGAGATATTTTTGAAAACGTGCTCGCGTGGACGCGATTTTTTATACGAAAACGGAACATCTCCTTTTCCAGAAATACCGGTGTGCGTGTGGACAGGGTCTCACAATGATGTGAAATAATTAAAAAGGCTAACCTTACCGGTCACACTGACTGATACATTTATTGCTCACAGGAGGAAAAGACGAGGAGTCAAGCATACATATAAAGCAGTTATGTGAGCTGGCTAGAACAACATAGGTTTGGTTCCAGATTTCCTCCAACCATTTGCCTGGATTCGTGAAATTTTGTCAATAGTTCCTGAAGGACTTTTGTCAAAGCAGGTTTCTGCAAACTACATATAATTTTGGGCTTCCACAAATAGCACACTGATGTAGTATAGATAAAATTATTTACTATATGTTCTGTATTTGTAGCTTTAATATATTTAGTTTTAATGTGAACTATATATTGTATCGTCATAGGCAATCATGCAAATTATTTAAAGCCATTTTACAATAGTAACATTAGAATGAATGCAAACAAGCAATAAAAAGTATCAAGATTGTTAAAAAGTTTGATTTTTTAAAGCTGGTAATAACACAGGTTCTGTTCTGGATTTCTCGATGGCCTCAGCCATTGCTTGGATTTGTGAAATTCCATCAGCAGCTCCTGCATCAATTAAATGAAGTACTGAATGAGTCAAACCAGGATACTATTCCATGAAACAGGATTAAGGGAAGTCTGTCTTACTTTCCCTTGAAAGAAGACACTTTCCCATAATCCCGTTTCATGGAACAGCACCCAGGTTTCCAAAAGAAATACTAGGCTTCCCCAAGGAATACATTGATGCTCTGTACACTTTATTCTCTAGTTTTATTTAGTATCTGTAGTAGCATTAATGTGAAATGCAAACCAAGAACAAAAATATCACTCCATGAGACTCATTCCCATTTCTAGCAGTGTTTTAAAATTTATTGAGTGACAAGACATAACTATCATGGTTATATTAACATTGTGTATTATGTTCATACTAGAGATTAAGATACAGTATTAGTATGAAGTGTATTTTTAAATGCACATTGCACACAAACCTTTACACCACACACAATTTGATTCCAAGGATGAGGTTCCTCCATGTGGCCATTTTTAAAAGGGAGTTTGTGTGTCAGATTAGATGCTTATATTGTCACCATTAATAAAATGAAATTACAATAGCTCACTACAGTGGTATTGATCAACATGCTACATAAATACACAGCTTTATACACGAAACATTTAACAGCAGCCAGTGCAGGTAAGAGGTAAATTGGCATTACATACAGTATAAATGAGTGCAACGATCTGAAGTGCAATAGTGCAAGATTACACTACTATGCAACAATGCAGAAAAATAATTGTGAGCTAGGCTACTTAATTGTAATGATTACAGATGAATTTAGGAGCTGAATGGCTTTAAGGAAAAAACAAAAAACCCAAACAAAACTGTTTTGCCATCTGCTGGTGCATGTTCCAAGTGACCTATACTGTTTCCCTGAGGGCAGCAGTTTAAAAAAAAAAAACAAAAAAAAAAAAACAAAAAAGCCATGACCAGGATGAGAAGTGTCCTTGCTCTTCGGTGATAGCAAATTTTTTGCAACATCACCATGTGAGGGAGAATGGGAGCCAATAATTTTGTGGTCAGTTTTTATGACCCTCCAAAGCCCTCCTGTCTGCCACTGAACACCCTGCATACCTTGCAGTGAGGCAGTATGTTATGTGCTCTCGATTACTGAACGGTAAAAATATATACATAGTCATTTTGGTGCAAGCCGAAGCACACCCTAGCCCAAGTTAGTAAACCAATCTAACAGTTGTAAAATCTAAACAAGAAAAAAAATGTAAAAAACAAAAATCATTCAGAAGTTATAATAAAGGCCAAACAAAGCAACACAACACTTGTGCTTAGATAGGCATACTCCCTCACTCAAATTAGTCATCCAGTTAGTGGGATAGATAGACCGCCCTTTTCCCACCATAGGAAGGATAATTAGACATGAGCTAAAAGACTCACTCTTGCCCTTCACTGTTGCAATTTAGAACCGAAATGTGCTATATAGGAATAGCTAGCAAGCAGTACTCCCTTCTACTGCTCAAATAAAAAAAAAAAAAGTTTAGTTTTACACTAAAGTCATCTAATGGCATTACTTTAACCTCCAAAAGGCACTCTTCTGAAGTATGACATTCTCTCAGTAGAGCAGCAGTTTAAAAAGCAAAGACACCGCAGGGAATTGAACCCCATCCCGGAAACCAGGAGTGCCACCACCGGAGTCTTTTGCTTTTTTTGTTTTCGTGTTTGAGGTTAAAAAGCAAAACCTGAAGGAACAACCCAAGGCCTGTTCCCTCAGGAAAAGAAAAACCCCACACCTGCTGCTCTACAATACTCGGGCCTTTTCCACTGGCTTCTCCTCTTGCCTGAAACTACACAGAAAACTGCAGGTTTTCCCCACCCCTGACATTCCCTTCACAATTGTGCATCCATAAACTCCAGGCTATTTAGTTGGATATTTTCCAGATACTTTTAAAGAAGCTTAAATTTCTGACCAACATGGACAAGGGCTCTGCTCATATCAAACAAGGGTCACGTTCCTACATACAGCTGAAATGAGAAACAATACAAGTTTATATGCCCCTCCCCTCCCCAATATCAGTACTATATATTGAATATGATCAGTTACCACCATTCAATCCTCTTGGTCGAGCAGATGAATTACACCGCATCAGAACGACTTGACTCAATCTTGGTCCTTGACATTGCTTTTCCTGTAACTAGACAGAGCTGCAGGTTTCCCCTCCCAAACATGTCCCACAAAATGGTATCCAGTCTATTATTTTACAACAGTTAATAGGAACCAATCTTGCAACTTATCGATTTCCTCAGAAGATTGAAAAGCACATTCCAAGTGGCACTAAACCTAGAGCTGCAATGAGAAAAACAGAAGGCAAAAGGTTGACCCCGCACCCCCACCCATCGGAAACCATCCCAAATATGCTAAATGTGAAAAGTAAACTGAAGTACGTATTACAACCAGATTGCAAACTCCTCCAGAGCGGTTTCAACTCGAGAGCACATGCATCCATTCATGTTACAGGACAGTTTTAGTAGGATCAAGACACCATGTCTGAAAGAGAGAAAGAAAGTGTTGTTCCAACCCCCACCCCCCTTTCCCCTGTGCTCTCAAATATTGGCCTTTAACATTGAGTTAAAATTTAAGGTAAGTAAAGGGTAAAGCTAACGTGCATGCGTCAAAAAGTGTAGGGCTACATGTACTCATTAAAAAGATGAAGAACCAGATTTACTTAACTCCACATTATCACGTAGCAGCAGAGAGTGATGCTCGATTAGCAGCAAGACAAGCCTGAGGTTGATCAGAGTGACTGGATTTCCCAGTGCTCCCAAAATTAAGGCTGTCCAAGACGGCACACTCAAGTCAAATTTGATCCCTATGAGAAATTAACCTGGGAAACGGAAGGGGAAACAAGAAAAGCGCACGCATACAAGAACACACAGCAGGACTTCGACGGCCTTCTGAGGGTTGGATTAAGCTCAAGCACACAAGATGACGGTGGGATCGCCATTCAGCGAGGACACTCATTCATTGGCCAACAGCTCCCACAGACAGCTAGGCATTCAGATGCTGTTACGAATCAAGTTGACAGACGAGTGATCTGGAACAAAGAAGCTTCTATACACACACAAACCAACCAACCACACAAATTGCAATACTAACAGTTTAAGCTAAAACTAAAAAGTAAGACTACTTGCCAAAAAGGCTTTAAAAAGTAGAAGAAGTCAAAGACACAGCTTTGTTACTCATGTTAAGATTTGTTTAAAAGATTAGCAGACACCTGGTTACTATGCGTTCCATAGGAGACCACCACATGTACTTGCACCAGACAGCTGGCAAGACTTCTGCAGAAGACAAAAATGTAGAGCACCCACCCCACCCCTCATACAATGTCCAACACTTGGACTGCACATGGCCAATAAAAGCTGCACAATTGCACAGCTACCCAGCCATTCAATTTAGAGTCTGAAGCACAGTTGCGCAACAGCCAACTTTTGCTGTACATTTGTAAAGCAAGATTTTAAAATTTGAAAACCCATACAGTTGCACAGGTTTAATGGCTGAGGACCAAGATGTCTTCTTGATATTTAACTATTGTCCTGCCTGTTAGAAACCAAGGGACTGGATGAATCCTGGACAAAACTTCATGGACAGATGGCATTCTTCAAGGGCTTTATGATTCTGAAAGACCAAAGGGAGGTAAAAGAGACCCCTACACCCACCCCTCACATAGCATTCAAAAACAAGGAATGTAACTATCAAATGGGAAACAATTCTGAAGATCAAGATTCATGCTATGCCAATGTAAAAGGAAGTTAGGCCAATTCAATATACTTGCAGTAAAAACAGTGATGCCGATTTTCAGCAAGTTCTTGAACTAATTTGTCAATACACTGGATTGTGACATCTGCCTTTCCCTCATGGACCTTCTCAAAGTAGGACTGGACTTTCCTGCCTTCCTTTTCACCTTGAAAAGAGTTGCCATCAAGCCCTGGGACCATCCCCCGTGTTCTAAAGTTGCAAGCTCAACATTCACACCTGAAAAAGCATAAGAAATACCCAAGAAACACCAAGCCCCCCCTCCCCACCCCCCAAGAAACAAATGCATACCAAATATTTCAAGCATTATATGCTATATATTTATTAACCAATACAACTTACAAATGTTCAAGCATTCTTACAAGTTATGCAGTTGACAAATACCAACTGATGTATGTTTAGTATAAGCATGTAGATAACTTGCGTGACCAAAAGAGGCTGATGCGAAAGCAAACCTCTAGATCTTCAACAGATCTTGAGCATGAAAGCACTTGGACACTGCAAACTGAAAAAAGGGGAGAGAAGCCTACAACCATTCCACCCATCGCAACATCCCAGGTATAATGGAGATTACAACTAGTAAATGGCAAATGCACCAATCTACAAAAAATGTAGAAAAATTTGTCATTTACACAAACACCAATTACTTGCCGTGAGACAGGGCTTAAATCACGTAGAGCCTGTATGCAGCACCTTTGCTCCGTACATGGGCAGGCAGAAAACGGATGAGTTTCGAGGGTTTGGGTCTTTTAATCTGCAAAAGTCATAGTTAAGCAGTCCCCAGGCCCCATAACCCGACTCACAAAATCCATGAATGGAACCAGTACAAACATCATAATCCAGACAATGTGCCATCTTACGGTACAACTTCAGTATTACTTTTCGGTTCCCTGCTGTTTCGCGACTTGTTACCCCAGATGAAAACGTTGGGCTAGCTGCCACGAAGGGTCACATCCACTGGCAGACACTGGTGGCTCAGTCCCCATACAGCGCTATGTCTAACTAAGCCGGTCTGAAAAGCTGCAAAGTCTAGAAAGAGATCTTGATTAACAACCCCACCCACCCTCCCAAAACTTTAATTCCCAAAACCCAATTACATGTTTAAGTGTACATTACAATACTACAGCAGTACTTGACAATTGCTATATTCAACAAAAACAATCTAATAAATTATACCTGCCTAAATCCAAAGATTCACCTTATGCTTTACTTTTTGATTTCTGAATGCACTGGGTCCACACAACTGCAGAGAAATCCCTGTGGCGCTACTGCTTAAGAAACCTGGGCCTGTGGAAGAAAACACTCCAAAAACGCAGTTGCCCCTCCCCTTTACCCCAAGGACCTCAGACGCTACACAATAAAATGTACTCAAATTTCATAGACTGCATTTGCAAAATCTATACACGTCTTAAAAAAAAATACAGAAGGAAATGATTACTCCCTTCAATTTTTACTCATGCATCAACTCAATTTTACCAGTATACGATATGCAGCAGCTTTGCCATTGTATGCAGGATGGACAACGTGGACGTGCAGTAGAGCGGTACGTGGATGTGCGGTAGCGGTGCTGTGTAGGAACGTAGGAAACTTCAACTCCAAACAACCTTGGATCACCTCTTGAGATCGACCTATTGGAATTTTAAGTGGCACAAAGGGACGCCTTTTCCGTGGGACACTACATCAGAACGCAGCGCGGGTGCAGAGTTGATTAACTGGCACTCATCTCAGTGGCAATCAGACTTGGTCAACAACAGGGCAGGTGACACACGGTGGGGAATTTCGCACACACACATCACGCCTGAAAAGAAAGAACAGAGCTGTGCGAGCAATTGTTCTACAAAGTAAGACTAGAAAAATCTATGGTTTAAGTTGCACAGAAATACCTCTACCCATTATACAAACCAAACTCCCTCAAAATGACTTTAGATGCTATGGTGATGGCCCTTGATACTGTCTGCAATCCCTCCTTCCCCTCCCTCTGGCTGCTGGAACCCATTCTTTGGCTCCCTCTGGTCTACATGAGCTTCGCTGCCTCTGGTGGTCGACTGCTGTGCTGTTGCTACTCTGCCTCTCGTCTCCTTCCCCCTCTGGATCTCTGCTTCTCCCAGCTTGACTCTTCCAACCTGGCCTGAGCTCTCTGATCCTCCCCGGTTCCCCTCTGGTCCTCATGGCTCCCTCAGATCCTGATTTCTTCCTTCCGTAGACAAAACTAATGACTAAGTCCTTTCCACGATCAATTCAGTCCATTCTTCGACAAAAAAATATAAAAAAAAATCCGCTGACAAAAGGAACTAATGAAATCTTGCAGCTCACAGCCAAGCCTTAGTTTTGCAACAAAGTAGGACAGTCCAAGTAAAACACAGTACAATGGGCATATCTTTTTTTTTTTTTTTTAACTGGCTTGGGATTTAGAATGAGACATCCCAGCCCCAATTTTTTTTTTTTTAAATATATCACGTGCCCATGAACATTCTTTTAACAATGCCAGCGACAAAAGAAAATGAACTCATCACATTTGCTTTAAAAAAAACAAACAAAAAAACACTTCCCTCTAAACTCCAATAAAGCCCGTTAAGGTATTTTTCTTTAAAGAAAAATACCTGGCACAGTGTTATTTAAATATTGAGTTTGTAAAAGCAGACTTCTAAGAAATAACCTGCTAAATCAAAGCAACTGAGTCAACAGCCCACTACATAAATACCTAGTAGTGTTAAACGACTCCATTTTTACACCATTTACAAAGCATTTTTAGGTTTATTAAAAAAAGTTGTATTAGGAACATCACAAAAACATGTCTAGTAGCTTCATTTAACGACTCCATTCTGAGTCACGTTAACAGCCCAATGCCAAATTTTGAAGGAAAAAAAAAAATCGCCGTCTTTGAACCCTGCCACCGATAAAGTAGTGTTAACCTACTTTAAACAAAATAAAAAACCTGCCAACGACATAGGTGAGGCAGTTCTAACATTACAGCCTTCACAAACTGAACATGCCCTTACATGTCGATGTTACGCAACTGTGCTCTGTTCAACATAACTATGAGAACAGCTAATGTCAACTCAACATTTAGGTATTCCGTTGAACTGACTGTTCAACTCTATAGAGCAACATTAACAGTCTACGTCGGGTTATAGTACTTCAAGATGCCGGCGCTTTTAAGAACGCTATAAAAGCAATGTTTACTTGGTCTACAGCTTGGCCGGCGGCCATCTTTCCTCTCTGCTTTGTCAGCTACGCCATTTTGTCTCCGTCACAGAATGACTGGGCATTTCGGCTTTAGTTTTAAGTAATTCCCGACATACCATCATAATTTATATACTGTCTTCGTACTGACTTAAAGGAAACGTTCTTCCTGAACATATCTAACAGCATTCAAGCAAACAGAACGCCAAGGCCTAACTCGCTCGTTCTACTTCGACCTTTGGCCAAAAGCCAACATTAAAAATAATAGCTAGACATTTCCAGTTAAGAAAGTCGACTAGACAAAGTGGAAACGCTTTAAGAAGTCAAAAACAAAAAAATTGAGAAAGGTAACCTTAAGAAGTTATGAAAGTTAACATCTTTCCTTTAGCTAAGCAATCACGTTTTACAAAGCTCGGAATGTCTAAAAAGACTGCTAAGAACAAAACGACATGAAACGAACTGAACCGCTATACAAAGCGAAAAAGGAGGGCAAAAAAACTTCAAACCACCGCCGCGCTTCACAACGACACGCCTCTCCTTCCTGCCAGAAACACCGCCCGAGTGGAACTTCAGCCGTTGCGTTGCTGTTTATATAGTGATGCGATGTGGTGTGTGCGTCGTCATAAGAGGTCTTCCGCCTTCACGTTTAAAAACTAGTTCCATCAAGTTGTACTTTTTAGTCGTTAAAATTACTAACACTCGGTATAATTTACGTCTTATGTTACCATAAACCCTTGTACATATATATGTATGCATATATAGGTTTAATGGTCACCATATCAGTCGTTGAACGTTTAATTGTCCCAAATAAAGACTTAAGAACGGGTGTTTTACTTCTGAAAAATGACCAATTCGACACAGATGGCTGGAATGGCCGTATATACACGAACAAAAAAGGCTAAATAAGGCTCATAGTGATGTGTATGGAGTCTAGAAGTTCTACCATGTATGCATAGACCAAGTGGGAACATTGAGGGCGTTGCTTTCCAAAGTAACGTTACTTGACAAAACAGTGACTAATCTCCACATCCCCCACACTTACTTTCAAATAACACTTACGTCACAGGCGATGCAGTGCGGATGGATATGTTATAGAGGCGAAGAGGCTTTGTTCTATCCGGTCTAAACCGGTTTATCTGCCCGGGTCTACTTTGCATTTTCGCCGCAGTGCGTCAGTGCGCATGTGTGAGGCCATTTTTGAGCGAAATCATCAAGCAATTTTTTTTTCTGGATGAACTTTTAGGAAAATCCAGAACGTTCCAGTCTGTACTAGTTTCGATAACTCAAGTGTTTAAACCTTTCAGTTTTTCTTTATATGGGAATCATGTATGTTATGTTCTCTTTTCTTCGTTTAGTCAATACTAGAACGTACATGCCTCAAAAATATGCTACACATACCACACAAAACAGTTCATGGATGTTTTTGTGAGGCTGTACCAACCATGCAGCTCATACGTGCCTACTTTCTTATTCACACATTCTGATCTTCTGAGTACACGTAAGACACGTCAACCCGTCTTTGTTTCGCTGCTGGGAGAATTCCCCCATGAGAGGCAAAAGGGTTTCTTTCATGGGGGTGGGGTAGAAAACAAAGGACTGTAGCGTGAGGACGAACACGTTTCTCCGCTGATCTCTTGGTAAAAAAGATACATACTACAGGATTCCTAAAAAAATGCATCATACCACACAAAACAAAAACAATCACGTGCTTCTCTCGGTTCATGGTGGTTTTGTAATCATGCTTCAGGGCTGCTAACGATATTTTGTGTTTTGGGTTGATACATTATATGGACAAAGGTATTGGGACACCCCTGTTTTTCAGCCTTTGGGCTAGGTCCCTTACTTCCAGTGAAGGGCAATCTTAATGCTTAAGCAAAGCAAGACGTTTTGGATAACGTCATGCTTCCAACTTTGTGGACACATGATTGTGCCCCAGTGAACAAAGCAAGGTCCATATTGATATGGTTAGATGAAATGAGTGTGAAAGAACTTCCCTTCTCTGTTAACCAGTCCTTGAAAACTCCTGCAGCCCCTGTGCTCTTTCTAGCGTTCATTTAATTTAAATTCTCCTCCATTTTTAACATCTTCCTTGTCTAAACCCTTATTCATTTTGTACTAGTTTCAGTTTTTGTATCTTTTCTGAAAACTGGGCCTGACATCAGTGCTTAAAGTCTCATACTTTCCATAAATATCAAAATCGATGGTAAAGTCAACGATCTGTGATTGATCCCAGATATATCTGATGGTTTTTAAAAACAATTCTAATATCAGAAGATATCAGATGATTAGAGAAATCTTGTAGTGCTGCTACAGGCAATTTTGGAAAGGCTAGGAGGAGTTTGAATACTGTCTGCTCAGATAAACTTCATGGCTTTTATAGATCATATCTAGGCCATGGTTAATGGACTCTAACATTTAAAGGAAATGCTCTGATTCAAGATGGTTAAAATAAAGACAGTCCTAACATGAGCTATTACATCTTTGGGTTTTATAGTGTACTGATATCATTAAGCACACAAGAAACGACCTTACTGTAAAATTCAGGACATTGCCAGAATAGTTCTCTGCAGAGCTCTATTTCTGGGTCCTGGTTCATCCAGAGCTTTATTGCTGGCTCTTAAAGCACCCTGAAAACACATTTATCTGCAATGTAGAAAATGCTTTTCTTCTTTAAAGCTTTTTGACCTTTAAACAAAATATATCCGATACAGTGTGTTTGACTACATTAAAATAGTGTGTACATGTTAGCCTGGGTGGGACTAATGTGCTAGAACAAAGGTGGGTTACTCTGGTCCTAGTGGTCCAGATTTCTGCTCAGTGATTTTCCTGCTAAAACACACCAGATTCAACTCATCGGTTGATTTCCAGGTCCAAATGGCTTGTCAAAGCAGAGCCATCTGCAAACAGTCCAGGAATGTGACCCACCTCCAACCTTGTGCTGTAAAATTCCATTCACATGTAGACCACCTGTTCATTCACAAGAGGGCGCACAAAGCACAGTTTTGAGTGGATGAAAATTTTTTCGTTATGGGTGAAGTCGGCATTAAAGAATGAGCTGAGGTTTTTTTACAATTATTTTTAAGTATGTAATGTTTGTGATTTAGCAGAGGCTTGTGTGAATGGCCTGAAATTGTAAGGAAAATTCAAAATTGAAATCAGGGGCGCAGGGGGAGGGTATGTTGGCTGCACGTCTCGGTTTGTGTCCGGCCGAAACGAATGATTTTGAAAAGTGCTATAATGGTTCCGGCGCCCATGATTGAAATGTAAAAGGACCGATTGACAAAATGCTAAACCTATAATAAAGTCTGGCACCGCTAAATCAATCCGATCTTCCTAAACAAAGACTGTGATGAAGACCCGCAGTTTACACCTTTGCACCAGCTGTAGCTTTGAAATGGTGCTGAACACTGCGCTCTTCTCCCTCTGCCTTCTTTTAAAAATCTGCACTTCTATTGCACTTTAAAATGTCTCGTCTCGATTTTCTACATATTCTTTGATTTCTTCCATTATTTTATTCTATTTTAATATATTTGTAAAGCACCTTGAATGACCTTTTGTGTATGATAATATGCTATTTAAACAAACTTGACTTGACATGACCTTATTGACCTTATTAGAGAGGCAGAGGAGCCTGAACTGTGTGAATAAATGTCAATGGGCAAGTCTATTTTCACCTAATCTACAGTTTATGTAAAAATACACCAAATAAAAATTGGGTTTACAAAAATGACTTTTATCAACAGACTCCTGTGGTCTAACAGTGATTTATCTAGAGAAGAGTAACAGCATAGCACAAAGTGCTCCCGTTATATAACAATACATTGACTGGAAGCTGCGACTCGAATGAAACTGCAAGAGTCGATTATTCTGAACCCTGAGAGAGAGAGAGAGAGAGAGAGAGAGAGAGAGAGAGAGAGAGAGATGCTGGAGAGTGAATAACATTCATTCAGCAAGGGGTATTAGAATCACAATCTGAAAACTTTACTGATACCACAGGAAATTGCTTATGCTTTAACTGCACAGACTCACAGAGACACAAACAAAAGAACAATATAAAATATAAGTCAAATTAAAACTCACCAGAAATACTCAAAAATGCTTTGTACTAAATACACAATGTTATGTACACAAACACCTGTGGTCAGTAAGAGAGATGGGTATGAATACTGTAGACAAATAAAATTAGTGCTCAAGTAATTTACTAGTTTACACAAATAATCATGTGGAGTTGTTCTCTCTACTGAGTGCTATTGGACATAATAGTGATGTAACTTGTGATCTTGCACATGATAATATTATTGCATAAGTAGTGACGTAAGTAGTAATGTTGCAAACTGCTCATGCTACACACAAAGTTATTTGTTTAATATTCTACTGTTCGTGCTGCTTCTACTTTCTTCTATTGTTTTGTCCACTTTGCTGCTGTGACAATGCAAATGTCCCACTTGTGGAACTAATAAAGGGTTATCTTGCTACAGGACGCATTTCTAATGGATGTGTACTAGTTTTTATACGCTATTAGTGTGATAGTATACCGTTTGGGATGCAGCTTTAACATCTTTTTCAAAAAATAAATCCTGGTGGGAGGAACAGAACCAATACCATCCTTAAGGGATTTATAATCCCACTTATTATACAGTTACTTTAAAAATTATAAATAGAATGTTGAAGTTGCAGACTGGTCATCTTGTTTAATGCACTTCACATTAGCAGGACGGAGGATGGTGTTGGTGAGTATCTTTTCCTTTGTGAAGGCTTTTGATAGCAAATTTAAAAACATTGTTGCTAGACTTAAACACTGGATTCTTCAGAAGGTCAAACTTAGTGTGGAAATGGTTTATTCCAGCTCAAAAGGCATTGGAGCTAGATCCATAAAATACACTATATTGACAAAAGTATTGGGGCACACCTCTTAATTGCTGAATTCAGGTGGCCTCTTACTTCCAGTGAAGGGTAATCATAATGCTTCAGCATACCAAGACTAACCAACTTTGTGGACACAGTTTGGGGAAGAACCTTTTCTATTCCATCATGACTGTGCCCCAGTGTACAAAGCAAGCTCCATAAAGACATGGCTGGATGTGTTGGGTGTGGAAGAACTTGACTGGCCCACACAGAGCCCTGACCTCAACCCTGTGCAACACCTTTGGGATGAACTGGAACGGAGATTGTGAGCCAGGCTTTCTCGTCTAACATCAATACCTGACCTCATAAATGCTCTACAGAATAAATGGGTACAAATTCCCACAGAAACTCCAAACTCTTGTGCAAAGGGGGACCAACTCCATATTGAAGTATTTAAATGCAATGTCATTAAAGTCACTGTTGCTGTAATGGCCAGGTTGTCCCAGTACGTTTGTCCATATTGTGTACCTTGATACCTTAAAATCCCTGTGGTGTAATTGTCAATATTTACAGGAATTCCCTTTTCCACTAACCAGTCCTTGAAAACCCCTGTAATGCTCTTTTTGGTGTTCATTTCATCGGTGTTTAAGTTCTCCTCCATTTGTTGATATCTTACTCGTCCAAATCTTTTGTTTTCCCTTTTTGCTAATTTCAGTTTTTCGTTTCTTTTCTGAAAACTGGGCCTGACATTAGTTCTTAAAAGTCTTGTACTTCCCATAAATATAAAAAACGATGGTAAAATCAATTTTGTTTTTTGTCATCAAGAATTAGGACCACAGAACGCTCAATCCAATGGAACTGTTGGAACAAATTGTTGTGAATTATTATTGGTGTAATCCACATATGCGTGTTATACAAAACAAAACTTCTTCATAATACACCAGATCTTCCACATGTGTTTAAAACTCATTCGGTACTGAGGTAGGCAACTCTAATTAAGAGTGCAAGCCATCAACCATGCTATGTGTATCTTTTTCTTTTTTTTGCTCCAAAACATGATTGATTTTGTTCCTATTGTTGCCTGCCCACAAGGGCAATTGCCTCACGCTCTCATTCAGCTCAATGTGGCATCATTACATCAGAGTCCCATGGTTATTGGGTGTTGGATTATTCAAAGACCACTGGGAATGATGCAGTTCTACTGTGTGCACGCATTGAAGAATGCTAATCTTTTTATGTTAAAAAAATATGAAAAATACATGCTTTTAAAAAATAGGATCTTTGGATTTTAACATGGTATATCGTCAAGTCAGCAAACCCAGAGTTTGATGGTGTTACGATGCGTTATGACTGATCTCGTAGAAGAACTGTAAAAAAGAGAGAAAGAGAACGAGGAAGAGAGAGAATGGAAAAGTTTTTCACTCCTGTGTGCGGATCATCAGAAGATGAGCTTAAACTCCAGAAACATCAGCGTCTTGTTTCTCATCACCATGTCCGGCATCAGCGTCCCAACCAGTACCAGTACCAAGGACCACATGAGTATGTGCTTTTCTTTCTCTCTAAAACAGATTCAAGTGTCAAATTTCTATGGGTTTAATTTCACAAACAATGTGCCTTCAGTCTTTTCTATAATGAATTTACAGAGAAATCTAAGGTTTTCATTATTCATTTATTTTCATTTCATTTTTGTTCATAGAAATAACAGTTATGGCAAGTAACAAAGGTTAGGACAAATAAAATGAAGACATATTTAAGATTTCCAGGTCACTATTAATTTTTCCAGGTCACATTTGTGACATTAAGGCCGTGGTACAAAAAGGACAGATTTTTCCCTTTCATTGAAGCACAGGATTTGACTCTTGTGCAGATCAGATCTACTTGTCAAAGGCTTGTGCACTTCTGCATAAGTGCTTGCTGTCATGAAAGCAAAAGTGAGACATAAGAAACACTAAGGCAATCTAAAATTCATGCAAATATTTCAAAATATTCTTTTTTTTACTGAAACTGAAATACTAGTAATATAACAAAACACGAAATATTTTTCACTTCCGGACCCCACTGTACTGTAAGTCTATTATTCAGTTCACTTTAAATCTTAAAATGTATTATTCTGTAACTGCTATAAATGATGTGTACTTATATAGTATGTCATGTAGTTTTGAGCGCAAGGAACTGCAGGAATTAACGTGCAGTAAATAGTAAAAATAAAAACAGTACAAATATTGATTTAAGGATATGGTAAAACATAAAAGTGAATTTCATTCATCTCAATAATTGCCATAACCGCAGAATCATCTTTCTTGTTTTTCTTTTTTTGATATTTCTGTAACAATCCGCATACCAACAAATCACAAACACTTGTTCGTTTATCAGTCCCAGTACTTCAGGTGAATATAGAAGATTCAGTGTCACCCATGACCCCCATCATGACAGTTACCAAAACCACTCCCATCCTCATCGAAACCTTGCGGGCGTGATACCCCACCACAGCCAACATAACACCCTACTCAGAGTCTCCACGTCCAGCCTGTCTTCCACTTCTTCTTCCTCACCTTGGACTTCAGAACCCAGTCTGGAAAACGAGAGGTATCTCCTGCACAGTAAGCCCCAGCACTCTCTGTCCTGCTCCAACATTCCAGAAGCCAGGAACAAATTTCAAGATGATGAATCGGAGGATTTGGACTTTGATCAGAGTGACTCAGCAGTTTACCCACATCGTCATAAGGATCAAAAGCCACATTTTCATCATTCCAGACAACCACACCGCCAATCAAAGTATGGTCCGAGGACATCTCAGCTCCGCAGGGGCCAGAGCAAAAGTGAGGAGGGGCTGCTGCAGAGCCCTGGGGAAGGTAAGAAACCCCACCCAATGGAGCCAGGCCCACTATACAAGACTGCCAGTTTGGGACGCAGCCTTGCCTTCAACGAAAATAGTGCAGGAACAGTAGCAAGAGGCATGACAGGACCTAAAAGGGCGGTATCGTCCATCCAGCTGCCAAGCAAAGGCATCCTGAAGAACAAAGATGAAGGCCAGATGCAAGGAAAAGTCCGGAAAGCCAAGTCAATGGAGGTACTGTCCACCAGAGTACATGTCAATGGTCCTCGCAAGCAGAGCACAGTGGAGACAGTAAGAGCAGAACTGCTGAAAGGAAAGCTTGAATTCTCTGCTTTTCTGGATGAAATCACCAGGCAGGTCATCAGCCCCTCCAGGCTCAGCTCTTTTGGGGTCACCAGCAGTCTGCCAACGTCTCCAAATTCACCCCATGAGGAGCGCAGGCTACCCGCTAAAGCGGTCAAGCAGGAATGCATTCAGACACCAACCATGCAGCAGAGTCCCAAACCCACCAGACTGGACAGTGCAAAAATGGGAACAGATTCCAACTCGTCATCTCCTTCACGCAGGAGATCCAATCCCAGCAAAAACAGCCATAACCGTAACCCTGCAAGTCCCTCCAGCCCTTCACAGCATCAGCATCAGCAACACAGTCATGAGAGGAGACCCCGCACTACTGACAGGTATTGCTGTATGATACAGAAAAAATACCACAATGCAGATTATTTTACATACTATGATCGAGGTATGACTTACAAAATACTTCAAAATATTTGCATATTTTTGTGAAGCATATGTGTAAAAAGCGCATAAGACCTCTAATCTTCTATCTTTATATTATAATTTTAATTAACATTAATATAACAAGTTAAAAAATATATATACAAAAAATTATTTTGGACCCAATGAATAGGGTAGCTAGTGTAAAAAAAATGGTCATGTGAAGTTTTGATTCGATGGAGACGATTTATTGGGGCATATGAATGCCTTGAATAAACAAAATGCAGAAAGTCATCTTGAATGTATTAGATGTGGTCAGTATCGCCCTTAACATGAAAAAGAATCTGGCTTGCTGGAGCAATTTCATTATTGCTATTAACTATTGTTATCATTGCTATTTCATTATTGCTTTTATTTGTTAACAAACTATATATATTGTGAAGCCCTACTGATAGACATGGAAGCACCTCATCACACAAACAGCATAGAAAATACAGCCAGCTCCTCACTGACGGCACCAGCACCAGCCCTGAGCCTGTTCTGCAGGAGAAACACCATCGCACCAAGGCAGAAGGGGCTTACCACGGAGGCCGTGGCCTGGCTAAGCAGCTCCATAGTGGCAATGAGCACAAGGGCTCTCCTCCCCCTGCAAGGCCCTCGGGCCTTGAGTCTGAGTCTCCTTCAAGCAAGTCTTCTGCAGCCACCAGTCCCAACTCTGAGAAAAGCCACAAGCACAAACACATGGGACATAGAAGACACTCTAAAAACTCCCACAAGGTGAATTTGACCTTTTCTTTGTGTATGTATATATAATCACTGTGCTATTACAGCAAAATCTCATAGAACTTTACAGGAGATGCAAAACAATTCTTTGGTAATTTAAATAATCATAAGCAATTCATAATTTTGGAGCAATTCTATTGCTCCATTCATCAGTTTTTACATGATGCGTATTGTAAATGTACAAAGAAGCTGTCCAGCAATTTTGCAAGGTGAAAACCGCAGAAAACTCATCTTCTTTTGTAATACTTTGTTATGTGTCCTATTGTCTTAATAATGTCAGTCCTCCCCGGTAAGGATTACACCAGTTTCTTTTAGCTTTAGCCTTCCATTCCACACTGTGTGGGTTCTTGTTTTAGCTTTAGTATGTGCCTCTTTTTACATTTCACCTTCTCATCACCATTGAGAATTGATATTGACATCTGGTAGTTTTGCTAGACAGTTGTAGCATGTTCCATTATGTCTGTTGAACCTGTACTGTGTGAAATTTTCATAATGAATAGACAAAGACAATTGGTTCAGAATTACTTGAAAACGTTTCTATAAAATATCTACAGAGATTTTAAATACAATTCCATTATACACTGAGAGTATTTTTAATCCCAACATATGAATTTACATGTTAGTATAATATAATAGGTAATAAATACAGCACCTTTATCATCTACTATAATTTCAGCTGTGATGTGTCAGTATTTGAGATATGACGAATTTGTGAAAATGAGCCAAAGGGTTACAATGTCTTTTTTGTGTATTAGCTAGACAGCACTAAAACTGAACAGCAGGATGAAGGGTAACCCCCATCCTGCTTGCATCTGTTCATTAGCCCAGAAGAACCGGATGAGTCTGAATCAATTGACTTTCCTACACTGGATGAGTTCGAAAATCAATGTTCTGTTTATCTTTCTTTCCCCTCATTCATGCACTCTCCCTCCCCAGGATTCAGTGAGCGCAGAGGACAGAGCTGAGTGAGTGTTTTTCTCTCTGCTGTGTTATTTCACACTATTGATTTTGCCTATTCCAGAGTATTCCTCTGTGTTAAGCTGCCTGCTGTTCTATATTCTGCCAGCCAGTGTGAAAAATTGATCTGCCTGTACCAGTCTCTCTGTGGCCAAAGTAAGCTGCACAACAGCTTTGCTATGCAGGCAGATACAGTACATGAAGACTCATAAGAAAATAGAAACTGTTCTGACCTCTTAAAGTAAAGACATTTCCCCAACTCTGAGCACCAAGCATGGTGTCCAATTTTCAATCACCAACTCCCATGATGCCTTCCAGGTTGCTGGAACAGTACAACAAAGAGCTGCATGAAAATCTGTTGCAGACAGTGGCCTGCATAGAAAACTTGGAGACAGATCTGCAGTGTTCCAAAGCAGAACTGAACAGCTTTAAAGAGAAATACAAAAGGTGAGACTGGATGGTTAAAAAAAGCAATAACACAATATTCTCCTATAATGTCACCCACACCCACAAAACATGACCACAACAACATAACTAAAAAGGCGATGACAACCCATTCATGTCCAACAACTAAATTTTGTTTGATACACCAAACTGCTTCAGAACATGTACAGATTAGTCCAAAGTGATGAAATTACTTTTATAATTTCAACATCTTTAATGATGTGCCTGGTTGAATTGGTTGGATCACATGTCATTTTTATGCTTTTATACAAAATCAAATGTTAGTGTTTTGTTGTTTTGGACTTTAATATAATAAATAATAGAGTCTAAGGCATTTATGATTTGGAAATCCCTCCCCTCAGGCTTCAGGAAAGCTACACAAGCTGCCAGCAGGCCAGCAGTGTCCTAGAACAAAAACTTCAGTCTGTGGTGAGACTCATATACACACACACACACACACACACACACTTCTAGAATACAAATAGATTCTTTATATACATTAAAGTAAGAATAAATGTGCTTGTATGTTTTGCTTTATAATGATATTATTGTATTAAATCAAGCATGTTTACATGTTGTCATATAGCTCCTACAGCTGTTAGATGCAACTATAATTCAAGCATAAAACACATAATCATGTACATTGGAAATTACACTTTGTAGAACATTACCAGCTGACTCTTGTTAATTTCTGTTGTGTTGTTAGGTGGATAGCATGAATTCAGAGAGGAAATACCACATGCACAGGATTATGGAACTGACTAAGCAATTGGACACAGCTAAAAATACCATCATCTCACTGGAAAACATCAATGTAAGCAAAAAGGCTGGACAGATGAAAGGATTAATACCATTTTTTTTAAATTAGTAGACAGATGAGGGAAAAATAATCCCATAAAAAGAGAGTATATTTCTAATGAGCCACCTGATTTTAGAACATTGTGTAGTTTAATGATGTGTCTTTTCCTTCCCCTTTAGGTTCCCTCCTTGATTAAGGAGCTTTTGGACAAGCACTTTGACTCTCAAGATGCTGTGAGGAGCTTTGTACTCTCCTCCAACTCACCTGTTCAGTCTGACACTGGTCAATCAGGCAGAACCTTAGGACTTAGGGACAGCCAATCGCCCACTGGAAAAGGGGAGAACAAAGTATCCGACTGGTTATTTACTGCACAGAGAGGCCTAAGTGACAGACAACAGCATGTGACAGCATTTTTGCCATGGACAGAAAGTCAAGAATCCTGGACAGGGTCAGAGAAGACTGTGGTTAAAGCAAGTGAGGCTGTCCTGTCTCTCGAACAGAGGGATTCACACCTTCCTTTTTCTGTTGCTGACATTAGCCAGGGTAACTATAGAAAGATAGCAGATAACAAGACCACAGAGCATGACCCTGTGGTCACAGTGCATCATTCAGGTTTAGAGAGAGAGCTACACTCCATCAGCATGTGGAGGGCAAACGATATTCCTGCTAATCCGTACAGCCTGGAGGAGATAGGCTCAAACGTGGCAGGGCAGAGAATAGACGAGAATTCAGGCAATGCACCAAAGGACCCAAATGAGGTCACCTTCATTTCAGCACAGAAGATGCTGGATAATTTTATGAGCCAAATACCAGCCCCAGCACATGAAGGACCATTAGATAGAGATCACATGGGCAGAGACTGGGCCAGGAGGCCTGCAGAGGGCCTGTAGGCTGCTTTAAAGGATTAGCTGAATCAAATATGCCAACATGGCCAACAATGAATGTAAGGTAGTAAACATCAATTAACATTTTCCTAATACTAATTGATGGGTATTTACTTTTATTCGTTGTTACCACTGGAATGAGCATTTCTGACTTAACTAAGACTCATTTAAACCTGACCACTGTCTGTGTCCTACTCCGAATACACAATAGGATAGAGACTTGATTTTCAGTCTCAAAATGTCCAGATATTTAAAAAGTAAACTCTGAATAAAATCATTATGGTGTAAACAAAGTCACTACATCTAATGTGAAATGCACCTTTCTGGAGAAACAGTGAATTAAGTGATTTAAGTGATAGGAACCTAATGTCACATGTTGTTACATGGTGTGCTGTTGTAACAGATGTAAACACACCGTCTGATGGCACTTAACAAAACATATTGGCATTAAAAAGGTTTTAAAAACATTCATGACAGAAAGGTGTATGCTGGATGCTATTAGGACAAATAGAACTTATTTTATTAGATTTTCCATTATTTTATCATTATCAGCAATACGTATTTGAACTCATGTGTAGGTGTACTGGTTGTTTTATATTAAGAAAAAGGCTATAGTTGTTTTTTAGACTTTGTAACTCTCAGTCCCCATCACTGCTATATTATAAAGTTTCTCTAAAATGAGCAATTTCACAAATAATTCTTGAATTACTTTGTATACAATTGTGCACACATTTAAATCGCCCTTTAAATGCACACATTTAAATTGCCCTTTTAAAACCAAAAAGCAGAAAAAATATATAAAATGTACTTGATAAAAATATTGTATTATTTTCCAGATGCAGATGTACTTTTGATTCAGTGGAGAATCCCAATTTACTGTGTACAAAAAAGTTAACCATGTAAACAATGTTTCTGTTGGTGGTAGGCCTTACTGGGGTTATTTTGTGTCCTACCATTCTGCTTTGATTTTTTATTAAAATAATACTTTGTTGTTTTTTCACAGTTCCTTCTTGTTTTTATCTGTAGTTTCCTTTAGTCTGCTTATAACTAAACCATGACCAAGAATTTGCTACTTATTACCTCAGTGTTGGTCAATCTTTTTATTTCTCTTTGGTCTGTTGAATGTTTGTGTATATGGTAGAGACAAAAAAAATGTGCATACTTTGAAAGGCTGTTGAAGCTGTTACTCATGACTTATGCATTTCAGTAAAAAAGTTGGGAGCTGTAATGGTTTGTGATTTGTAGTTGTGTGTTGGAGATTTTGATGTTCATTTCTCAGGAATGGTCATTCACCTATAATAGAGCAATGCTGTACAGTGGACATACCTATTATAATTCAGTGTATTTTGGCACTTTCTGTCATACTCAGATCACATGGTAATAGATCAATAAACCTGTGTACAAAAACTTGGTATATTTTGTGTCTCCCACACACTGAGTGACCACGTTCTACCTCAAATGTCATCCCACTTTCTTCCCTGCCCTTCACCCCTTCCTCTCCTTCTATGCCACCGAGCATGAAGATACCTGGGAGCCCTCCCTCCTTTTCTTTGGCTTTGTAGTCCAAGGGCAGGTGTGCTTAAAGGACACTGGCCTGGATTCCTATTGGCTGGAGTCAGTTTAATAGGATTGGACTTGAGGTGAAGGGATTATGGCACCCAAGACATAATAATGCCCCATATTATATTTCTGAGCCTTCGCCAAAATGGCTGCGAAACTGTAGGAGGCATACTGCAGGCTCTGGGTCCCAAACGAAAGACACCAAACAATCTTTGAAGGTAATCATCAATTTTAACTTTTACATAAACTCTACAGTGAAATGTAGCATGTCTAAATACTTTTTTTTAGCATATCACTGGAAATTTAAAACATTCCCCTGGATTGACTCCTAGAATCCTAGGCTCACAATTTAATTATTAATTTTAAGATGTATTATTTAGAAAATGACCAATTACTTTGAAATTGGAAACAGTTACTGTAGTGATTAGAGAAACATAATTGTAGGCCCACTCACAGGGCCTTAGGGGTTGAGGGGTTAATAATTTTTTTTATCTGTTTTTCTTGGTTGAAAGTGAATACATGATTTTAAATAGTGAGTGCTAAATTATTTGAACTCTATTCTTTCTAAGATGAAGGTTTATTTCTGACTCGCCAGCTAAAGCAGGCATGTTTACCTCCCAAAACCCCAAATCCTTGTTATTGTCCTTTCTCTCATCCTCTGAGAAGTAGGCTAGTATTTATACTTCTTTTCTCTGCCCTGAGTACTGAAGTTGTAGCTTCATTTTAAATGTACTATTCTCTGGTTAGATTTTTTCTTATTTAACCCGTGGCTAATCCTCTAGTTTACACTCACTGGTCTCACTTTCTCCAGCTTATCCTTTAATTCCTCCTTCCCTCTCCACCATTTTCTCATTCCAGCATGTCACTCTTGAAGTTAAAGTTCTCCTTCCAGAGGCGAGTGCGTTTGGCCCAGGGCCTCTGGCTCCTGTCATGGGTGGCCATGGTCTCTGGAGCCTCTACCATCGCCATGGGGGTCTTCCTCAAGACCGAACTGGTCCGCAGGGCAGAGGTACTAAGCCTTAATTACTTCTAATTCCAGCTCAACATACAGTACATTACAGCACCCATAGAACAGCTTAGACACATTGTTGTTCACTTACTGTCAATGTAAATTGCCAACAACAGATTTTTGTGTGTTGGCAATGGCCCATAAAACCATTTATACAATTATGAAGTTTTGTGAGCAGTGAAAATGAAAGTCATTAAAGTTATTAAATGAATTATTGGCATGTAATTTGTAGAGTGTGGTTTCTAGGACCTCAGATATATTTGTTTTTAATTAGTTTCCTGTATTCTGACTGTATCTAATTAGTTAATTTGTGTTCTATTGTTTAATTTTAAGTTAGTTGTTCAAGTCAGTCTACTGCTGTTTAGTCTCAGTCGCTGGCTCTGAAGTTCTAAAGAGTGTCAGCATAGAGTACTGTTTGACTGAGGCATTTAAGAGGCATATGAAATTAACCTGTTTAATTATTAAGACATAAAAAGATGCTGGAAAATGCTTATGGGACCATAGAAGCACAGAAATAACATTTAAAGCATTTAAAGCATCCATATATTTAAAGCATCCATATATGACTCATATAACAGCACTGCTGATCATCACTTGTATAGTTTTCTTGTCTGTACTGTATATTTTCCAGTGTATGCATGAAACACTGAGGTTTTACTGCAACATCACTGCAAAACAGTAGGCTCTTACTTTTGTGCAAAAAATTTGTCAGACAAAAATCTGCAAACTCAGTACTAGCACTTTCATTTACCACCTGCCCTCACAGGCCTGCAACTTGCTGCTGCTGGTCACATGCTAAAACAAACAGGAAATAGCCTCCATCACCCTGGCCACAGCACAACGGAAAGTCTTTGGTCAGCACATGAAGAGTTTTGAACATTTACAGTGTCTTTATTCAGTGACTTAGTTCAGAATCACATTGTCAGACATAGAATCCTTGAAATTTCTTCAAGTTTTAGAGCAAGTGATGAATTCCGGGTTGTTATTGTCCAAAGCACTGTTGTTATTGTCCAAAGTTAAGTCCTGTAAGTCCAGAAGGAACTGAGGTAGCATGCCATTTGGACTGACAGTCTCTGAATGGAGACTGAATCTATTTGTAACAAGACAATAAGGAGGATTACAGTATCTAAACAATGGCAGCAGAATATAGTCCAATATGTACACCCTCACTTTCATTATGTATGTGTTTGTTGTCATAAAAATCATTGTATATATGAAATTTATATGAATGTCACTTTGTTGGACAAGAAAAAAAATATTCTTAACATTTGTTCATGTAACTATAAAACTGCCATAGGTCCACTCATCATTACATGTCCACACACTGATCTCTTCAAATTCAGCGAACTTAAAACTAAACAAAATTCAGTTTTTAGCTTTGTCTTATGATTATGTTACCAATCACCAACTCACAGTATGGCAGGCTTGCTCTCATTTAGTGTTTTCCAGGTTACAGCCATAAGGCTTGCATATGCACATTTTTTATTGCAGCTTTAACTCTCTTCTTGCTTTTTAGGTGATGGACAGCAATGATATCCACATTGTGCCCAATCTGCTGATGGTGGTGGGGCTGGCATCTGTGGGGATCAACATCTGTGCTGGGAAAGTGTGCCAGGACTCTCTGGACGCCTCACGATTTCCTCGCTGGAAGAACCTCCTCACTCCCTTCTTTTGTATCTCCCTTTTCTTCACCTCCCTGCTGTTGGTGGCAATGATTCTGAGCTATGCCCTGCAGCCCAGCCTGGAGGAGTCTCTGAAAGTGGGCTTGAAGAACGGCATCCGCTTTTATAAAGTGAGTGAACACACACACACACACACACACACACACACACACACACACCCTAAAAACAAATCTTAGCTCCTTACAATGTAGGCTTATTATTCCGTTATCAATCATAAGACGTATTATTCAGAAACTATTATTATATTATAAATTATTGGGTAACTAATGTAATTTATAACATTTATTTTATATTTATATGTGTATTTATGAAGATGGCATTATGGCTCTTGTAGTGAACTGTTAATCCCCAAATAGCAAACCAGTGCAATGACTAGTGCAATGTAGTTTTTACTGGGGTGTGACATGTTAAACATTTTGAGGATGTCAGTTGTGCTGGTTTGTGTACCAAATGCTAAGGATTCAGAGAACATCATTAAGCATCAGACACTCTGGGACTCGGATGGATTAGTTGGTGTACTGGCAGATATTTAAACTGATTAAATCCTGGGCTGAGAACAATTCTACAGCCTAAGTGGTCTCATAATTTAGGCTAATTATTACGTGTTGTGCATTGTCACATTACTGATAATACATTCCATAGGACACAGATACTCCAGGCCGCTGCTTTCAGAAGGAGACCATCGACCGTCTGCAGGTTGAGTTCCAGTGCTGTGGAAACACCAACTACAGGGATTGGTTTGAGGTGCAGTGGATCAACAACCGCTACTTGGACTTCACCTCCAAAGAAGTGAAAGAGTGAGTCAGTGATAAACAATGTGTGTGTTTGTGTGTGTGTGTGTGTGTGTGTGTGTGTGTGTGTGTGTGAGAGAGAGAGAGAGAGAGAGAGAGAGAAAAAGAAAGAGGAAGAGAAAAAGTGAGATAACGCCACAGTATAATAACACATTATTAACTGAGATGTCTGCTTTCAGTGGACATGTCCTGGAGAACAGTTAAAATTTTCTATCATGACAAAAGGCAGGTTAATAATAATAATGATAATAATAATGTTTTTCATTATTCTGGTAAAGAGGTGATTAACTGTTATTAGGGTGATTGTCCTCATCATTTCAGTGAGGTATCAGTGAGGTACTTAGTTGGGCAACATATTTGTTCCATATTCCACTGCTAGTACTATTATTATTTGGTTGCATTTATTCCATACACTCTTGCTCTCTTTATTGTTTTATGTTACATTTTTTTTACTTTGGTGATGAAAATTGTCCACCAAAGACTGTATTTTCCTGACAGTGTTCACTGATTTTGGTGTAGGGCCATATAAACCATTGTGAGCATATTTTTCAACCACTTTCAGATGGTGGGCAGTAAGTTCCAGTGAAAGCTGAATCCACTTTCATCTGTGCAGCCCTAAAAACAAGAGATAGGAACATGGAATTATTTAGGATGTTACACTGAAGTTTTCTGGTTAAGAAAGTTGAAATTCCTGCTTTGTTTTCAGGTGCTTTACAAATTTTATTCATGCATTTATAGACTAGAACAGGAAAAAGAGGATATATTACGATTTTCCTTTTTGTCACTTTGAGATGTTGAGTTTCTTAAAAGATTAAATGTAACTGAATAGGTGAAATACTTAATGTGCTGATTTATCATGCCAGAGACATCAAAAGTGGTCCACTGCCTGTGTAGTATTTGAGTGTACAGATAATCACATGGGAGAAATAGGCATGTGACGCCACAGTACTATAACCGCTATAGGTAGCTTACTTTAAAGGATCTGAGTTTGTGACATTTATGACGCAATAGTGTATTATGTTGTTTTGAAGTTAGTTCTCTTTATTCAGATTTCAAATTATGCTTGAATTAATCTTGCATGTGTACTGAAAATAAAACCACAGTCATTTAAAGACTGCAGCACAGAGCTTGAAGAGAGTAATTTAGAGGCCCTGAATATCATGAAGGATTTTAGAAGCCAAAAGATCTTGTAAAATTAAATGGGATTTTCTCCCTGGATGGGGAATTTACCGCAAGGCTTTGCAAACTGAGCACAGAACTGTCACTGGAATGCTTCATCCGTCTCAAGGCCCAGGTCTGGAAACACGGCCTTTATTGGAATTTACTCACTTTGCTTAGGCACTCTGCCTTTTTTAAGGAATGTTTAGTTTATACTAGACTTGTTAAATCTTCCTTTATGTGTTTCTTGAATTACTTTTTCTCTTTAATGTGGCAGTTCGGTATGGTCTACTTTCAAAAGCATGAATAGGAAAGTGCACAACTGTCCAACTCCTTGGATCTCTCTCTCTGGACCTCATCAATGTGTATATATAGCTATTTTCTCTCTCTCTCTCTCTCTCTCTCTCTCTCTCTCTCTCTCTCTCTCTCTATCTTTCTCTCTCTCTCTCTCTCTCTCTCTTTCTCTCTCTCTCTCTCTCTCTCTCTCTCTCTCTCTCTCTCTCAATCTTCTAACTTGCTTCTATTCTTTGGACTCAAGCAGATTCAAAAGGGCCAAAATAGCCTTGCTAGGCAGCTCTGTCAACAAGGGAAATAACCACACTTACACTGTAAGGCCATATATCACTTTTAATGACACTAATTTAAGTTTGTTCATTGCCCTATTTACATACATATATTTGAGTACAGTATATTCTAAGTTCTGCACTGGACAGCCATGTCTCCACAGCTCTCAAAAGGGTGTCACATAAAGTTTTGTCTTTATTGATTATGTTGGTGCCAGATGACAGATTTATGGAAGATGAAAGAAGACTAATCAAATTTCCAGCGCTGTTTGGGGCTTTAGGTTTCGTCTTTCTTTTACACTTTCCTTGCTACATGGAGCGTAACCCTAAACAGGACTCCAAACAGGAAATTACAGAAACGCTTGGTATTCTGTGTGTGTGCATGTGTATGTATAGAGGAAGAGTGTATATGTGGCGGTTATTAACCTTTCTGTGTTTTTTGTATGTAAGTATGTATGTAAGTTCTTAAGTGCTTGAGCTCATACATGTGCGTGTGTGTGTGCGTGCACAAGGGCTGCTGTAAGAGAATGTAAGGGGGACACAGAGGACGTTTAGTGCTGCCAAGCAATAACAACAGGGCCAAATGAGCGTTTTGTCCATGTTTTAGGGCTGAGTGATGACTTTGGCAAAGGCGTTTCAGCTAAGCACTTTCAACTGTGCTCATGGCCAGAACTAAAGGCAACCAGCTGTGCCTCAGGCAGCAGTGTACAGCCTTTAGTGCAGTCAGCATGGAGAATGCACCGAGAACAGCTAGACAGAGGAGGCTGGGATTAGACCCAAAGGTTACAAATTGCAGATCTGATGTAACAGCGAGGTTTAATTTAGTACTTTGTAGTGAGTTTTTCATTTGAGAGAACATGGGAACATTTGACATGTGATTTCTAATACAATCAACATATCAACACCAAGACTGCCATTTTGTCAGCATCATGAAACTGATTTTTTGGCACATGTTTCTGCCATGGTTACTGGTTCAGCTCCGGTCTATTATAAAGTTGAAGGATATCAATTTGGTTAATGCAAGACTGTATCTCATACCACATCTCTGCATTCACAGGTACGTGTATCATAGTTCCAAGTGGATGGTGGCAGGAAATGCGGACTCCCCTGTGCCTCCACGCGTGTATATTCACCCGGACTCTCTGGCCTCTGGAGACACGTGGATGAGACAGGTGGTCAGCTTTGACAAGCTGAAACTCACCAACAACGAGCTGGACGACCAAGGCCATGTGAGTTTAACATATTTACATTTTTGTGTTTATGTATTTAGCAAATGAACACTGAAAATGTGACCCATTGAGTTTACTCGGTTCAGGCGTGCACATCATTTCCATATTTCCATACATATTTATATGGAAATGTGGACATGATTATTAATTAAAAACAAATTAATAATGATGTGTTTTGTGAAAGTAACTACACATCCATTACAGCGAACACACTTAAAATGACATTTTCTGCATTATTTATGTAATACTGTTTATTTGCTGAGTTTACATAATGGACAAATAAAACATAAAATATGCTTGAACTTTTCCATACGCTACATTTTATGTTTTCTTTTTTCCTGATTTGTTAAATTCTGCAGATCGTGTTCAGTAATTGTGTATTAGAATGTGCAGAAGTGTGTCCTTTGTCGAGAAAGTGTACTTTTCTTCACTCGGAACATCAACAAAATGTTATTTGACTAAGGTACCCAAACTTTTGCATAAGACTGTATGTTAAATGATTCTCCATCCTTGCATTTTATTAGTCAGACTTATGATTTTTAACGAAGCCTACTCCACAGTTTACTTTATGAAGTACCTGTCAGGACACTCACCTAAAAACTCCTCATATGTTTATTGGATCTGCACTTTGGTGAGTGTTTTCACACCTGTGAGTGGAGTGAGGGCATTGGCTGTGCACCTGCTCTTGCACACACCTCCACACAGCAAAATTCATAACCCAGACGCTAGCTGATGGATCACATGCCTTATAGACTCTCTTGACATCTGTATCCTCTTTCCATAAGAAAAATGTTTTTCAGCTTGCTCTCAGGAGGACTGGCGAAAAATGGAAAACGAACCATTCGAATGCACTTGACTGATGCTTCCTATGTGTCCAAATCGAGAGACCACTGGCTACAAAATAAAGCGTGGGCCTGCTGGGTTGCTCTGAGAAATATTTGTGTTTTTCCCTCATGTGTGTGAATTGTACTTAAGTGTCCAGATCTCATTACCTTGAGCCTGAAGTATTTTCCTTGATTTGCTAAATCATGCCCTTTGCGTGTGATTCTCTTCGTTTAACTCTGTCCCCACAGCTAAGCATGAGTGCATGGAGACATTTTTATTGAGAGCCCATCACACAACTCTCATTGATGTCCGGCATGTCCTGCTGGGTTGTCATGGAGATGTACCATCACAATGACAAAATGGGGCAATGCAGCTAACTGATACAGGGAGTGAAGACTCACATGCCTAATGTGCTCAGTATGGCTGCAGAGAGCTTGATGGTGCTTGTCACACTGCTCCAGAAAAGTTATTGATTGTGTGCTACAAATCCCTGCTCAGAGTTCATCAGAGAGAGGATAAGTTAGAAGTTGCTATATTATTTTTAAAGTCACTTTGGCCTCTATTTATGAATGTTTTCTTGACTGGGATTGGTTATGACAAGCTTTGACACAGCAATGGGAAAAAGACAGTCTACAGCTTTCCTTCAAGTCTGTGAAGTCAGATTGCTTTGATTATCAGGACCATCGGGCCTTCAGAAATGCGAAGCAGTCGATGCATCTGTTTAAGGCCTGCATCCTTAATTCAGAACTAATGGTATAGAACAGTGCACATATTCTTTATGCCACCACTGAGACACACTCTGCATTTTAGATGCAGACTCTAGGCGTGCGAAATGGCCGTCTGAGACCAAGGTGATGCCGAGCTCCACTGGCAACTTCTGTGCATATGGAGATGTTTTGGTTTGAATCGCTGATGCTATCGCCCTACCATTCTGACAAATGTAATAACATATGGGTGTTAGAGCTCTAGAGGGCTGGTGTTTTTTTGGAAATGGGAGAAGGGCCTTTTTTCTTTGACCACAGCCTCGTAAAAAGAGACTTTATTTTTTGTTCGCCTGGAGGCGGAGAGGCGGAGAGCAAGTTAACATTGGAACGTCCTGTGTGGGATACCTCGCTATGATGGAATATCCACCCCTTCCCCACCTTCCCTCCTCTTCCTCATACTCGCACTGACCATTCTATAAAGGGGCCTTAAATGAGCAAAAAAAAAAATGTCTTACAACTTTATTGTCTCCACTTGAAGACAGCAAATGTATGAGTACAACTAGTTGAGAGATTCAAGTGATATAATCTGTGATTCATTCTGGAAAAGAAAGTACAAATTCCCATTCCCATTTTGTTGCAGCCAGTTGCTTGTACTTTAAAAAAAAAACGTATTTCATGTTTTACGGCATTAGGTAATTCCAGCTGCCATTGTTTGAATACTTTACAGTGAATGTGCCAGTAGAATTTGTACACACTGTAAACACAATCTCTCCAGTGAACAAACTAAAATATGTTATTTAGTGTATATAGTGTAAAAATGTTATTTCTAAAACATAAAACTTAAAATATAAAATGTGCCAAAACCTTTGCACATGTCACATTTTATATTTTCAATATGTCAAATTCAGCAAATAAACAATCATTGTGAATTAAAATGTATAGGAATGTGTTCTATGTGGAAGATATGTAATGATTTTCAAATAGCAAATCAACAAAGCATTTGACCAGTATGTGTGAATACATTTATATTTGGTATAAAATCTTCACAGCTTGTTTTGTTACCACAGTGATTGTTTCTTGTACTAACCAGTGACAAATAGTAGTGGGATTACAGGAATGTATGCTCATGCCTTCTTTGTTAAAGTATGTCTTATGTTCAGTCAAACTTTAGCAGAATGATCCACATTGTGTTGACTGTGGTTCAATTCTCTTGGCTCTGCATATTTACCTTCTGCTAGGTTTTGCTGGTATAGTGCTGCCCTAAGGCAGTTCTAACCACCCCTGGGCCATTGAGGTGGATATGGTAAAGAGGAATATTAAATTTACTGTCACCAATCTTTGGAGTTGTTTCGCAAATCCCTCTGCTCTCAGTTTTGACCCCCTTGGTTGTAACTGGCCCAGGGGAGCCTCTCTGACACCGGGATTAATGAAAAACAGACTGAGGGCTTGAGGGGAGGCTGTAGCCACTGCACTCTGACGCCAGTGCAGGGGTGTGAAATACTCACCGTGGGCTCAGTCTGGGTCAACTCAGGGCTCTGCATTTTTACCTTCATATGCACCTGGATACATAATTACAGAAATGTAAATTAATGCATGAACTGAAGAAATACCAGAATTGTAGATCACACCTGCCCACTTTCCCCACAGATCATCCTACACTCGATGCACAAATATCAGCCACGTGTCCATGTGATCCGGAAGGATTTCAGCAGTGAGCTCTCTCCAACTAAACCAGTCCCCAGCGGGGAGGGAGTGAAAACCTTCAGCTTTCCTGAGACTGTTTTCACCACAGTCACAGCTTACCAAAACCAACAGGTCAGTATCCATTAAAGCTCATACAAATGAGAGAGCTATGTTGCTTTTAATGTGCTCTACGATTTATTTTTAACCATGATCTGCAAAAAAACTCCAGAAAATGCAAATGTAAAAAAAATGCCAGGAACCTTTATATTTAAGAGAGTAGGTAAACTTTCATATGCCAGCATTTGAAATATCTTTGTCCACTTCTGCAACTTTCCTTACAATGTTTACAAGGAATTTAAAGTGAAAGTGATAGTCTTTGTGTGAACCAGTTCTGTGTTGATTAAATATTATTTTATCTTTAATAGAAACATAAATTAATTTTGCTCTCCATTTCTGTTCTCACAGATCACCCGGCTAAAGATTGACCGCAATCCGTTTGCTAAAGGATTCCGGGACTCAGGGAGAAACAGGTACATTATCATGAGTTCTTAGTGTAACTGAGCCTTCCATTGTAATGTCCATGCTGTGTGACCAAATAAACAGGTTTTGCAAACCGGGCCTTTTAATATGGAAATAATCCTCTGGGGATTCCTCTTTATCCCATATGTCCTGCCACAAAAAAATTACTCGTTCTTTGCCTGCCAAGAAAGCCTCAGTTGACCTGTGATAGTGGCATCTGATTTAGGGCAGAGCGATCTTACTTTCTTCCCCTCTCTCTCATCCATCTGTTTTGTAATTTCCATCTCACAGTGTACTCTCATTTGCTTCTTATTCTCTCTCTCTCGCTCTCTCTC
>JBBJLS010000032.1:8697817-8719029 GCA_037577275.1 Bryconaethiops microstoma | reverse complement strand
ACAGCTTGGACTATTTGGAATGGTATAGAACTTTGGATTTTCTCATAGACTGTGATAGTTTGCAAAAAGTATGAATATATTTGGACACGCCACTATTTGTTCAAATGTAAATAAAAGCTGAGACATTTTTTTCCACAATGGTACCTCTTGTACATCGTCTTATTATCGTTTGGGAGACGCCTGTGTCATTTCCAATCAAAAAGAAACTTGCTGGTTGATTAAAAGTAACTTTAAGTCAAATTTTGCCAGGAGTATGAATAATTCCGGGCTTGACTGTATATACTGCACTGGGTAAAAGGCACCTATGCAAATAGTTGAAACCCATTAATTAAGCAGTAAGTTCTGTTCTACTTCATAAATGCTTGGTGGTGTGACTATTAGAATAAAAGTAACTGATGTTCACAGATGCTCTGATTTGTCCTTTTTCACCCCGTGAGTCCAGAGTATTTTAACTGCCTTGTTTTAGTAATATTGACATTTGCATTGTTTTAATCATATTGACATTGCATATTTAGTTTCTGGCATAATTCATCACATACTGAGCTGCATGGAACTGCAGGGAGTCTCACACAGACTTGCTTATGTGGTTTCTCAGACTGTGTGACATTATTATCACAAAAATACAAAAGTACACAATATAGCTAAAAACAGTAGTAGCGGACATCACAAAATCAGAATTTTGTGTTTATGTGTACATTTTTGTGACTAAAAGTGGGTTATCAGCTTCACAGCTCCAGTGCAAAAAACTTTGGATGCTGAGCATCTGGGCAAGCTGACTACATTTAATATAAGGGAAAACTGTACATTTTATTGTTCTGACAGACTATTCTTTTAACATATTTCTTTAATCAGAAGGAAATTAATGCTGTCATCTAAACATTAGCTTTTGATAGTTGCAGGCTTACAAAGCACTGTCTCTCCCCATGCAGGAACAGCAGCAGTACTGCGCCTCGCTGCAGGAGAACAAGGCTCTGCTGGAGGAGCAGCTGGCTGATGCACGTGCACGCTGCTCTGCGCTTCGGGAGCTGGAGAAGGAAAATCTTCTGCTCCGACAGAAACTCATGAATATGGAAGGGGTATGAGAGCAGCTTAGAAAAGTCCAGCTGTCTGATAGCTTTGCATCTGACGTGTAATGAATAGAACATTTGAATACACTAATCAGTGAACGGCACTGATAACGAGTCAGCTCTTGTGTACACTGGGAAAAGTAAGGGTTTGAAATCACCTGATTTTGGATGTGTATGTTAGTTCCACGTGAATTATATACTGAATTATGAAATTATATCAGCACATTTACTCCCTTTCATATCAGATATTCAGGCAGTAATTGTGTTGATGTAATATAATTCATGTGGAACCAATAGTCACATTTAAACCATGTATTAAAAATTCAAAGCCACCTTTTTCAGTGTAAGAAGCAGGAAGCCTCATCCTGTGGGTGTATGTGTGCATTTTTGTTGCGTAGGAACGCGATGTGGAGAGGCAGAGGGTGGATGAGTTGTTGGAGATGAATATGAGCCTGCAGGTGGAACTGAAGCGCCACTCTCACTCAGATGATGTCACTCGGACGGTGACTCATCCTCATGTCCTCCAGTCAGAGCTGGAGTCTGATGAAGAGCTTCAAGAGTTCAAACGTGTACAGACCCTTGGTAAAAATACAGTTCACGACACTTAGCCAACCTGTCACTGTTTGATTTCACGCCATGACTTCATGCTATATTAGATATTCTGAAAATAGCCTGATTTTTTGCCTATAATAATGCTTTATTTCTGCTCCCATAATTGTCCCCCATTCTCTCTCTCTCTCGCTCTCTCAGAAGTACAACTCAAGCCTCTGAGTGTAGAAGTGGATGAGGCATCCTCCTTAAGACTTCTAGGAGCTGAAAATGAAAATGCAGAGCTGAGAAGACGGCTGGAGCATCTGCAGGCTGAGCAGGAGGTGAGGGGTTAAAAGCCCAAGAATTAATTGCTGTCAGAGATAACAGCCTTTCTATACAAAAGCTTATCTTAAACCTCCGGCACCCATGTTTGAGTTACTGAGAGTGCAGTAATTGGAGGTTGAGGGTTGAAGTTTGATCTGCCATCATTTGCCTCCAGATGAATGATAAATTATAAACACATCAGACATTACCAAGGGAATATTATGCATGAGCTGGCACTCTAAAATAACACAGGGTTTTGAAATAACATTCTAAAATGACCTGTTAATGAGCCACAAGACCACATCAATTCTAAATGCTGTAAAAGTAGTTTCGTAATGATAGACTGGAACACTAGAGGGAGTGTGTTATCATGAATAACATCACAGCTTTGGTCAGTCAAAGACGTGGCTGTGATGTTTTTCATGATATCGAACACCCTCAGTTGTTTTAGTGCATATATGTACAGTTCTATAAAATAAAGAAAAGGTTAAAGTAAAGAAGCCCAAAGTAGTCTCTCTGAGACTAAAAAAGTAGAGCATTTCACGTAATGGCCAATATCAGAGCCGAAAAATTGTGGCAGTGTTCATCTATGTTCAGTTAATTTTGCCAGATTTACCTGAATGTTGTTTTGTTCCAGCCCATCTAGAAGGCATTTCACAGTCCATCTTGATTTGTCACAGCTGATGACTACAATGGTTTTTAGGGGCAACAACAGGTTTTTGATGCAGACATACTGTTTATTTTCTTCTGAATGTGACCAAATGGGTTGCAGTGTGAAATGTAATCTTAAAAAGTATTGTGTTCATTTTTGTAAGGAAAGGCATTGGTTTGTTTTGTACATTCTAATGTGGAAAGTTACTAACTAGTTCCGGTATAAAGTCAGTAGTTTCTTAGCAGTTGACACAGCAATGATACAGATATTGTGAAAAAGCATTATTTGTGATAACAGCATGGATAAATCGCTTCTCTGCCAATCAGACGGTGCTATCTAAACTGACTGCTGTATAAAAGTCTATATCAGCGAAAGTTTTCTCCATGACCTCTGCATAAGATTTTGAACCTTTATGTCACAAGACACTGACTTCTGCATTGATGTTATTCACGAGGTGATGCTACTCTATAAATTATAGATCGTGAATCATAATGGGTTTGGTTCATGTGCCTCATAGAGGCCACAGGTGGTAAAGGGGCATTTGGCAGACACCCTTATCCAAAGTGACTTACAATCATAGTTACAGGGACAGTCCCCCTGGAGCAACTGAACTCCCCCTGGAGCAACTGTTTCACCCACTAGGCAACTACCACCCATATAAACTTCACAAAATTGACAAACACTATATGACCTATATCTTAATTAAATTGATGTAGAAGCTGTACAGACAGAAACGTAGGTCAAGCCCCTAAATACCACAGGGCAACTGTGGTCTCTAAAAGCATGAGAAAGAAATGTGATAGGAGCCAGAAATCTCAGAGTAGCACTGGATAGCAAAATAAACAGATGAGAGTGATGAGAATTATGATTAAGTAAATTAAACAGAGGCATTTACATAGCGATGAGATCTGTGAGATGATGACGAATGACTGATGTTAGACAGGCTTTCTCCTGCAAAAAGGGTGCCTTACTCACAAGTTGATTACCTAAGTCTCCAGTGGGGGGAATAATGAACTAAGGCTCATAAAAGATAATACATGATTTGTTCAGTGTCTGGAAATCCAACAGATTTAGTGGCCTATATTATTTTTTCTTAGAGTTGCAAGCATTGCTTCTTATAAGATGTCAACGTTAATAATTGAAATTGTAATGATAAAAAATGCATTACATCAGATTTGTGAGATCCAGTATTTCACTGACAATTAATGAAAGCAACTCATTGTCTGAAAAGTAGACTCATCTTCTCAATGGCTGAATGCTACATTATTAATAACACACTTTCATTTATCCTGAAGCTCATGTTTCGGTTTGTTTCAGAAACAGTATTAAAGCAGTAGTTTCACAACAAATCAACAGTTGTGAACAATTGGAACATTAGACAAAGTAAAGCTGTTCAGGCTTCAAAATGAGTTTAAATGTCAATTTGTATAGGCAACAGTACATCACATATTGTCAGAAACCACATAATAGATACATTGAGATTGTTTACGTTTGATGGTAATTCTGAGTGGTGGGGTGTAAACTTCCATTATTAGCTCCAATAGCTTTGCAGCTTTAATATACGACGCAACCAAAGGAAACAAATCTTAATACCTGACCTTTTAGAGCAGTATGGATCTAATTCTTTCAGATTAGACACTAGTTGGGCCACTAACTTGAATGAGTGATGTGATAGTAGATTTTGTTATTTGTTGCTCATACTACAGGCTAACTCTCCTGATGTAAAAGAGGCTCTGCAGAGGCAGACAGACAGACTTACACAGCTGCAAGAAGAGCACCAGAGCACACTCAGAAAGGTGAGACACTTCAGTTTAAACCATTCTCACACTCACTCATTCAATAGAGAGTACACAGGCTGCACACACTACACTGTTTGTCTTTGATCTGTTGCTTCTGGGCTGAAGTCCCAGCTGAGAAAACAGCTTCTTTCAAAGCTTTTTTCAACTGTCAGTTTCAGAACCTGAGAAATGAAAACACTAGTCTGAAGACAAGCCTTGAAGAGCTGAAGAAAGCCGTGAGACACCAAGAGAAGGAGAGAGAGAAGGAAAGGTCACCCAGAGAGGCGGAAAGGGCGATTCCAAGAGGTGAATGTGAAGGAAAAGACATGGCAAGAGAAGTGGAAGCAAACAGGGCAGAAGAGAGAAAAGAAGGCATAAAAAGAGAGGAGGGGGAGGGGGAGGAGGTCCGACTCAGAGAGAGAAAAGAGGAGGCCAACGATGAAGCAGGAACGAAAGAAAGAGGAGAAGCAGAGGGTGAGAAAGAGATGGACAGAAGAAGAGAGAAAGCGGAAGACAGGTCAGCCAAGGTCAGGAGTAAGACAGATGTCCAGCAGCCTACGCAAACAGTGGAAAAGGAAGCTGAGGGGAGAGAGATGGAGGAGAAACTCAGGCAGGAAACCCTCACTCTGTCCACCCAGCTCCAGCAGGCCATGGAAGAGGCAGATCGGCAGGTGGCACTGGTTCAGGAGCTGCGCTCTAAACTTGGGGAGCAGACCAAGAAAACACAGGAGGCTGAGCAAAAGCTGCTTCTTTTGGAAGCTGAGAGCCAGAGACTGAGGAGAGCATCAGACAACCTGACAGAGGCCAGGAAACAGATAGAGGTATTATGCGCACTTCAGTGGTGGGTTCTAGTTAGAGTTTAGATTCTCTGCCCAAAACCGATCCCGGCCTGAGCCCGACCTGGCCCGGCCCACAGGTCGGGTCAGGCCGATATTTCCTGCCACTATCCGGGCCAGGCCGTAATCAAGCATTGGTTTTTTTTCATCATTACTTAATTAGCCTATTTGGGTGGGGAGCTACGCCATAATTAGAAATATTATATTAATATTTTAGCAAAGCGCTCGGAGTGTCAATTAAAAATTGTCGGGTTTAGATCGAGCTCGGGCCGATAATTACAGTTAATGTGTCGGGCTGGGCTTGGACACAAGGTGCACGGGCTCGGGTTTAATTTTTTGGGCCCGATCTAAGCTCTAGTTCTAGTCAGTCATTGGAAAGAACACTTTGATTACTCAGTCAACTGAAGCAGTTCAGCAAAAACTCCAGTTTACACAGGTTTCCTTTTATCTTGGATCTAAGACATGTTTAGTGTTTGAAATTTGGTTCTTTAATTTTGTAATGGAAGCCTTTACAAAACTAAAAAAGCACAGATAAAATATTTAATCATGCAGTTTGTACATTGGGGACTGGTTTACAATAAGCTTAAATTTAATTACTCAGTGCTGTATTTCTAAGCAAAAGAATCTCATTTTAACTGGGCCAGTATATGACACTTGGGTAAACTGTGTTAAATAGATTTTTTGCTTTAAGGAAGGAATGATAGCATTGTTAAACAATCAACAGGTCAATCTGAAGAGTATGGGCAACGATATTTAAATTTCTGTTTTACTTTGCCTGTTTTATGTGCACATTCTAGCTTTTACAGTGTGAATCCATGCACCAGGAAGAGGAGCTGATGCGTCTGCGCAGTCAAGTGGAGCTGCAGAAGATGGAAGCAGCAGTAATTCCTCAGTTACAGGGCGAGAGAGCTGCACTGGAGAGAGAGAGAGAGACTCTCAAGTCTACAATAGATTCTCTCAGGGCTGCAGTGCGCAAAGTGAGATTACCCATCATTACAATTTCAACCAGTAAGATTTGAGACCTAAATTACATGCTAAATAACCCATGTTAATTAAATTGGTACCCATTAGTGGGATAGCTATAAGTAAGTCCTACTGGATTTGTACTTTGAAATAGTACAAATGAATATGATGATTAGGACTTGGTAATGGTGGTTATGTCTACATTGTATCTGGAAATAATAGTGTGAGAGGATCATCTATTATGTAAAAGGAAAATATAGGGCTGAAACTGACATTAATTATGAAAATGGTTGCAAATAACTTTTACACCGAATTTAAAAATTGTTCAATTTTGTCATCTTAAAGGGTGATCAACTTGAGTTGACCAATCAGACACTTAAGGCAGAGCTTGAACGTTTAGGGCGGAGCTTAGAATCAGCAAAACGAAGGGAAGAGGAATTAGAGGCCGAGCTGAGGGAGTCCTCACTTGAGGTGGAGTCTCAAAGCAGAGGGCGAGATGAGGCAATGTTGGAGGTTGCACGATTGGAGCAGGAGAAGGAAGCATGTCAATCTGAGCTGGACAGCCAAAGGCGTGAGCAGAGGCAGAAGGAGCGAGAGATGGCCAGACTCAGACAACAGCTGGAGAGCACAGCCTCAGCCCTGGAGCATGGCAACCAGAGAGCCTGTAGCCTGGAGCTCCAGCACAGGTACAGTAATGATAGTGACAGTAATATGCATTTGTGGTATGTTGAAAAAAATGTTTTTGGCAGCGAAGGGACTTTCTGTTTCGGTACATTCAGGAGCTAAGTGTGCTTTTACTTGCTATATAAGGGGGAAGAAGTCTAACCATTCATTTGTAACTACAAAAACCTCTATCATATAAATAAATACTCTTAATTATTGATAGAGATATTTCAAGTATATATGTCAAATATTGCTTACTATTTTTGTGTACTACAATGGAATAAACATATTTTCTTAGGGCTTTAAACACTGTTCAGGCAGTTGAGCAGTAAGACATGCAGTAATGATTTGTAATAAGCAGTATTATATCTGAAAAATGACATGTATCACCCTGTTCTTCTGTGGGCTCAAATGCCTTGTTTTTTAATGCTGACAGAGAGACTTTGCTATATCTTGCTTAGTGAAATTTACACCTGGTTGACAGTGTAAAACCTTTCTCAACATGAAACCCAGCAGTTTTAGTCCCATAAATAAGGGTCTTGGTACCCCCCACTGTAGTGCTGAAATGATACATAGTGTAATTGCCTACTTTAACTCATGTTTCTGTAGACGAGTGTGTCAGGAACTTGCCCAGCTTAAAGAGACCTGCTGTCAAATGGATGAACTGCAGAAGGAAAACCAACAGCTGAGTACACTGAATGCTGAGAGCAGTACACATATATCCTCTCTAAAACAGGTGTGTATAGGAGGGTATCTTAGATACATGCACTCTTAAAGAAAAATATGCTTGGGAATGATGCCATAGAAATACCACTTCTGGTTGCCCAAAGAACGCTTTAAGTAATGGATCTTTAAACTTTGTTCTTGTAAATGCAAAGTACGAGATAATTTACCAGCACACAATGTAATGGCTCTATACCATTTCTTTGCTAGCAGCTTATGTCTAAACCATTTGGGAACCTTTATTTTTAAGAGTGAAAGTAAAATGTTATCTCACGTTCTTCTGTTTCTCTTTGAAAATGTTAGGATCTAGGCAACGAGAGAGTCCAATCTCAGAAGCTGTCCAATCAGGTTGTCCAGTTGAATCAGTGTATTGAAGAGTTAAAGGAGAGGCTTAAATTGATCACTGCACAACTTCAGCAGCAAACTGAGCACCCTAGAGCAGAGTTGGAAGTCACTGCCGATTCTGACTCAGGGACGACAGAAGATTTGCAATCGAACAGGCAGTCCCCAGTACAGAAGAAGAGTTGCGAGGATGTGGATATAAGCCCTGTGGATCAGATCTTAAACAGCCAAAGCACCCTTTGCACCTCAGATGACACGAAAATGCATGTGGACAAATTTCAAAGTTCTGATACCAACAGGGAGAGAGAAGAGCCTGCCGGCGAGAGACTGATAAACATGGAGAAAGAGGTTTGTTTCTGTATGCCAGTGTATGTCTTGCCACATGCCAAATAAAAAAATATGTTGAAGTTTGACAAGTTAGTCAGAATTGTTTAACTAAATAACTACTCATGATTTGAAAAAGTCATCTAACTAAAGTCATCTAACCTCACCCCTGTCTTCTCAAAAAAACATAAATACAATATAGAGATACACAATGATATATGGGTCAAATCAGTATTGGCATATATTTAGATTTGGCTAATATTTTCGACCGATGACATATTTATTGTTCTACAGATGAGCAGAGTGTTTATATGTCACTATACTAAAATTTTATTCATTTTACTGCATTTACACGAAATATTTATCATAATAGTTATTTAATTAATAAAATTTTAATACATTTGATACTTTCTTAGTTTGATACATGTGTCCCCTCTGAAAACATTGCCAAAATCCACAAGATGGCATTTGCAGAGTTTACGTTTCATCATTTTAGAATAATATTCACAAATTTTGTATTGCACTCCTAAGGATGATACGTTTTTTTACGTAGATATAGTCTCAGTTTCTGTGTTTTAGAAATGTTTATTTATTACCACTGTTGTGTCCCAGAATGCTGCACTACAACGGGAGCAGGATGTGTTGCTGTCACAGCTGGCGCAGTCTCAGGCAGCCTGCACTCAGCTGCAAGAACAGCTGGACACACTGCAGCGCCACTCTATCTGCCTGCAGGAGAACTGTGCCAAACTGCAGGACCTCAACACCAAACTACAGGTACGTGTGTATGTAGGTCGGGGTGGAGGTGGTGTATGCATCTTTTTTTACTCATGGTCTTTCTAGAAGAAACAAAAACAGCAACAACCCTGTTCTGAGAAATGAAGATGGATTCTCTACTGCACAAATACTATATAATAAAATATTCGCATAACATTTATAAGCGAAAAGGAAAGGCTGTAGAAGAGATTGGTTGAAAGTATTGAATATAGCAGACCACAACCTTGTGTAGTGTATTTTTCTAGTGTCATGGTGAACCACTGTGTTGCTGGGATGTCATGTATTGTACGCGAGTCCCTCATTACATATTTCTATAGATGAAAATTACATGATGTTTCCATTTACGAAGTATGAGTAATGAAGAGAATCATGAAGACAGCTTTTACATAATTTGAAAAACTGCTTCTTTACATTGTGTATATATGTAATGACAGAAGTACCAACAGAAAGGGTTCTGAATGATTACATTACGATACATGATGTAATGATTTTAAGCATTACCAAAGCATCTGACTCTACTCTGCACACAATTCTGCACAAGAAGTTAATATTTTATGTCAGTTTAACCAGAGTTAGATTTGGTTAAACTGACACAAAATATGGTTGTAAGTATTGCCTGACTGGTCTGCAACACTCTGATTTTCTTGTTCAGGTGGAACAGGCTTCTCTAAGCTTCCAGCATTCCTCAGTTTTGACACGGGGCAGGGAAAGCGAAGTGCGTTGTGCCACCCTGGAGGCTGAGTCTAAGGTGTGGCAGAAGGAAAGGGAGGAGTCAGCGGTGCGTTCTGAGGCTTTAAGGCGAGACCATGAGAGACTGACAGCGCTACAGCAGAGGCAGGATGCGGAACTAGAGGAGCTACTGACTAAGTACAGTCAGCTGAAGGGCAGCAGTCGTGCTCAGTACAAAGAGCTGGAAGCTCAGTACAAAGAACTGGAAGCCAGGTAAAATATGTTGTAGAATGAGAAATGCCCTGCGAGCCAGTTGAGACCCACGTCAGCTGAAGTTTAGTAAGTGAAAGTGACCGTTCTGTTATACATGATCACACCACAGCACACAGTGTGAACATCACAAAATTCTTCCTTTGCATTTAACCCATTCACTAAGTGAAGCAGCGGGCAGCCAGGAACACAGCACCCACGGAGCAGCGTGTAGGGACGGTACCTTACTCAAGGGCACCTCAGAGGTGCTTAGTGGTCTTGGAATTCGAACCCACGACTTCCTGAGTGCAGGGCAAATGCCCTAACCACTAGACTACCACTTGCCCAAAGGGATCTGAACAAGCCTATAGATAGAGCATTTTATTCTGAGGGCTTAAATGGCTCTTCTGTCTTACTCTCTTGAAGTGATTCAGTCTTTAACTCAGTAGTTTCTAGCCCTGGTCCACAAGCCCTCCCTGCTCTGTATATTTTAGTATGTCTTTTATCACCGAAAACTTTATCCAACTACTCAGTTTATTGTTATCACATATAATGAAAATAATACCATATACAAATATTAATATATGCATTAAAATAATTCTCCAGATACCTTTGTGAGACATAAAATAACTATAAAAGAAGACAATTGTTTTCAGTGTCAAACAGTTTATTTCTGAGTTTTTGAATCTGAAATCAAACCCTCTTGAGTTTATTCCTGCACTTGTTCAGAAATGATGAGAAAGTTGGGGTAGCATTCTGGTTCTTTTGTATTGTAGCATTTACAAACACAGTAGTATTTAGAAAGTTCTTGTTTGGTGTGCAGATACATTTCAGTGAGTAGTTTTAAATATGTTATAAGGGTATGCAATTGGTATGACAAATGTTGGGAAAACACTGGCAGAACAAATAAACACAAACTTGGAGAATATGAAAAATGCATGAGTGAATTTTAGCATCAAGACTGTACACACTGATCATTCACGCCCTTTAAAACAGTTAGCAGAAAGAAAATGCACGAATATGGAATGTTCATTAGTAAAATTCTGTATCATTTCCTCTGCTTAATTGCACTGTTCGTGTCCAGGCATAAAGAGCTGATAGACAGCAAAGCTCAGCTGGAGGAAGCGGATAGGGCAATACAAGCTGAGAGGGAGAAGATGGAGAGAGCCATGCAGGGGCAGGCGGAGCGAGAAAAAGAGCTGGAGAGGCTGAAAATGGAGACTGAGAGGCAAGTCTCAAGTTATTAATGAATATAGTGTGATGTGCAGTTGTTCTGTTACCAGGAGGACAGAAATAAAGGAAGTGGTGTAAACTACCACAGAGCAAACCTGGCACCCACGTTAACAACTTACAGGCCTGTGGCTTGGAGGCTGTGGGAGTTTACTGTCACTGGAAACTGAGTCAGTTCCTCCTGCCTTGTGGCTTTGTGCTGGATAGCAACAGCCAAAACAAAGCTACATGACAAGACTGATTGTAAATGAACAAAGCTTGCAAGACTATTGGTAAATTATGATTAATTGATGACAAATAATGACAACATAAAGTACTTTTTCAAAGATACATTATCAACAAAAGGATTCAGTTTTTTGGAGCATTTCTGGATTACACATAGCTCCAAACAGTATATTTATTGTGAGTGTGTGACACTTAATTTACTAATTATAAGCTATATACCTGCAGATATTAAAACAAAACAAAGACTAAAATGTAGTTGTATACAAAAGTTTGAACATCCTTTGTGTGTATTTATTTCTTTATTAAAACTTAATCTATTCTTAAATTTTGCATTCTATAACTAGATGTGTAACTTTTGCCATTTTTTATTTTAATTGTTAATTATTCTGTGAGTTAACGTTCAGCAAAGAAACAATAAAAAATGTGTACTTTTTGTAAAAACAAAAACTTGTCATTTCACCATGGGTACCCAAACCTTTGCACAGAAAAGCTTAATGCTTAAATTGCATCACAAACAAGGATGTAATTGCAGTTTAATTGGACATAATTGGTTATACCATTAAAGAAACTGACATATTTCTAAATCTGCTACAGATGTGATCCTCAGAAAATGAAGTTGAATGCATTTTCAGGCACTGTGAGTTATATATTCTTCAAAAACATAATGGTGGAATTACCCTCAGGTTTGTGAACCTGCAAAAGGAGTGGATTCAGGTTCAGTCAGAGTTGCTGGCCCAGATTTCGGTTTTGCGTAGCGAGATGAGCTCAGCCCAGCTGGAAAGGACTAGACTGGAGGGTGAACTCAACATTCTGAAAGAACAGAACCAGCAGCTTGACCTCAGCAGTGTCCGCCTCAACAGCCAGTACCAGGTCTGCCTTTTTTGTTTTATAGATTAAGCTTGATAACTGAGTATAACTGAACTAAATTTCAGCAATGTATATGATTTCATGATCATTTTTGTGATGAAAAGCAGTGACAGGTGTGAGGAGCAGTGTGTTTAAAAATGTCCCCATGTTGTGATTATATGCATTATGGTAATGAAGCCAGAATATTATGCATATTATGATAATAATTATGTGCATGTAAATGCTTGTGGGTTTTAAGGATGCATGTGTGTGTGTTAGCTTCTTACCCAGTTGAAGGGGAATATGGAGGAGGAAAACAGGCACTTGGTGGACCAGAACCAGGCTTTGGCCAAAGAGAACCGGGCCTTACTGGAGCGCAGCCTTGAGAGCCGAGACCAGCACCACAACCAGCAGAGAGAGTACCTGTGAGTGTTACAGTGTGTCTACTTTCTCAACTAGAGCTCTTCATTACTCTGATAGATTATATGCTAATGGTGAGCGATATATAAAAAAAAAAAACAAATAACACCTTCATGACATTTTTTGGACATATTTGATATTTGCATTCATCTGAAACAACTGATTATGTAATAATCGTGACAAGCCTTGTCCCAGCAAAGAGTATCGTCACTCTTTAACATGCCTGTGAAAAGTCTGTCAGTCAGTCTTTTTATGATGAGCGCTGTTCTAGAAGTACTGACTGTATCCGTAAAATGTTCGATACATAATTTATCGTGATAATGATATATTGTCATATTACTTACTGTACCTACACCTGAACCTCACCTTAACCACCAGGTTGACTGTGTCTAGCAGTAAAAGCTGTAAAGGCAGTGTTTTTTGTGATTATTTTTCAACAGTTATGGAGACAATTGGTAAGGTAATAACAGTGAATAGAAGTGAAGAACATATCTTAACATTCCAGGTCTTAATAATTCCACATCCAGTGATGACAGCTGTCACACTTAATGTCAACCTCTCTCACTCTCTCTTAGTGATAAACTGAACGAGTTGAGACGGGAGAAGCAGAAGTTAGTGGAGAAGATAATGGATCAGTATCGGGTTCTGGAGCCCAGTCTGCCTGCACCCAAACAAACCAAGTCAGTATGATTTCACATTGTCTCTGCAGGGCCTGTTCCTGTGGGGCATTTAATCTAAACGTAATTTTTTTCATCACTTTTCCCTTTCTTCTGCATTCCACCTACCTTATTTCTTCTCCCCCTGTCCACAACAGCTTTTTATCAACTTTCTCTCCAGTTGCCTTGCTCTTTTCTTGCTCACACATAATCTCTTGTTGCCACAGAAAGTCGAACTGGATCGCAGATCGAATGAAGAAGCTAATAAAGCCTAAAGGAGGCAGAGAGGGTCGGGCTCAGTTCATCGCCGCGGGCAGCACAGAGAACCTGGCAGACACCGGAGATGCATCACCCCCCTTTCCAGCACACAGTAAGAGACTGCAACTCTTTTAGAGCACACACAGAGCAGCACAGACAATAAACAAGCATCCACAGACTCTGTAAAAGGCATAAAAGTGCCACAAAGCCCATTACAATAAGCAGCTTGTATTCTAAAGTAGTCATTGGATTTCTACCAGATGTGTTAACTGTAGGCCACCTTAGAGAACAGTAACTCTTTATAGAGCTATGGAAATCGATCTTAAACTTCTGAGAGGAGAAAAACTCATATCTCATAACTGGCCCTTTAATCAAGCGGGTCTCAAAATAATCATACTTCACAGTGTAGACAGTTTACATGTATAAAACCCTCTGAAGCAATGAGTCTGATATGTAATGTGTTGTAATGTGTTGCTGCTGCAAGAATACGTTTTATAACATTTGAAAATGCCCTTTTTGTGAACAATATCGAGGGTTAAAAAGGACTGAAATGAAAACCCTTATGGGTAAAAAAAAAACCCACATCACTACTTTACAATGCATTAGTCTGAAGGTGGCCATTGAACTTGATTGAGTTTGGAATTGATTGTAATGAGTTATGATACTCCATAAGAGCTTTATGTTTTTCAAATATAAAAATGTAAACCTCAGTATATTGTTTTTTTTCGTCTCTGTTCTACTGTGTAAATAGATCCTTCAGTCACATTTGTGCATTCAGTGCAGTATTGCACAACACAATTAGAATCATACTACACTAATCAAATCTTATATTTGAGGTCACACGATTAATTAATTAAAATCATTGTGATGTCAGGAATTTACACCACTAGAGCTTTTTTCCTTTTGTAAAGTTATCATTGTGGAGTTCTTATGACAGTGATATTCTCCTGTGATCTTTCGAGCTCAAGAGCTTGACCCGCGCAGTGCCCCAGGATCCCCCACCCCCCTGCGCAGGGTGTCCTCTCAGGGAGACTCGGAGGAGCAGACCAAAGTGGTACTGCGGACAAACCGGCGTAAGATGGGCTCCAGGCACGGCTGGGGGCTGAACCGGGGCAGGGAAGGGGGCATGTCCCAGTCTTTCAGTCCTGGAGACCAGCGCCCCCTGCCCCGTGCACGGCTCCGCACACCTTCTTCTGCGCTGTGGGAAAAAGAAAATGACGGCAGCCCCACGCCCAGTGAGGAAGGAAGAGGTGAGAGAGAGTGAAGAGAGGAATGCACTAATAAGGCATTCAATTTCCTTGTTTGAATTGTACATCATTTTCACTTTATAACATATGTAGGTATGTACTGGTTTTGACACCATTCTTTTCAGCAGAATTTATAGAGATCCTCTGGTTTGGTGGGCCGGCACATCTGGACAGCAGTTTTCAAACAGTGTCACAGATTATCAATAGCATTAAGATCAGGGCTTTTGACTTGGCCATTCCAAACATTTCACCTTTCTGTTTTTGAGCCATTCCAGTGTCACTTTGGCCTTATGCTTAGGGTCAATATAATGTTAAAAGATCTACTCCTGAGCTGTAGGTTTATAGCAGACTGCAACAAGTTCTCCAACAAGTATTTGGGTCCATTCATTTTTCCTTCAGCTTCAAGATTAACAGTCTCTGCCCATGAAAAGCATCCGCATAGCATGATGTTGCCACCACCATATTTTACTGTAGGTATGGTATTTATTGAGACATGGGAAGTTTTAGTTTTATGCCATATATATCTTTGATGTCTGGCCAAAAGGTTCTTAAAACATTTTCCCACTTTTTAACTGGGTCTTTCTTGTGCTTTTATGTGGACCTTCTTGGCTTCTTTCTTGCTACCCTTCCTAGAGGCTTATGTTACGGAGAGCTCTTGAAATTGTGGACTCATCCTCCAGTTTCAGCCAAAGAACGCTGCAGACTTTGAAGAGTGACAGTTGGGTTTTAGTAACCCTTCTCATCAATCAGCTTTTTCTGATGCTTAATTTTGAGGGACTGTTTGTTCTAGTAAGGTCTGAGTGCTATGATGAGTCTTCCACTTTCTGACAATGGATCAAACAGTGCTTTACAGGACTTTTCAAACATTGATTTGCCAACAAAGAAAATGGCCCATTACAAAGGGTGCTTTTTTATATCCAGAGAGACAACCTTACTTAAAAGTTAAATGTTTTTTAGTAAATAATTAAGTCTAACTGTATTCAGCTATCACATTTATTTTAATAATCCAGAAAATTATGACTTTCAAGGATGCTGAATACTTTTGCAAGCCGTGTTACAAAAAATGGAAAATTATTCTTCTCTCCCTCAATTAGGTATTTCTGGTGAGAGTGAAGAGAATCTCACTCCTGAGCACTCTGATGTTAGCCGTGTCTCCTCAGGAACTGAAGGTCAGTGAATCACACTGCTGGTCTTTAATAAGTCTCCCAGCTGAGATAAATCTGTGTACCATAACCATAACCTTTCTGTCTCTTTTCAGATTTCCATTCCAGTTTTGACAAACCTTTGGATTAGGAACAACAGCAAGATTCACGTTGTATGATAATTCAGTATTCATTTTTATGCACATTTTTTATAATTAGCATTTACACTGTACATCTTAAGAGCACATAATGTTCCAACTCATTGCTAGGTTTTTGGAACAGAGTGGTTTTGCACTATAAGTTAAAACAGATCTATTTTAAGTGAAGCGTGAATAAAACATCTTTTGTACATTTATTGTAATAATGTCCCAGGTGTGTCATTTACATACTGAGTGATAATTAATTAACTGTCACAATAGTTGCATTCCAGTTCCTCAGCACTAGGTGGCAGCATGATGCTCTGGAGCCGGTGGACTCATCACTTTCTATGTGTCAGTATGGTGAATGTGAGAATGTCTCTCTCACACAAAGTGATGCTAACAACATATTTATGAGGGCAAATTAATTCTGGCTGCCTCGCACCGCAACAGCTGACACTTTAGAGACTCTGACATTTGGGAGGAGAACGCGAGGAGGGAGTGGAGGAGGGGGGGGCACTTAAAAACATTGTGGGTGTGAGGAAAGAGGGGTTTTTTTGACAATCCCTGGGCTGAATCATAACTCCAAAATGACAAATGGAACGCTAATACAATTCATGAATTATGCAGTTGTCATGGTGACATTAATCAAAATGCGTCAGTGTGCAGACCATTTTGTTTATGAATTGATGATATACCGTGCCTGACAATTCAGTGACAATCAGGGCCTGTTGTTTGGTTGGCCTGCAGCTGAAAACCAAAAGAGAAATATCCGGTTTACCAGAGTGTTCTGTTAGAGGAGTATAAATGCGGCTGCATTTAACACTTCTGGAACCAAATTATGCTTGCTTTTCCCTCAAGGTTACCCTGCTTTATAGTAAGGTGGAATGGAGGAAGTATCAAAGCAGAAACTGTGTCAGAGAATTTGCTTTAATACTATTATTGCTGTTGAGTATTACAGCTAGAGTGGCTGAGAGAGAGAGAGAGTGAGAGAGAGAGCGAGAGAGAGAGCGAGAGAGAGAGCGAGAGAGAAAGAGAGAGAGAAAGAGAGAGAGAGAGTAAGAGTGAGAGAGAGAGAGAGTGAGAGTAAGTGTGAGTGAGTGATTAGTTTTGGCTCGGGGGCCACTGCCTGTTGTAGATGAGCCTTGAAAAAGCCAGAGCAGGCCGAGCATGAGGGGAGAGTGACACAGCTGCTAACAGTGCCTGATGAGCTCTGACCTTGTGACCTCTTCCATATTAATTATTAATGCAAGGCCTCTGAGAGCTTGCTCTTAAATATAGTCATCAATACTATTATCCATCTCCACCACTCTCATCTAACCCCTCCTTCGCGTTTTCCCTCTCCTTCCTCCATCACCAACTCCTGTCATCCACCCCTCCCTCCCCTCCTCTCCTTTCCTTCTCTCTTTCCCCTCCCACTAACCACCCCCCACCGTTTCGCCCCTAGTGTATTAAAGGCTTTGACGCTCTCAGTAAAAAGCTGATTTATTTTGTGCAAGTATCGATCGGTCGCTGCATTAAAGATTATAATTCATTACCCTGGCCCTTTTAATACATTAAACACTCAAAATAAAAATAAAATAAAACAAAAATCGAGCTGGGCGAGGGGAGAGCACTCAGACGCTCTCTCTCTCTCTCTCACACACACACACACAAACAAGCACACACACCTGTCTTTTCAATCACACATGTATAAATAAAGACACACAGGCTACAAATACTTTAAAAGGGACAAAACCGGCATTCACTCTCTGACATTTACATACTTAGGGTACAAATGGGCCGCGCCATATGAAAACCCCTCACGGGCCACATTTACACACACAGGCGCATTAATATGTTCGAGCGGGTGATGAATGTTCTCTAAGTAACTCAGCTGCTTAGTAACATTTATTCAAGGAGATTGAGGGCAGGGAAAAAACAAATACCCATCAGTTTTATTCAGAGAGTGAAATATGTTTGTTTGTATGAATAATACATGCTTTAACTACAATGTGCGTGTCAAATGTGTCCTGTCATTTAGAAGATCTCTCTCTCTCTCTCTCTCTCTCACACACACACACCTGATTCCTTCTATTCCTTTTTGAACACTATGTGATCACTGTTGGAGGTTTGTGAGAACACAGAGCTGCTTCTCTCAGTGAAGATGGAAACAGGTTTCGTGTATCTTGGCGCTCAGTAGGAGAAAAAGTAATTGATTTATAATTACAAAGGAGGTTCACCCAAAAACAGAAGATCTAACGTTTAGACTCGGGATGCTAAACGACACCTCTGGAAGAGCTCTAAACACACTCCTCATTTAGCGCTGTATAAAACACAGCTGTTGAGCATTTATGATACACACTGCCATTCAGAACGCTTCATTGTCACGTCTCAGGTTTAAACACCACTTCACAAGCCATTAACGCCACAGTTAAGGCCGCAGTGTGAAAAATGTGGCGAAAAAGGCCCGCTGGTTCTGCTGGGCTCTCCTCTGTTACACTTTCATTTCCATCAAAGACAAAGAACAAGAACAGAGGGAGAGAGGATAGAGGGAAATGAAAAATGAACACTTTTAATTAAGCAGGATACATAATTCTGATTCATGTTAACTGAAAATTCAATGAACATTCATCAATAATCCAAAAACAATTGCTGCTGCTGCAGGTTTATTGTTATAATAATAATAATAATAATAATTATTATTATTATTATTATTAACACTGGGTTGAATATCACTGGGTTGAATATAACCTTAAAATAAAGCTATACTGAACTACTACAATACAAAAAATACACCTACTTGTCTATCTGCAAGTCATCTTAATGAACAGACTGTACACTAGGGCATCCAACCAAAAATCCGCTCATTAAAAGATATTATTAAAAATGTTACAGTACAAAACCTGGATTGTTTCAGCAATGTGACGAGTTTTCACTCCCTTTCCCCAGGGTTGTACAGTTAAAAGCAGTCATGACTGTAGACTCAACTTCCCAATAGAAATGGCCTAACACTTCCGCAATAAAACTGTGAGAAACACAACTGTATCGGAGACACACTTTTGTAAAGGTAGTAAGAAATTATACAATCATTCATAGTGTTTTCTGCACTACCAAGCTAAAATCTTCAGACCAAGTCATCAATGTTCTTAATATCAGCTTCAAAAAGTGCAGTTATTTTCAGTGTATTTTATATTCATTCACAGAGGAGCATCAGGCCAGATTCCTCATCCTCCTGTGAATGAAATCACTGGGTGGGAAAATGCCATTTTGATAAGATGTGTCAAGGCGTTGAGAACGGGGACGACTTTGATGGTACATGCGTGCTTGAGTGAGTGGGAGGGAGGGAGAGAGGGAGAGAAAGAGAGGGAGGGAAGAAAGAAGAGTAAACGTATACAGCTCTTCTCCTCCCGTATTCTGCGCTACCCTAAAGTAAACATGATTAATATTTCAGGAGACACAACACAGGCTCAAATACACGGCAGGTAGGCGATGCAGGGCCCTGTTAGTATGACAGCTGCACATCACCAACGCAGACTGAAAATGAATTCACTCGAGGCCCTTGTGCCGCGCGCCTCAGAAGTGCACTTATTACCCCTCAGAATGGAGAAAGTAGAAACGATCACACGAGCAAAACAAGCAGGACTTTTAGTAGAGTATACTTACGTCTCAGTGCTGCACTTAAACCCCATCTCTTCGTTTCCTCCACCCAAACCGTGCCTATATCTGCCCCCCCAATATCTATTTTGTAAGCAGTGCCAGGATGTGAGGACAGACATACATATAATCTAATTATATAATATATACATATACACTGCATATATATGTAATACACTCACACACACTTATATTGTCGTGTGTGTATATCTCACAACTATATATACGTATGTTACACACATACATACTCATAGTTGTACGACATGCACATGCATTTACTTCTAAAGTAAGTTTATGTTAAAATTAGTATTTTGTTATTTTATGCTATTATTTTAGAGCATTTCTACTGGTTCATCCATGATGAGCGTCACACAACATAAAGGACACTTGTGTTTAAAAGCCAAATATAAAAAGGAAATACGTGGTGTTCTTTGCACAGTGATGATAAACAGGTAACATATGTAGATTAGTGGTTTCTCTCTGTTTTTTCTTGGCCTGAAAATGTACGAAACACACACGCAAGCGCGCAAACACCCTCACGGTCTGAGTTCTCTCTTGGTTTGACAGGCTTTCAGGTAGTAAATCAACACATTGATTGTGAGGGGCAGCGGAGTGTCCTGGCTTCTGCTAAAGAGCCATTTTCATTTCACTGGCAGTTTACCGCACCCCCTCCCCGACCACCCCACTGCCCTCTCCATCAGCATCCATAAACATCACCACCCACCACCTTCACCTACACCACCACCCCCTGGCCTCCCACACAAACACAAAAACACACTGGTCTTCTGTCTGATCCTGTCCGCCTGTCTGAATTTACCTCCCTCTCTTTCTCTCTCTGGTCAATTAAAGTTAGACAGGAGATCTCAGACTTGCACCTGGAGGTCCACATCTCTGAACTCACCAGTCTCCACTTGTCAGATGATGATCAGTCCATGAGCCGGATCAGCGTGCATATCCAGTCTGTTTTTCATAACTAAGAAACGGACTTTTCAGTAAAACCAATTTAACACAAGAAAATTAAAAACAGTATCAGCTGGAGGGCTGCATCATCTCTGAGCTGGAACAATATTACATACAGACTTAAGCAGTAAGTTACTGTTCAGTAACTTAAAAAAAAACAAAGTACTTGCATTTTTCTTACTTCTGATCCAAAGGAACATATATATCACTCACACTCTCTTTCTCTCTCTCTCACACAAACACACAATGTATATATGTATATATACACTTACTTTAGTTAGAAGTTAAGCGTCTCCAAAGCTAATCATGCTGTTTAAAAACTTTCTCTTATTTACTTAGTTTGGAAATATGTTTCAATTGAACCTTATATCTAATTCTTTTCATGGTCACTTAAAAGCACCACAAGGCTGAAAGTGTGCAGTACAAATTACATTTTTTTACTGCTTTTATTGCAGGGCTGTGATATTGAAGGACTGGAATTTAAAAAAAGTAGATTTACAGACAGAAGGAGTTACTGAGAGAGAGAGAGAGAGAGAGAGAGAGAGAGAGAGAGAGAGAGA
>JBBJLS010000032.1:8679668-8692505 GCA_037577275.1 Bryconaethiops microstoma | reverse complement strand
CACACACACACACACACACACACACACACACACACACACACATACACACACATACACACACATACACACACACACACACAGTGTGTTAACCGCAGGGACCAGTGACTCTTGTGTCCTCAACGCTAGACTCAGTTCAGTGTTCTCTGCAGTAGGAGTGGGTGATAGGGGTGGGATGTATACTAATACAAAAGTATGCTATGATAATGTCCCCTCATTTTGATATGATATTATGATCAATTTTATCACACTGTGAAATGATCAAAAACTGATAACTGAACAACTACAAATTTTAAACATGAAATTTAACACCTTAAATAGTTTCTATAAACCCAAATAAAAGTACCACTTGCACAGATTGCAATTGATAATCAGTTTAATTTATACATAAGCATATTTACATGTTTAAAAGTATTTTTATTATTCCTTTGTTTAATATGATATATAGTTATTGTCCATTGGTAAATATCATTATATACATTTGACTCATCCCACCCTTAACATTCTTAGTTTGAGAAATATTCTGAAAATAAAGGGCTTCCACTCTCCTTTACATCTGTTACAACTGATTTCACTCTACACTAGCTAACTCTGTGCTGTTACAAGTGAATGGCTAGAATACAGCAATAATTGAGAAAGTTTATTTGAAAATGCAGAAGAAGAAAAAAACAACTCTCACTCTACCTACAACGTAGAAGACAACTCTCAACTGTAGTGACGAGTAGAAATTTTTCTTTCAAGCTGAAAGCCTTTTCGTGTGAACAGAACAGCATAACCACTGGGACGGATGAGACGTTGGTCAAAATAAGTCAAATGTGAATCATCAATAATGAAAAAAAAAAACCATTTTCATTTAATGTTTTGATTTAGAATTCCTGTTATCTTTTTTCACCCATCCCTAGAACAAAGACTTTGTTTTTGCGCCAGCCAGCATTCTGAAACCCCCCATCTCCATGACAACAGCGTTGAGGGCAGGTGAGCTGCTCCCGTTTCTAATCATAGTCCTGTTGCCCAACACTTCTGCCTGCTCTCCTCTTCGCCAGTGGAAACGTCGCCCTCACTTTGTCTTCCTTCCTCTTCTTTCTACAATGCTTCCTCTCCTTTGGCAACTAACAGCAATGTTTTTTCCTTTACTCATGCAGTCTCTGTCTTTGCTTCTCTCTCTCTCCCCCTTTCTCTCTGTCTCTTCCTCTTTCCGTCACGGTTTCCTTTTCTTCAGCAACTAACAATCCTCTCTTCCTCTCCCTTAACTCCTCGTCTTTCTCACTATGTGTTTGTTTGTTTGTGTGTGTCTTGTGATGTAGAGGGGCTGAGGAGAAGAAGCTGGTTAATTAAGACTCTGTAATTAGCTTGTCTCTGTCACTGCACACGTTCAGAAGTGGGAGAGGAAGTGCCAGCAAGTCAGCACACACAGTTCAACAGCAGGACAGGATGGACAGAGCGAGAAAGAGACAGAGAGAGAGAGAGAGATTAAAGGGACAGAAAAAGAGTGAAAGACACATACCCACTTAACCTCATGCTTCATTACCTGTTAAATGTATCCTACACTCACTTTTTTTGTTTGGGTATACGTGTGTGTGTGTGTGTGTGTGTGTGTGTGTGTGTGTGTGTGTGTGTGTGTACAGTAAACCCTGTGGCTTCAGGCGTTTGCAGATTTTTTCTTAGAACCGAACTAATAATTGTTTGCGGAAACCCCTGCAAATTCGCGGAAACAGCAAATATCCCCCCCAGCAAATATGTGTGTATGTGTGTGTGTGTGTGTGTGTGTGTGTGTGTGTATGTATGTGTATGTGTATATATGTGTGTGTATATACATATATATATATATATATAAAAACGCGTTATCGCATTATTTACTTAACGCCGATAATTATTTTATCACACGTTAACAAAGGTTTTTTAAAAATCCTTTCATTTTTAAAGTTTGTTGCTGGTTTTTACGGGGGTCTGGCATCCCATTACTTTTGTTCCACTACTTTTTAATGACACAGCATTCAGATACATAGACTTCAACATGGAGTTGGTCCCCCTTTGCAGCTGCTATAATGGTTCCACCTCACATGTTCCAGAACTATTTATTCAACATCAGTACCTACTGTTAGGGCTGAATATGATCAAACTCTCACTGCAATGTTCCAACCATAGTGTAAAGTCTTCCCAGAGTACAGCAGCAAAGAGATGACAGATTCCCCATGACATTCTTGATTTCAGAAGAAACTTATGTCTAAAAACATGTAAATTATTATGATTGGGGTCAGTCGTCCCATAACTTTTGTTCATATTATATGGACAATAGTATTGGGACGTCTGACCATTACACCAACAGGGACTTTAATGACACTGCATTCAGATACATAGACGTTCATATGTGTTAAAGGGAGTACTGCTGTTAAAAAGCAGTGATTAAAAATTTAAATTGTTGCCCAGCATTAATATATATATATATGTATATACACACACGCACGCACGCACGCACGCACGCACGTCTATTTTCCAGTATATAGTCTACACTGTCACAATACAACACAGTACTGCATAGTATGCTAGACAGGGTCACGATCACTGCAAATGATCTGTATGATTCCCAGAAATAGGAGTCCTAACACCTCTCTGGGTGTTGCATTTTCCAGCAGATGGCATGGCTCCTCTAAATTCTTCAAAATCAAGGTGCCAAAAACATTTCTTTGATGCAGGATTCTTAGGAACCTTTTTCCTTCATAGCTGAAACATGTTCAGCTCCCAGAAGAATCTTTCATTTAAGAGCTTTTAAAAATCTGGTTGATTATTTAATAATCATTTGTTTGAAAAGGGACCAAAAGTCATTCCTCTTTGACATCACTACAAAAACCTTTTTTAAAGAACGTATTCTTAAAGCAAAGCAAAGCAAAGCAAACAAACAACCCTAAGCAAAATTAACACAAAATTAAAGATATCAGAACAAAAAAGCAAAGCAAAGCATTTTGTCTTTACTTTCCTATATATGGGCCATATTCTTTTTTATAAATGTAAGTCAATAAGATCTGAATGCAGTAGTGGTTTCCATCATACACACATTGAGGGAGAACAAATTCTTGAATTCAGATACATCCATAAAAACCCAGGTACTGATTCAACATTGCCAAATATTTATTCACAATATATTGCTGTATTGATGTTTTGAACCCAGCTCTATTACCATCAGAAGACTGAGCTTATCTTTCTTTGTGTTTGCAGGAAAGATTGTGTACCCTTTTATGGACTGAGTGTGTGTACAGATGTGTTGACATGATTGAAAACACAAAGGTAGCACCATCACAACATTTGCGGTGTTCAGCGCTACACACAGCAGCACCTGCTAAAACAGAGAGTATCCCCCAGCACACACCTGCGCATGATTTTCTTCCAAGTATTCTCTCACAGTCGCCAGAGCCACTTCCACTGCTTGCTCAGGTGGATATCCTTCAACACAAAACACACACATCAGACACACATTTAAATACTAAAGGTAAACGACTGATCAGAATGCTCGACACACGAAACTACATTATAAACAACCAAGTATCTACAAAACGGTAACTTTACACGAGAAGATTTGGCCATTCTGGATTGTTTCTATTGGTACGTACATCATAGGTTAACATAACGTAAAGGACAGCTGGCATTTGGTAAGAAAAAAATATGGTGTTATTAGGTTTTGCAAAAAATATATGTAATTATACATTATTGGTGACAATGTGGAGGTGATCTCACGCTCATCTGAATGGAGGTTGGGCTGGGAGAAAAAGATACTGCATGTTGTTGAGGAATGTCGTGTCTGACCTTAATCATGACACAGAGATTATAATCCCCTGACATGCTCTCTCTTCTAATCGCTTAATCTCAACGTCTAATCCCCCTCTTAATCTAAATAATCCCACATGGTACTGCCACCGCTTTTATTTCTGAAAGAAATGAGGTCTCACTGTGTAAACTGCTATGGATATGTGGTCATTAGGAACAAACGTAAGTTATACAGTCGTACGCAAAAGTTTGAACATCCCCAGGCAAATCACACACACCCACACCCACACCCACACCCACATACACACTCACACACACAGACACATACAAACACACACACATACACCCACACATCCACACACACCCACACACACACACACACACACACACACACACACACACACACACAAACACACACACACACACACACACACATATATGTTCAATTCTAAAGAGTAAAGACAGGTTGGAAACTGGAGTAGCTGCTATCCTGAAGTGTTTGTGATGGTATGAGCTGGAGCTGAGCAGTTTTAGAGTTTCACTGTGGCTGTATTGTGTTCAGCAATGCTGATTGAGTGCAGGCTGGGGGCTTTTAGTGCAAGAAGAGTTAGAGCCCACTGGCACCGCCCAGCTCTCACTCTGACAAAAGACATTAGACAATCGATAAAGCTGAGTCAGCCTCTCTTGTCTGCACTCTCTTTTGCACACACTCTCTCACTTTCTGTCTGTGTTAGTGTTGCTAAAGTGCTCGAAAACCTTTGTTACACGCACACAATTTGTCCCCACACACACACACACGTGTACGTATATGCATTTATATATTTTGCCTTAATTTTTAAGTGTGTGTACAATTGGGGTTCTAATAATATTTTACTGACTGTGTGTGTTCGTTGTTGTTATTTCCATCTGAAACCCAAATACTTGTTCTCAGAATAAAATTGAAATTTTCTGTAAGTAATCGATAAACTACAATTGTGGTGAGGTACAATTGTTGTGCTGCATGATACCTGTTATACATTAGTGTTGTGATTTTCTTGCTATTAAAGGACCCATATCATGACTTTTCTGGAATTAATAAGGCTTAAAGTCTATAAATGTTATTTTAAAATGGTACATTTACGCCCCTTTTCCATACAGTCCATGCATGGAAAATAAGCTACAAAATCAGCCTGTTTTCAAATCACAGTTTTTGTGATGTCAGAAAACCAGCACATTTAAATATATCTCCTTATTCTGGCTACGGATGTTTAGCTCCCCTCATTCATGCACAGATTGTTGCATTACATGAAGACTTTAATTCATCAAAACGTCTAGTAACTCACCTGGAGCTAGAGTTTAGATTCTCTGCCTGAACCTGCCGGGCCGATATTTCCTGCCACTATCCTCGGGCCGGGCCGTGATCAAGCATTTGTTTTTTTTAATCATTACTCGGAGTGTCAGTTTACGAACGCACCCACAGTTGATAACGTGTGTTATAACGGCCCACGTATTAAAAAATTGTCGCGTTTAAATCGGGCTCGGGCCGATAATTACAGTTAATGTGTCGAGCCGGGCTGGACTGGGCTGGGCTGGGCTCGGACACAAGGTGCACGGGCTCGGGTAGAGTCGGGTTTCATTTTTTGGGCCCGATCTAAGCTCTAATATATATCGGAAACATTTGCATATACAAAGTTGTACAAGTACACATAAATTGTTAATTATCTTATTACATCTATGAAAAAGTTTAACTGCAGTTCAGAGACATCACTACAGAGCATGGCTACAAAGGCCCTCTAATCTTTTTAGTCACTCACTAGGCTGTAAGGTTTCAACACAAGTTAACCCTCCATTATTTAAACAAATAACCCACAGAATTTCAAACTCGCTACTTAAAGCATGCATCTCTTTATCATCCGGTCTTGCAGCTCAATGCTGAGGCACTGTGTTCTGTTCTCTATGGCACAACCACGCCCTCTGCTGCTAATGGGGAAATTACACTACAGAAATTCAACACGAATTCTCAATATGAAAAAGTGTTTATTGAACTGTAGAAGGAATGACAATGATTTGATCTCTAATTTGGTCTCTAATTTGCAGTCCCAATCACAATACTGACCTATTTGGTGTTCATACATGACTACCTTTATTTACACAAGACCAACCACGATTTTCCCCCCAACAACATACCTTACAGGTCCTCGTGTGTTCCCCTGCAACCTGTTTTTTCAAAAATACTAAAAGGACATAAATACTAAAGGTCTTGGACTGGGGTCACCCCTGACTGGAAGTGCATTTTTTAATCCAGCATGCCTGACTGAAGTTGGGCTGAGTAACTGAATCATATGCAAGAGCACTGAAAATGCAGGTACAACCCAGGGGAGATACATAATCAATTATATGACTGAGTTGCACAAACGATTATTTTCTTGCTCTACTACTGAATTAAACTCGATATAATCAAGCCCAATCTGAGCCAGAGGAAGGTCATGTGCAGTTGCTCTTCCCAGCTGGATTCAAACAATGCTAGTTTACATCTTCTTCAGCAATTTCTTTGGTTGCCTTCCCTTTGAAGTTAAAATTACAGGAGGGAAGGGACAGGTACAGAAGAAAGCTGGATGAAAAGCTACAACAGAACAACACCAGGGACTTTTCGAGGGTCATGAAGACAATCGCAAGCTTCACGTCTAGCAGCAATGGGACCGATGGAGACATTGAAAGGGGCAATGAGTTTAACCCATTTTTTTTTTTTTTTGTTAAAGATTCAACAATAATCCTCAGCCCAGTGACTCCTCCAGCTTCAGCATGAACTTCACAGCACCCAACGGATACCAAACCTACTAAAGCCTCCACCCCTCTTCGCTGGTTGATGATGACTGACACCCATGGGTGCCAGAACCATTATAGCAGGGGGACATATCCCTCCACTTTTCAAAATCATTCGTTTCATACCGCCCACTTTTTGTTTCCCGGACAAAAGCCGAAACGTGCGTGCAAAACCCCAACTACCCCTCCACCCCGAGACCTACAGTTGTATGCGCACTACCGGACCCCTCACCCCCCCGGACAACTGCCGAGACCTAGAGCTGTATGCGCACTACCCAAGGCGCCGGGTTAGCCCACAAGTTCTGCACCCCACCTTGTTTCTGTGCAGAAGAAGGTGTGTCACAGTGCCAAATCGGACTTCAGGCCAGTTGCGCTCACGTCATACAGCATAAAGGTCTTCGACATGCTGGTCCTGGACACCTTTAAGACAAGGAATTAAATATATACACCAAGTACCTGTAGATAATCACACTGAGCTATACAGCTACACAGTAGTTTAGAGTATAGTCATATATCGAAAAGCATTGTTTTAAAACAAATTGCTAAACTGCTTAGGTGTCTTTTTTCACCCTGTTAGCTGCCAAAACATAGAGAGATGGCTATCTAGAAAAACAAAAATGACTTTTCAGAAGGGGGACAAGACGTATATACAAAATTAGTAAGGCTATGTAGATACTGTGACTTCTTGTCTCAGGGTAAAAAAAAACAAAACTGGACCAGCGTTCTTCACTTCCAATAGGTTGGTGTCCAGCACAGTTTGATACGCCAAAATTCGACACATTTGTTAATTGCAAACTTGGGTGGCAGTTTAAATTTCAACCATTTTCTGGAGTTTTAAGCTACTAGGTTCAAGCATAAAGGAAGTTAGTCATAAGATTAGGGTTTACAATGATCAGACTGTTTCAGAAGTTCAATTTAAACAAAACAGATAATGCTCACTTGCTCTGGAATGCACAATACAAGGTGATAAGAAACACTTGGTGAATGTGGATAAAACGTCTCTTTTTTCCCTTTAGGTCCTATATTAAATACTGCCTGACTTTCATTTAGAAAAAAGGTCTGATGGCCTGAGGGAAGAAACTGTTTGTGTGAGTGGGGTCATCAACAATGCTGGAGGCTTTGCGGATACAGAGTGTGGTGTAAGTGTCTGTTAGAGAGCAGAGAGAGACCCCAACAATCTTCACGTCTGTCCTCACTGTCCCCTGTAGGATCTTGCGTGCCAAAACAGAACATCAAGCACCAAGCCGTGGTGCAGCTACAAAGAGCACTCACTGTAATGCCCCTGTAGACTGTGGTGAGGACTGGGGAGTGCACTCTCTTCAGTCTCCGCACAAAGTAGAGACATTTCGTGCCCTTTTTGGTGATAGAGTTGGTGTTGATGGATCAAGTGAGGTTCTCCTTGATGTGCACCAAGGAAATTGGTGCTCTGTATGATCTTCGTTGGTGAGCAGGGGATGCTCAGTGGAGATATAACACATCGTGCCCTCCTGAAGTCAACAACTATTTCTTTTGTTTTGTCCACATACAGCAGCAGATGCAATACGTTCAGACTTCAGTTTATAAAACTTTAGAAATGTCAACATTTTTACACATTTCTTTTGGTTGTTTTCAATGATATTGAGGGCACTGTAATATGCAATTTTATAATCTTCAAAAAACATAATCATACATATCATCAGCGTAAGAACCACTGGTAGTTCACGTGACATGGGGAAGGTAAAACATTTTCCACCAGAACTTTGATATTTCCTGGGCCGTGGGAGCATCATTACATGTATGTATTATTTAAAGCACTATTTAGGTGAACACTCAAACAGGTTGTTTATTTTTCACCAGTCTGTTAGCCATTGCACCTCCTCTCTGAACGTGACATTGCTGCACAGTCACCAGCATGAACAGCAGGGGGCCAAACAGCAGGGGGCCCGTTGGCTCTCCAAAGTCTTACATTTACATTTACAGAATTAAACAGATGCTCTTATCCAGAGCGACATACATCAGTGCTTAAGTAGTCTATCTCTGTTCTTCATACCTGTAGAGCTACACAAAAAAACCCTGGTTTTAACCAAGTTACTTTTAGCTAAGTTACTCACCTTCACAAACCCTGTCAAACCCTGTCTTGTGCTGACATGTGGACCATCAACAGCAGCGTTGACGGCATCATGAAAGCTTTCCTGAACCATACACTGGAATGTTTGAAAAATTCTTCTCAAGACACAGATGCAGCCAAAAAAATATATTACAGGTTCAAGAGGACACCTCTGCTCAGAACAGTATTTTACGACTAACAGGTCAAAAGCAGATGTGTTCATCTGATATTGAAGAACAGGTCAGAGAATATGGCACATCTACATCTCTCGACATGAGTCATCATGGTGAGTGCTCTGAGGCCTCTGAAGGACGTGGTACATTCCTGTTAAAGCATACAGAAGGTGCTCTGGAAGATGAATCTAATTTATCAAGTTCCAGTCCTACTGTTCAGTATATTAAAAAACTGTGTAGGGTCCTGTCTACAATGATGGTGAGTCATTCAGATCCTCTTGAAATTTCATTTTCATTATTATCTAAATGAGTGGAGCTACTCTAAAGCTGCAGCACAAACCAGCACAAAGTACTACTTCACAGTGTGCTTTTCCGGCGGTTGTGCACTACTTTTATGGTCAGCTCGAAAGACATTTCCAAATAACATTTCCAGTAACAGTCCTTGAAGATGAATCTAAATGATTAAATTCTGATCCTGCTGTTCAGGTAAACAAAGTGCACTGATGTACTGTTTGCTGTATTATATATAATGTTTGAATATAATGTTTCATTCAATTTATCCAAATGCTTTGTTATTCTCTCTATATATGCAGGTTCAATGCCAAAACACCCAGAACACAGAGCGGCATTAGTTCTCTACTCCAGATACAGAGCAACACTTAAAGACTAACAAGTAAAAAGAAGAAACAAGAGCACTGCTGCATGAAACCTGGGCACCTGGGCCTTCAGAACCATCATAAGTGAGTTGTGTCCATCTAGAATTGAGAACCTGTTCAGAGAATATGGTGCATTTGCATCTCCTGCCTCTCTCCTCTGAGACCTTCATTAACTTTCAGACAATTATAAGGCCTGGTACGTTCCCGATGAAGCATCCAGAAGACAATCCTAAGAAGAGTCATATGCTTTGGGTGCATCCAACACAAAGATAACATTTAAAAAAAAAAAGAATTTCTTCTTTTACAAATAACTCCTTATACTTTACCCTTAAAGAAAATGTAAAGGTAAACCCGTATCTGTACTGTACAGTTTACACTGAACTCTGCAGTACTAAAATGTAAATACCGATGTTACCCTTGTATAGACTGTACTGTAATTCATGTTACAATTTTTTTTTCTTAATAATTCAGCACTAAAATGGATGAAAAATTATATACTGCCATGAAAAAAGCAAAAAATGAAAATAAAAAAAATAGGGAGGATATTTGTAGTTTCTGCAAATGTGCGGGAGTTTCCATAAACAATTATTAGTTCAGTTCTAAGAAAAAACCCATGAAGGACAGAGGCTGTGAAATCTTAACTGTGACTTCGCAGGGGAACACATAACTTTTGTTCCATTTTTTGCTGCCCTTAACTTTGTAGGTACTGTCTACTTTCTGCCATTACAATGCAAATTTCACACTTGTGAGACTAACAAAGGTTTATCTTATCTTTTTAGAAAGTAATGATTAATTAGTTCTGTTTCCTAAAACTAAACTAAGACTGCTTCATTTAGAATGTGATGTATAATTAGTTCTGTTCACCAAAACTACTATGACATTTACTCCCAAAAGTGTTCATCTACATACAAAACCAGAACGTTTTAACTATATTAAGCATTTCCTGCTAATATGAACTCTCTATACACATTTGGAAATGTCATCTCTATCACAGGTAATTAGTTTCAAACACTTATCACTGTTCTCCAAACAGGCAAAACCAGGCAAAAAAACCCAAAACATAAAAAACTCAATCCATTCAAACAACAAATATAAACGAAAAAAATAGAATATACTGTCAAAGAAACAAAATACACAAAAAACATAATCAGTTCATCATCAACATCTGCCTTCCTAGACCTGATCTCCCATCTAGACATCTGCACAGACACAGACAAATGGAAAATGAATTATACACGAACATAGAAAACATCACAACATAAAAACAAACACAAATATCTCATTTCTGTTACTATTTCACGTTTGCCTATAAACACACAATACTGCTGGAAAAAAGCTGGCATTTAGCGACTTGTTTAACAATGTGGCTTTTGCAATTGAAAAAAAACCTTCACACACACTTCAAAAAATACGTAAAACACAGATAAAACGTCTTAACCAACACATCTAGGCTAAAGTCCCATCACTACTCAATTGGAGAAAAAAGGCTCGAGAATTTAGATCCTAAATGGCAACAACACAAAGATAACATTTTTTTAATCATTTTTTTCTTTTACAAATCTGGTGCTTTCATTAAATGACTCCTAAAAATCTCAAATCCAGATGATTCATAATTGGTTCTAATTCTCAGTCTGTGTCATTAAGACTCTGTTTATCGGTTGTTTACAGTGTGAGAAAAGTTGTTTACTTGTTTACTCCTCCAGAAATCTCCGTCCCTCCGCCTGCACCCTCCACTCCACGTTACCATGGTGACCAGTGTGCCGTATCCTGCAGCGTCTATAAAAAATAGGACCTCGGCTCTTCATTTGTGCTCCTCAGGAGATCTTCTGTGAGGTCGGCAGTGGAGCAGAGCGGACCATGGACTCCGGACCCGGACCTCAACCCAGAAAGGTGAGTCCCGCTCCGCAATAGAACCTGAACCCTCTGTGTAGACACGCGCTGAGACCCCGTCCCCCTCCCTCCACCATGAGTAGTAGTAGTAGTTTTATTGTTAGTAGAAGTAATAGTAGTAATAATATTGTTGCTATTAATATTATTATTATTATTATTATTATTATTATTATTATTATTATTATTATTTTGGGGGTGTTAGTAGCCTAGTGGTAAAACACTTGCCAGTGAACCTGATGACCACAAAGTCGGTGGCAAATAGCTTTGGTTTGATATTTGATTTATTTGATATTTGATTTGATATTTGATATGGTTTGATATTTGATTTAATTACATTAATGTTTAAGTTGAGGTTTACAAGAAACATTTTAACTCAAAATGTGTAACTGCTGTTAAAAAGCATGTTATTTGTTTAAAGTGTTTGCAAACCAAATTTTACTGCACTTTTGTTCATACAGCATTACTTTAAAAATAAAGATGCATGATACACTACTTTTGAATTAATTATTTAATTTTGCATGTAAATATGTGAATAATTGCAATTAAAAAATGTGATCTATGGCCAGCATTAATATATACCTAAAAGTATAAACTTATAAGTAGCATTTTTCAGTAGTGTAGCATGAATCAATAGACTCTTCTGTTGATTTTCACTACAGTAGAATTTGACAAGGCAGCATAATGATTCAGAAAACCCTGCAGCTTATAGACGGACTTAGTTCTGTCATTGTTCTTGCTGAAGCATTTTTCTCTTCAGCATATTACGTCATATTTTTAATTGCTGTGACCATTACTGCACATGAAAAAGTTATTAATGTCTGTAATGTTGACTGTTCATTCACTCATATGCCATTATTTATTTTTTTAAATACTTTTACAGTAAAAATGTGTGTGATTAATTTAGAACAATTAATCAGAGAGTTTGTAATTAATTAGATTATTTAATATTTTATATGCAGTGTATTAGGGGTGTCACATGACTGAAAAAATAATTAGTTAATTAGCTTGCAAATTAATTAGATTATTACAAGCTCTCTGATCACGTGGTGCAATTAATCAGTGTTAATTTTTTAACATGTTATTTTTTCTGTGATTAATTGATCAAAATTAACATGTGTGCATGTATCATGAGTTAACTATCTTTCACCAGAAAATAAAGGGAAAGGACAAATGCACCAAGTACACACCGGGCACCAAGAAAATCCAGCTTGAGACTTTTGGACAAACATACTCCTGTGTGGTACGGCCTCTCTGTTTCAGAATGAATACCTTTGTGGATGAGGTATGGATGATAAAATTGATACCCTTGAAAATCATTATATTATAAATTCTTTATGGCTAAATTTGTGTATTGTCTGTTATGAGAAGTACAGGGACCTGGAGATGTAGATATAAACACACACACATACAGACACACACACACACACACACACACACACACACACACACACACACACACACACACACACACACA
>JBBJLS010000032.1:8631450-8679568 GCA_037577275.1 Bryconaethiops microstoma | reverse complement strand
TTCGTTTGAGTTTATTCTAATGTTCACTTGTGTTTTTGCTGGCAGAAAGAAACCCACTGATATAAACACATTCAAACAATTTTCATAGGTGCCTAAGACTTTTGCACAGTACTGTACATGCATGTAAAGATCTAACTATAAACAATATAGCAAATTGTAAGAGAAGTCAGTGACTACAAAATGAGGATATAAGAATGGCCATAAAAAACTACCCACCTTAAAACTCTCCAGAATTTAAGCAACATGTAAAAGTTATTTGTATACAAAGTTATTTGTTAAGGCTGTCAAAAGAAAGGGTCTAATCTCAGCAAACCGGACTCTCAGGAATCTTGTTCTTGATCAGATGAGACAAACATAGATATTTTCTAGCCACAAAATGGAAAATGGAAGTGGGTTTGAATCGAGTCGTTCAGAAAAGGATCTGATTTGGCTTGGATAATTTAGTTGGTCATCCAAGAGATGCTTGGTGTCTGAAGTTCCATTTTTCAGGTTTGCACCTAAGCTATGAGGCTAATACAGCTAAACAATTAATGAAAGCCTATGAGCTCCCATTAGCGCTACGAACACCACAGCCTTGAATCATCACACACACACAGCTGCCTCAAGTGTCAACAACCTGCATGAAGTTGTTAAAAATCTGAAATAGGTTTGCTTATGTGGTTTCTGACTCTGATGTAGGTGGACAACGGGCCAAATGTGTGAGCAGCAGACACTTTAAGCCATAACTTCTCCATTTTAAAGATGACACTGAATATCATACAGGGGCAGAAACCATTGTAGCATTTTAAGTCATGAGTGTGCCCTTCTTCACTCTTTGGATTCTTGGTAGGATCCGTAGCATCATGGACTTGATCGAGCTCAGGACATTACGAAGCTGAACCTGCCTGTTTCTAGTAGGAGGCTTAAACTGGATCATTGTTAGGCCTTTTAGTTAAAGCGTTCCTCTTGATCTCTACTAAGATCAAGCCTTTGCAGGAGGCTTCTCAGGGCCCAGACCTCAACCTCACTTAAAATACATACAGCAAGTTGGAATCAAGGCTGCATCTGTAGCCGTTCTGCACGATAAGATAAGATAAGATAAACCTTTATTAGTGCCACAAGTGGGAAATTCGATTAGTAACGGCAGAAAATGGACAGTACAAAGTAAAGAGCAGCAAAATTGAGAAAACAATAGAATAGAATAAAATTAAAATAGGCCAAAGTACTATGTCGCAAAATAGTATTAAATAAAAATAAAAAATTCTCTCAATACTGTACAAAATATACATATGTGTATGTAAACTGTAAGCAGACTAAATTGCACATTTTGTATAAAATCCACAGTATAATATCGCCGTAGAGTATAAAATAAATGTTCAGATGTACAGTCTAAAAGATGTACAGTATATAATCCACAGTATATAAAAATGTACAGTTATAAACCAAAGGTGTACAGTATGTAGCATTAGCAGTGCACCATTTTAAATTGCATATTCCAAATTGCACATTCTGCCCAGCAGTAGTAGCTTCACCCAAACATTACACATATCGTAATGGAAGAGAGGGTGAAGAATTTTGCTATGCGTGTGATCATCTCGTTAAAAATGACGGAAGATAAAGTCTAGTTATGTTGACCAATAGAGGGTGCACAAAGTTCAGTTATTCAGTGCTAAGCACACAAAGTACTATTACTTACTTGGTAACCCTCTGGAATTGAAGTATAGGCCCATTTATGAACCTAACAGTTAAAGGGGTTTCCTGAGAGTAGTAACAGTGTAGTTAACTAATACAGTGGGAGTGATGGCTGGAGAAGAAGTGAAAGCACTGGGTGAACGCTCTGTGGAACCAAATCAATACTGTGTTGAGGATGATGCACTGTTAGTCTAATGTGTATGACAACAGAGCCCGAAATACTCCTAAGTGCTTCAATGCCTATTGACCTTGATGCAGCCCAATGCTTATTTCCTGAGCAGTGATGAGAGAGAAACAGAGAGACAGAGAGTGGGATAGGATGAGAGGAGAAAGCGAGAGAGGGATGAGAGCAAAGACTAGTGCTGGGCGATATGTCAACACACACACACACACACACACACACACACACACACACACACACACACACACACACACACACACACACACATAGTGCAGTAAAACTTTGGTCAGTCTGGCTTCCCTATTTAGTGCTCAGTGAAGCTCATTTGGTGCTCAGTGAAGCGGAGAGGTGAGCAGGCGCAGAGCCGCTGCCCAGCACAAAAGGAGGCCCAGGTCTGGAACACAAAACCTCAGGAGAGAACAGACAGCATGTGGGCCTCCCTGCATTCTCCACTCATCTGCCCGCCTCCTCCCTCTATCCATCTACCCAGCCATCCACCCACTGTTCTACCCGGCCCCTTCCAACCCAGATGCAAAGCAGGTGCATTGATTCCAAAAAGGCAGCAAAGGAGAACGAGAGAGACAACAAGGACTAGAGAGGCAGAACTCTTTATCATTTGAAAGGCTTAAAGGTGCCTAATTTCCTTGCTTCTTGTCTTGCCCACCCACCAGTCCTTCCTTTTCCTTTAAATGCTTCCGCTTCGTCTTCTGAGTTTGACTGACAATTCGATGGTAACACAGCCAGATCCACTAAGTGCTGGAGCATAGCGAATAACACAATGAGCGTCTCTTAAGCTTCACCTCCTGTTCCTCGCCAGATTTGACCCCTAGAGAGAACTGTTTTGGGGAGATCCTGTTTCCAATAGTAACATACAAGAAAAGTATTAAGAATATGCATGTTTTACACAAGAGACAGGAGGCGGGGGAGAGTGACTATGTGTGTATGCATGTGAGACAGCTAGGGGGATAAGGAAGGAGGGAGAATGAGTGAGGGAGAGAAAAAAGGATTAGTCTGAGGCGAAGGGAGGAAAGCGAGTGTTCATTTGGCCTGTATGGATTTTAATTAGTGTTAATTGGCCACTGAGGGAAATGAAACCTCAGAGAGACAATGTGTGTGTGTGTGTGCGTGTGTGTGTGGAGCTGAAGGCTCCCCCTTTCTCTGCCTTAGTGATGGTTGCTGTTTGTAAGCTGAGCTGAATCCCTGGCCAGGTCTGTATTGGTACACAGGTGGGCAGAGGGACTCTACTCACCCACCCACACATACACACCCATATTCTCCCGTTTACTACAAAATATATTCAATCAGGCAAGTCATATTTGGTGTTTAATGTTTGTTTCTTAGTTTAGCAATAGAGAAGGATAATGTAAATAAAAGTAATACAAGCTTTTACATAAAGCTGAAGGATATAACAAGGGCAGTATATGCCCCCTTGAATATTTGGAAGATGAACTGGCTCACCAATGATACCCACACAAAACTTCTAAACTTTTTAAAATGTGATTAATTTTTCCTTAATAAATGTATTTTTAAATCATATTTTTAACAACTATTGTTCAAACAGAGGATATGTGGTTTAAATTTATATTTGCTGTCATGATTCTATCCAGATTCTAAATCCAGTGCATATACATTCAGCCTCTTTCATGTTGCTGTACTGTAGCAGACTGTTCCAAGACTGTCAAGGATGCTGAAAAGTGATATAAAGAAAGCAGACTACCATGGATAATATAAGGTTACCTACTGTAGGCTGCAGCAAGATAATATATGTGTTACAAGCTTTAGATGAGTGATATGGCATATCTGTTACAAGCTTTGAATATCCACTGGTGATCTAGACTGGCCAAAAAGTGCAGCAACATTAACTTAGCGCCAACATACTATTAGGGAATTAGAAATTTATAATGGGGAACTAGCACCATTACACAGGTAGATTTTGTCTCTTCTTTTGTTTTTGGCAAGTTTGAACATTTTTGGACTGAACTGAAGGCCTAGCTGTAATAGTCACATCACTGGAAATAACAGACTTGCATCAAAAAAAGCATTTTTGCCAAAGGGGAGTACTGAGTTGCAGTCAATTGTGTGGAAACAAATCTCTATAATGGCACTGCACCATTCCTCATTTCCATTTTGATACTGCAACACACTATTATGTTAAAATATTTGCCTTACTTGTCTGCAATGAGTATTCTTATTCTGCCCACCTGTTCTCTCTGCTTTCTCCTCATTTTGCTCTTTTTTCCTCTCTTCTTTCAAATCCATCCTTATGTTTCACCGTTTCTAGATTTTTTTTTTTTAACCTCATTCAAACACCTGGAGTCATTGATGGTTACCTAATACCATCTCTGTTCCACCCACCACTGAGCATTAATCACACACGGACAGACACAAAAACACACACAGAAGGACAGATACAGATACACAGACACACACACACCGTCTCTCTCAGTTTCAAAACAAAAAAGCAGAGGACACGTGTAGTCACATGTGCAGACTACAAACGCACAGACAGCATTCCAAATAAAGCAGTCAAAACAACAGCATAATGCACACAGACACAGACCTCAGCCTCACACTGAGAAAGACACATGGGCACAAAGAGAGAACAGCCAGCCAGCCACCCACTCAATCCACACACACATGTTGATACACACATCAGCCTGGTACAAGCCTGCAAGGACTGAGCAAGTCCTAAAACCCCACTGCAATTGGCAGATCAGTCTTCAGTTCAAAGAAAAGAGGCATTTAATACAACAAAAACGTTATGAGACATCATTCAATTAAACTCCAAACTAGTCCTGAAGTACTTAACCACAGCTGCTCTCCTCACAGATTTTCTGTCTTCTGGATTTCTACACTTATGTCTGAAGGTTTTAGAGACACTTCCAACTGGCTTGACTTCAGTTTAATTAGGAGAGAGCAGGGCACACATCTTGGTCTTTTCTATATTTTTGACTCAAGTACCCTACACATCTCTGCACCGAACTAAAATAAACTTTGATTCCAGACCCTACTGTAAGTGAACAGTTCAGAGAAGTGGAGCAAATATAACCACTGTAACAGTCTCTGTAAACATAGTAATTCAAACACAATTAAATACAATCATGCGCTGCTGAAATCCAAACATCAAAATACATGAACAGTAAACTAAGTAGCAGCAAAGTAGCAGAGCAAATGTCAGATTATTTTTTTATTTTAATTCTATAGTATGTTTTTGATGAAAAAGTTCCAAAAACTGCACTATATGAGGGGATACAGTGTTCTCTTATTGTTTATTTGAAGAGGATTAGATGAAACACAGTGTTACCATTTACCCTGCTGTGTGGAGGCTGTTCTTTTGCTAGTTATGTATAAGAGTGTAATAATACGGGTCTCAAGAGGGTGATTAAAATAAAAATGGGTGTGACTTAGACACACTTCAATCTGAAAAACACTTATGATGGAAAATCTGTAGCAGAAAAACAGTCTTCAAAGTGAATCTCTAGAATATCTGTCCAGTTTCTGTCAAATTACGCAGATGAGCTTGCCATGGGAAGCTCATCTGGGAAGCTCAATACAAAATGATCAAAAGCACATTCTACTTGAACCTACTCAACATACATAAAATCTCAGTTTTTACCCTGCATTAGACTGGAGCCTACATTGCAACTGATCCATTCATGCTTCACCCAACGACTGCTGCAAGGGTAGATCAGCTTTACAAATGGTGGCAAAAACCCCATTTAACCCAATTCATTTAGGGTAAAAATTAGTGAAACTTTACAGGATTAAGCTTCCATTGCAAAGTCCTACTCTGATTATCTGGACTGTGTTATTTTAGCTGACTGAAACTAGCCAGGTTAAAAAAAAAAAAAAAAAACTACAACAAATTTACCACCACGGTGACATTAGCTTGATTACACAAAAAAAACCCTACACCCAATCACTTGCAACACACACACACGCACACGCACACGCACACGCACACGCACACGCACACGCACACACAAACGAACTAAATATAATTTTAAATTAATACTGAATTGGATATTGAAAGCTTGTCCAACCCTGGAAAACATATTTGTGTACAAAATAAGGTTATTTATCTGTGCCGATTTGGGGAAGTTGGAATCAATTATGAATTATAAGGATAATATTCAGTAAAGTATGCAATCGAGTATTGCCTATAATTAACTAGACAAGCTAAAATTAAAATCTAAAAATAGTTTTATTGCTAATATTCCATTTCTGTATATACAGTTTTTCCAAGGGAAATTTATATATTTGATGTATTTTTAAAAATAATTCTGAATGGTACCAAATGGTATCAAATAGTGGTATGTTTTACTAAATGACTGGAAATTGAACTGAATCCATATGGGGTCAGAGATTTACACCCTACCTTGTCGTTATACAGTGTATGAACTATTTGAGGATTTGTACTGTAGTGAAATCCTGACTCAGTTATTTATGAAGTGATCATTGTGCTGTTTCAGCAGTTCTTGACCAAGGTATTTAAGCCCACTTGCTACAGTGAAAACCCCACTAACCCCAGCCCTCCGAGCTGAGCCCTTGGCTGCACTTCTCCTTCAGTGGAAGGTGTTCAACACACAGCAACGCAACAACATTAATCACAAAATGAATAACACACTGCAGCAGCTACTGCTAATGCAATATTTACTATTCTATTTCCCAAGAGAGACAGACAGAAAGAGAGAGAGAGAGAGAGAGAGAGAGAGAGAGAGAGAGAGAGAGAGAGAGACCTACAGGTAGAGATTATAAAGTAATGAGGCCTAAAAAGGGGAAAAAACAAAGGACACTTGCAAGTGTCTGTGTGTGTGTGTGTGTGTGTGTTTGTGTAGTGATGTGGTTGGATATAGAGCAGCGTATGCACTCTTTCTCTGTCTCTCTACTGCTAGGTATGGAGGGTAGGGTCATAAATTAGGCAGGGAAATTACTGCTAAGTGTGCGAATAAATTAAAGTGTGCTTGCTTCTGTAAACACTGTCTGACTACATAATTACTGAACACACTCTGGGAGAGGGAGAGAGATGGAGGAAAGGAAGGGAAAGAGCTGGTGAGAGAACAAGTCAGAAGAGAGAAACAGGTTGGAAAGTGGGCCTTGTGTTGACGATATACATGACTGAAATAATATGAGGAACAATGACTGACCCACCCACCCACCCACCCACACACAAACAAAAGCAGAGCGTTAACACATTTGAAAGTAAATGTACACATACTATTTTCAATTACTATCTACCCAGAGATATTTCTGCATCATCCTTTCACTGCTTCTACATTAGTCTATGATTTTAAACAGAAATAACTGAAACTTACAGTTTACTGCACAGGACTGTAGCTAAATAATGATCACACCTATGAAAAAATCTGACGTTTAAGCAAAGAATGAGGAACAACACAGCTAGTGAGAGAGCATGAAAATTAATTTGTGTGTAAATGTCCATTATAGACTGTTCATCGTTTTTCTGGAATGCTTCTGTATTTTTCTATTGTGCTGGATCAGAAAGAGAGGCAGTGTTAATTTAAGTGTCATATATTGTGTTACAGAACAAAAGACAGTATGACTCACATCAAAGAGCCCCCATGGTCACGTGAGCACATGGATGAACACAGATTGTCAACATACAGTGTAGGTGTATTTATTAAAAAACACTAGCAGGCATCGTGTATAAATTTGGAAATACAGATGATATACAGATGAAACCAATCTGTAGTGAAAAGATTTCAGCTGAAAATACTGAAATAGATATGCTGTTAGCTGTTTCTTGATGTGGGGTTGTAGAGTGTTTTGACAGTTTGATTAGGAGAGTCTACTTTTATAAGCACATCTTAATTGAAGTGCTTCATGAAAATCAGCTCATTTTAAAATTTTAAGTGAGATGATGAGTGTGATTTGAGAAGAGTCTGTTGTTTTGTTTTGCTTTACAGAAATCATATGATTCTGAAGGTTGTTAGGATTCGTTGCTTGATGTTGCATCACACTGAGCAAAAATCTTATTCAAAGAAACATCTATGAAAAAATATATGGAAAAGTTCCAGATGTCTTCTATAACTTGCATGGCATCTTTATAAACAAAACTGCCACTGGTGGGCACAGTGAGGTGTGGAGGTCAGAGCATCATGATGCGGTGCTGCTTCTCTGAAAATGTTATTGAAGCATTAGGCGTCACTGAAGGAAACATGAATTGTGTGGTGTATTGGGATATATTAGAGGAGAATTAGTCTCATCTAATATGCAAGGGGATTAGGACAGCTACAATAACTCAAGATTAGCTTCTAAATAAGTCAAGGTGCTTGCATGACCATTTCAACCTCCTGATTTTCATCCCATTCAAAATTTTGCAATTGCAAGTTCATCAGAGGGACCCTTGTAATGACTGGAGAACTGCAGAATGGGTCAAAATTGAACGACAATCCTACAAAAGGCTACTTACTTTTGACCACAGACACCATGCAGCACCATGAATTTGAAGAACAAATGTTTCTAATCTGTGGTGACAGATTTTTTTAAATAGTTAAACAGCATTATGGGTATAAATGTGAAGTGAACTATTGGTGGATTAAATAAAAAAGTGTCTAAATATTAATTTCTCCTTACTGTAATGTATTATGAAATACGTCTTGCTGCATTGCTGAATAAATACTTTTAGGCAAAGGAGCAGACGTTTCATATAATATAAATGTAAAATAATTGGAGAGACAAGCTGGGGGGAGCCAGCATGGGGAGCTTCACGGCCACCACAACAGATGTCTCTGATGTAGGACATATTCTGTCCTCACTTGAGTAAGTAATAGGCTTAAATAAAATTCAGACAGATATTGACTTCAAACATTGAAATCCAAACTGCACCATCCAAAGTAAAGAATGTGTTACCAGAATTTCTAGCACTTCTATGTTTAATCTAGAAACACTGAAAACCACTTTAGCTGGTTAGCATTAATTAGCATTATCTTAGTGAATGGGTAAGCAAGAGTTAATTGAAAAATTTGAAAATGTTTCTGCAATAAACAACACTGTGTAATGACGTCATTGGCTGATACATGTTCATGACTGTATATGTTTGTGACTGTATCTGGGTATAGTGAGAGCAAAAGTTGAACATGTGGTCTCACTTTACTGTGCACTGCTTCACAATTACCACACCCCTTTCCACACAGCCCCACTGAGAAAACCAATGAGAGCAGTAGCTATTAGTATTCAAAATCAGCACCCAAAAATGTTTCCTTCACAATAGATTAAATAACAGGGCAAAACAAATTATCCAAAGACTTGAATTGCAGTGCTCTTTTATACTCTTCACAGTTAACTTTCAAAAAGCACAGGGAACAATACCACTTAAAAAAGAAAACTATTTCTCCTCTAAAGCTCAGTAGTTTTTAAAGAAGCCAAAACTTTGAATATTCATACATATATTAGATAAGAAAAAATGGTACTGTAAAAGGAAAAAATAGTATCTCCAGTTATAATAGTATACACATTTAATGGAACGTATAGTGGTTTTTGTATCAAGATGCACTACTTTCTTGATACAGAAAAAGAGGAAATTTTTTCAATAGCTTAATTGCCTAAACAAGACCTCAGCGCCTGGTGAAAGCACAATTAAGAAACAAGCAATTACCTTAGAAGACAAATCAAGTTAAATACACACAAAGTGCAAAGCATTTAGGACAACACAGGGGATTTCCCCCCATATTGTCACACATAATGGAATATAATGGAGTGGTTTTTAATAGTGGAAATACATAATGGTGGAAATAAAGAATAATAGAGGAAACATTTAAAATACATGCATGTACGCATGCACAGTATATACGGTACTGTGCAAAAGTCTTAGGCACTTCTGCAAATTCTTTAAAACCATTTTCCTGAGTGTGTGATAATGTGTCTTTCTGCTAGCAAAGTTAACATTAGAATAAAGGCAAAATATCAAGATTTGTTTTGTTTGTAAAAAAAAGTAGCTGATATTTTGTGAGCTGGTGAGGAGAACACAGGTTTGATACCAGATTTAATTTAATGAAGTACTAACCGATTCAAACCAAGTTTCTGATGGCAACTTTGGTAATACTGGGCTTCTGCAAGGAACACATAAATATACTGTACATAAAATTACAATTTACTGTATAATGTTTGTATTTCTTCTTTTTAGTTGCATTTAATATATTTAATAATGTTACTGTGAAAAAAAATACTCCATGCTTACCTAAACAATTTTTAAATATTATTCTCACAGGTGGCTACGACTTTTGCACAGTACTGTACAAGGCTAATGTAACTCTATATAAAGAACAAGTATATTAACAAGTGTTGTGGAATGCCACAACTTTAGACACGTGTAGTGAGGTGACTCACATTTGGCTGGCAGGCGGTAGGCTCCGGTTATTTTGGCCTCCCCTGTTTCACAGCCCCCCAGAGTGGAGCATTCCTTCTTCAGGAGTGGACCTGAACCGCGGTGAATGGCTCCGTCCACTGCAGGAAGGGAGAGAGAGATTTGAAATCAGAACATTGGTAAGAAAACATGTCGTTACGACAAATCGGCAGACAATGAGGAAAGGGCTAATGCAGGCGAGACATCTGGCTTATGAGATACAAACTCAATTCCACAACAGCTCAGACATCAATAGCTTCATCATCGTAAAAGTGCTCTAAATGTAAAAGCGTTCGGCTCCCGGGGCTTTCCAGGCAGCCTCTGTTCTCCTGTGCGCTCCGGGACGTTGTACAGATACGTCTGCTTTCTCTCAGAAGAACTGATAGCAGTGTTTTGTTCGAGCGCTGGAGGGCCTTCAGCACCCCGACACTTAAAGAGCACTGTGCTCTGAATCTATAAGAGAAAGACATGGGGTGATAATGAGAGAGAGAGGGAAAGAGATAAAGAGGGGAAATATACAGGAATAGAGCAGAGGAGAGAAACCGGGGGTGAAGGCAGGGCGGGGGGAGCGAGAGCTCAGCAAGGAATTGAGTGAGCACTTTATCAGAAGAGAGAAGATGAGAGCAAAGGAAAGAAAAGAGAAATAAAGAAGACGTGAAATGTGGTGAGAAAAGACTTGCTTCCCGTGTAATGGTAACACAAATACACACACGTGTATGTAAACACACACAGGCACGCACACAAAAGCTGATTAAATGCAGACTTCTTGTTAGCAGGTGTTAATTGGCTCTGTGCTTATCCAACTGGGGTCTTCATAATATGTGGAGGAAAAAAAAAACAAAACAAACAAAAAAAAACTTATGGCACATCCTCCTCCACCATATGTTTTTTCAAGAAAGGTGCATGCACACACACGCCTGCATGTGTGCGTACACAAGTCAATCAGCTAGTCTCAATTTCTCATCTCATCTGGTCTCAGACTGGTTCAGACTAAGAATCACTGACTGGTGCTGGTGGAAGAGCCTCCGTCACTGGCTGAGATGGTCACCATGGCAGCCATTAGTGGAAGACACTGGATTGGATCAGACACATCTGCTTGCCCGTTTCACAAATCCCTCGATACTGAAACACTCTCTCTCTTATACATTCAACAAACTGACTACAGACTGTTTCTCACCACAACACTTCCAAAACACAACCTGCAAAGCCAAGGACACTATCACATACACACACACACACACACACACACACGGACATGTAAAAACACATCCTCCCACACGCATAAACAAACTGCTTCTTTCTGTTCTCTTGAGTGTGTTCTATCTGAAAAATAAACAAAGAAGACAAGTGAGGACGTTGCTCATATGGCAAGATTTTAGATTCTAACAGACGTTAAAGACATACCCTGCCATTTTTCAACCTAATCGCCTTCTGCTGCATATGTAGTAGAGCTAAGCGATGGGGGAAAAACATCTAACTGCGAGCAAAAAAAAAAAAAAAAAAAAAAAAAAAAAACTCAAGTCAATTCTGGGCTTGAGTTTTCCTCTTCAGTTTAAAAGAGCTATGTACAATTCTTTTACAAAAATTGCTGGTGGAAAATGAGTAGTGGAAAGGAACATATGCTGAATAATATACTCTAAATTTCACCATGTCAGTAAACTGACTTAAGGTCAGACACTAGAGGCAGAAATGATGCTTTCGGTCCTGCCAATCACTTTTCAGATATTTCTTTATGAATAATCCAAAGGCAAAGGCAACATTTTTGGGCCTTAAAGTATATGTACATTGAAGTGGATGACATCTGCATATCTAAATGTAATATTTAGCAAAACTTCCAATAGAAAAACCTTTCAGAAGAATATTAGTAGCTGATTGGCAAAGACTCATTGTAGCTTGTATTGTTAAAAAAAAAATACCCTTTTCACAAGTAGCATTTCAGCTAAAGGTTAAAATTTAAGATGTTTCTTTTTTAAGACGATGCACATAACCTTTTTTACCTGCAGCTGGAATGCTGAATACAGCCCAATTACTAGTACTTGTCATGTACACGTTATGTGGGTGTTTTGTTGCTTCTTAATGATCAAACTAATCCACAGGTAGTTCACAGGCAAGTCCGGTGTTATGAGGTTAAAAATCCCGGTTTACAACTCGCAGATGATGATGTAGGCTATAATAAAAACTGCTGCTCTTGCAATCTGAAAATTGTACTTGTACAAATTGCAAATTTAATAAAAAAAGGATTAACCTTTCATCGCTAAACTGTAGTGAGAAGCCGATTACTAGAGACACTGTTTCAGATGTTTTTCCTTGCTTATCAGCGCGTGCCTCCTGCCTTCTATTGTAAATGAGTTTTTCCTGCTCGTTTCTGAGTATAGGGAAACTGTGCTAATTGACTGTAGTAGGCCGGGTTAAAGAAAAACTCTGGTGTATTCCTGTAAGACCAGCACGGCCTCATATAAATAACACACACGGGGAGGGCCTTCAATTCATGCCATGCTGTGTGTAACACCTCAGCAGCACTGGCTATTTCTCAACCTACTCACGGACCAGACCAACCGCAGAGTGCTTTGACCATGATCCACACAGGCTAAATTACTACCTATTCAGTTATTACTTAGGTCTCTTGCTCACTCTCTCTGCTTTCATATTTCAGCTGGGGAGTAATGCTATAAACATGTATATGGTAAAGAAATGGTGGCTTTCTAATTCACAGCTGAAAAAAGTCACAATATGAACAGTATTGTTTGCACAACTCCAGATTCTCTCTCTCCCTTCATTCCCGTTTTCGAACATGATTTCAGGGGAAGGGGGGCTGACTAACAGTCAAGTATTAATACCTTGGCATTTCCCTTTGAGATTCAATTCTCACATTAAAAATATTGACACCAAGTATTTACTTGGTTTAACTGGTTAATATGATTGTTTCAATAAAATAACTTGATGGTAAAAAAGTGTCAATTTGTAGGATAGGAACACACAAGCATAATTTAGATGTGATTTGTCTCCACTCCTCTAAAAATGAAATTTACCCCCGATATATATGAGACTTGACCTGGCAGGCCTGTACAAAGTGTTCCTTTGTGCTTCTATTCTGACTTCTGTCTCTCTTGATCTTACTCTCGTTATCTTACTTTATCTTATCCACCCCTCGTAGTGAGAGCCAAACCTCTTCCCTCCCTACCTACAGAACCTCTCTCTCCCCCTCTCTTTCCTCTTAATGTTGAGAGGTTGCATGTCCTTCCCTGCTGTATAGTTTGTCCCTGCCTAATTATCACCCAGGTTCAACAGGCCTTAACAAACCTCAGGAGTCGAGACCACAAAGAGGTGCAGAGGGTGTGTGAGAGAGAGAAAGAGAGAGACAGAGAGAGAAGAGAAGGAGAGAAGGTGGTGTGGATTGGAGAGTGCACAAGAGAGAGAGGAAGAGAGGAGGGGATAGGAGAAAAGAGGAGAGAGGAAAGCGCATGGAGAGAGTGTGAGAGCATGTGAGGAATGAGAGGAAGTGGTGCGTCTGCACACAGATGACAAAAATAGGGAGGAAAAGAAGAAGTGTTATAGTGCTGGGAGGAATGGTTATGAGTCAAGATGGAATGAACACATCAAGACATTAGACCAAAATGATAATTTTTGAAATTATGAATAACTGCAAAATACAATGGAAACGTTTAACCCCATGACACCACACATGGCCATTTTGTTCATTTAACCTGGTCTCCTGAAAGTATTGTTTTCGCTTTGCCGTTGTTCTATTTGTTTGATACGCAAAAGAATGTGATGTAACAAAGCACCAAATTTCTTAATTTTCAAATAACTACCTTTAACAACAACAAAAATGCATAAATAGGAATGCAAGTCACATTGGACTCTGATTAAACAAAAAATCACTTAATATTCTGAACTGTGCTCTCGCTTGTGTGCTCACTTAAAAGTAAAACACACACAGCTCTGATTTAATTTGCTGATTTATTTTACAGCATTTTGTATTTGTCATTTTTTAAATGTGTTTATTTCAGTTGCATTGATGAAAATATGAAGGACACAAAGGAGGACAGTTATGAAGGACAAAATGACACCGTGTATATGAACAGTAACCAACAGAGGACTCAGGGTCCCGCGTCCCTTTAATGTCAAAGTGGGTGTCAATGTTTTGATGAGAGAATGAAATTCAACTGTCCTTCTGGATGAAAAAGGGAAGAAAAAGACCCCTGTCGACAAAATGAAGCCCTCCTCACCCCAAAATGAAATCCCTGTCGTCAAATAAAAACAGTCTCTGTATATATTGATATTTCGATGTTACTGAAAATATTGACGGATAGATATTCAGTTCGACATGGTTAAAAAGCACTAATACACACCGAATCTCAGGGATTTTTTTGTAACACCAAAAAATCAAGTATAATATAAGCAAATTGTCTGCTGTCAGCTGTCAGATTATAAGTAGGCATATGTGTTGTCCCGGTGTGAGTTTAGAAGGGAGACTGGGGGAGCAGTTACACAGTGACTTTTAAAATAACAGAGTAATTGTTATTAATTACAGCAAGTGTGGTGACTAATAAAGAATGGGTCAAATATGAGACAGTATGATTATTAATGACTTTTACACAGTAACATATAATTTAAACTGGTTACATCCCACTCCTGCAAAAAAACAGAGAGATGAAAGACTGAATGAGGGGGAGGAAGGAAGAGAGAGAGAGGAACGGACAAAAACGAAAAGTTGAAGGTCATAGCTAAACCAACTCCATTTGCTATTACAGCTCTGCTTTATATTTGAGACTCAATCAAGTGTGGGTCTACAATCGTCCTTCAGTCTGTGTGTGTGTAGTTCTGATGAGTAAGAAACTGAAGCATAAATTTATCACTGGTATTGATTAACCTACAGCCAGGCACTTAACACTGACGCACGTGCATGCACACACACACACACACACACACACACACACACACACACACACACACACACACACACACACACACACACACACAAACAAACAGAGCACAGTTGGAAATTATATTTGCACAGCATTCCACTTTCATAAACTATACAAAAATCACACACACACACACACACCCTAATGACCTAATCCTGAAGATGAATATTTACTTTCATTAATAACGTTGATCTCAAAAAATTAATCATTTTTTAAGGATTAGAAACAATAAGTGATTAATTATTAACTGTAGTATATTACAACACATGTTAAAGCCAGACAAGGATTTGCTTTAGAGCTCAATTACATATACTGAGTGTCATCCTGCTGAATCTATGAGCCTATTTACACTTGTCAGTTTATGCATCTCATTCCTGGATAACGTCCAGATAAGATTTATCCACATTCCATTTGCACTTGACCACATAAATGTGTCTCTCTTGGACAGACAGAAATCCAATTTGCATCAGTGCTGCTTTTTCCGCATTACAATTTCCTGACGGCAGGCGCCACAGTCATTTAGTTCTACACCTTACGCATTTTATCAGAAGTCAAAGGAGAAACGGGCTCCAGTTTTTTCCCTCCACAACATTTATGGTTTAAAAAGCGGGAGGAGTCTTTAGCTGTTTTGTCTTGTCGCAATCAATTTCCTTAAAGAAAAAGCTTTGACAGTTTGGGAGGAGTAAAGACAATGTATGTTTTCTGAAGAAACATATATGTACGCTTGGCTCAGCTATATCTCCAAACAGCTCCTGAAGGGTCTGAGAGGCTAGACAGCAGTCTGCCCTCTAACATCTTAGGATCTTCCCTAAGGATCTTCAGCTCAAGATGCATCAAGTGGTTAAGAGTAAGCTCTAAACTCAATTATAATTAACCCAAAAAAGGGATCTTTGGAATGATCCCATAGAAGAAGTCAGTTTGGCTCCCTAAAGACCATTCCAAAAGATGCTTCTTTAGAAATCAATGTTAGGTAATGAGATGAAATCTCCACATAATGAAAAGGTTCTAAAACAAGTTCATTTTTTTGAATAAACATACGTCTAAGCCAACAACCATCAACCAAAATTAACTGGCATTTTGATGAACCAAACAGCCTGAAAGGAAACACAAAAATCCATGACTTCCCAATCCCAAAATAGAATCAATACTTGCATTCCTCTGGTTGGTGCTTTAAGAAAGTCTTGCTAGCAGGCTATAGGTGGCTAGGCAGAAAGATGATGAGTTGTGTGAATGTATTCACAGTTAATCTCTCACACCTTGCTCAAGACAAAAAAAACAAGCTAGTTGTTATTGTGAAGCTCTTGAGACATAGTGAACTGTAAAACCTCCAGCTGACAGCAAAAGAGCAGTGCACAGATAATTGGCCTCAAGTTCTTGGTCCCTGTGGCTTTGCTAAAAGCTGTTAACATGCATTTTTTCCCCCTTTTTTGGAGTTCTTTAACTTATGCTGCCAGTATTAAATGATATATGCAGGAGTGTTGTACATGATCAAGTGATGTCAATAAATCTCTTAGAAACTCCTCATAAATAATTACACGGAGTGACATTTAAAAAGAAATATTTGAATGACACAGTAGTGCAGAGTTGGTTCAAGCTGCACTATAATATTTAGTTTTTCCACTTTGTTCATGATGCAGTATAAAGAGGGTGTATATCTCTTCGGTCATTATAAGGCATTTCAGGTACAACAACAATAAATGTTCCTAGATGGTTCTAAACTTGAAAGTAATAGTCAGCATTGCAATAGTCAACCCTGCAGGAAAAAAGGCATGGATAAGTCCTAGGAAATACTTGTTATAGACAAACTAGAGCTGTCAAATTATTAATGTCATTAATTTTTTAACACCACCAATCAAATACACAACTGATGATTGCGTATCTTCAGCTTCTTGAGCAGACAGTGCTAAACAACAAGAAGCAAGAAATCAACAAGAAGCAAACAAGAAGCGATAAATCAACAAGAAACAAACTAACAAAAGCAACAGCAAAGTGGAAAGCTCCAGTTCCAGTCACTGAAGAATTAATGCTACTGAAATGCTACTCTGGATGCAATACATGCACAGGTTCTTTCAAGTACTGCTCTTTAGGAAACCAAAAGTGGTTCTTAGATGACAGAACTCCAATAACCCTTTAGGGCATCATTATTTTTGAGAATACTTATGGTAATCCTGGTTTTCTTTACACCTCAGGAACTAAATTAATCTTATCCAGGTACATAGTGTGACAATAAAAATGAATTAGTTAAATGTAGTTCACAAAGTTTATAATTCAGAAGCTGACCAATGTGAAGTCAAGTATCTTGAGCATCCTTCACACATTCAATTTTAAAAGTGATTTTAACAGTAATCAAATGGGAAGCAGTTAAATGTGAAAACAAACCCGAGTTGAAATCCCATTAAGGACACCCGCCTGGGACCTAGCACAATTCCCAGGAAATTAACGGGAGGGCACATGTGTGAACAGAAGCTGATCCATTACTGGGAAATATCTATCTAGATAACAACAGGCACAGTGGAGCATTTCTGCAATGATTTGCTTTCACAGTTTAGTGTTCAGGTTTAGTTTCATACATGAAACACCACAGGAGCATATTCCGCACATGGTTTTACAGAGAAGTGCCAAAAATCTAACATTACCCTGCTTGTGTGCATGAATGCTCCTGTGCTAAAGAAACGCAGCATGGTCAGAAAAACAAAACAAGGATGGGTTGCTTTTGTTTTGACAGAAATGTGTGTGTATTTATACTTCATTTGTGCAGACAAAAATGAGCTGTTGGCCTTTCATGTTGAGAACATCGCATCCTGCTAACTGGGATGTTTTAAGAGCGAGTGTAAATACTTTCAACCCAGAAAAATACTGTTTATGGGCTACATGTGTGTATGATGCAAAGCCAGAACATTACTGAGAAAAATATCCCCGGATCTTGGATCTCATTTGGATAGTGATGAAAGAGTGAATTGGGGATTTATTTTTCCACTTTCATACCCTACCCCTAATTGTGATGCACTCCAAATTTTGGTCTTTGTGACATTTTTCATGATGCTTCATAAATATTAAATCTATAACAAAGTCTGTTTGGCACCTTAAAAACACAGCTAAAGTTAGAGATTTTGTGTCCAAACAAAACTTAGAGAAACTTATCCTCACCTTTATTTCCTGCAGGGTCGACTATTGCAATGCTGACTATCGCATTGCTTTGGGATTCCCAAAAGGCCCATTAGACAGGTCCAGCTCATTCAAAATGCTTAAAACCAAAACCAGGTCCTCATGCTGGCTCCTAGTTTGGCAAAGAACTGATTACAACACATTACTCATTGTCACTCAATGGTTTGGGTCCTAAATATATCTCTGATATGTTTGAAGTACACAATCTTGGCACCTTCATTTGCAAATGCTGATTAGCTAGAGGTAAAATTGCTAAAAACACACTATTCTCCTTTGTCTTCTTTTAAATATCTGTATACAATGTATACAGATCTACACAATACATTTCTAAGATGTGCAGGTACTGGTTGACTAATGGTGAAAAGAGCTGAAACTAAACATGGTGAAATGACATTCAGTCACTATGCTACTCGCTGCTGGAACCAACTGCTGGAACCAACTGCCCATCAATATCAGACCTACTGTAGCCAGCTTTAAAAAGTTTCTAAAGTCTTTGGTTAAATTTCTAGTCATCTTTTCATTTCTAATCATCTTTTTTTTTTTTTTAAACTTCCTACTATTTTTATGCATCCTGATTCATTACAATGAATGACCTTTGTGCATGGGTACATAAATAAACTTGAATGAAGGAACAGCTTTCATTCTCAAAGGTGAAAGGGGGTTAACAGCTGTATTTTGTTTTTAGTTATGTCTTTGTTTCAACTGTCAAATTGATATGCACCAATTATATGAAACTGTGGGGAAAAGAGACCGAAGTACTGAAGTCCAGACAGTGATTAAACAATCAAATGGTAGACTTAGTTACCGCCATTGGTATCCATAACATACTGAAATATCTCCAAAAAACACAGACTACATCGTGTACTGGAGGAGAGTGTGATAGAATAAAACCCAACAGAATCCCACTGAATGACACCAAGGTCAATTCCTGGAGTACACAGGTCCTATTGCATTAGTTGAACAATGAAGCAGCAGGTGTTGATAAGCTGTAAGCTGGAGCTTTAGACTCCTGCACAAGTCACTGGAATAAAGCAGCGGCAGAGTTCAGCAGCCATACTATGGCTTATCTGGCTGCTCACCTCTATTACAAGACAGTGCCAAAACAGATGGCCATGAAAATGGTCTGCTAATCACTTCTACACAGCTGGGGTCAGCAAAGGAAAAAAATATATTGACACAACCGATTGTTGGTATTCAAACTTGCTGGAACAAACGGATGAAAGACCTGGCTGGAGCTGACTGGCAGAGAACAGAGAAGAATACACCTTTGAACTGGCCCTGGTAAATGAAAGAGACACAGTGCTATTGGCTTTAACACTGCAATCAACTCACAGATGTCCCTAAAGGGATAAACAACACCTAAGAGGGATAAATAACCACATTCAGGAAAACAGACTGCTTCTGTCCCCACTATGACCTTATAGGAAACTGATTTATTTAATTGAGCTTAACAGGAGTTAAAGGGGATGGAGAAAACTAAGGCTGCAATTCACAAAGCATCTATTTTTGTATCTTTTAGTGGAAAGGAAAAAAAGATATGCAGTGTTGGCTTGTTGTAGCTGTTTGCAGGGAGACACTGGTGTTCTTCCACAGGTGAAAACACATTCAAACATGAAAACTGCTCGTGTTCTTCACCAAAGGAAGGAAAGCTACTCTCACAGATTGAAAAAGTTGACTTTCACAGCTTTGGATGTGAACCGGCAGCACAGATTAGCGTCTCTGTCATCTTGTTCAGCATCAGACTGAAGCCAGATGGTCTCCTATTAACCTAAGCATGGTTATGAGCACCTCTCTTTAAAAAAGGTGCCACAAAGTGTTCTTTGAATCATGTCATAGAAGAACCATTTTAATACCCTAAAGAGCCACTTTTGCACATGAGATGTGTGTAAACAATGTTTTATAGGACCTTCACATGTAGAAAGGTTATTTACAAATTTAAGGTTGTTTCCAAGACCTTTTACATCATGTACAGATTCTATTAAGGTAAAATGTTTTTCATACCTCGCTTTCTTTTAAGAATGATCTACTAAAAGCTTCTAAATGGAGCCAAAAAATATTCTCCTATGGCATCATGCAAAGAAGCTGTTCTGAAACCCTTATTCAAGAGTAACAATCCATCAAAGGTTTAACTTCAGTGAACATTCTCAACAGACAAATGCACTTTTTTTGCATTACTATACGGTGTCTGGATTTCATCATGGGAAGCGTTCGGCACAGATGTCCTTATTAACAAACTATAAGGTGAGGCCATAGATAAAGCTAGCATAGATCACTCCCTCACCACTTAATGGCATCATTGGTACATATGGAGCATTCTAGAATAATACAAACTCATTCTCTGCTTAAGAACAACACCCCAGCTTGTGTTAGTCAGACGAAATACAGCTAGTCCTCTTCGATGAGTCAGAATTTTTTGAAAAGGCAATTAACTTAGACTGAGTTTCAGATTCCAATACATGTTTTCAAAGACAAGACAAAAAAAGATGCACACAATTGTACGTGGGCCGAGACTGGTGCCAAAACATGCCAGTGTAATTCCTCTACAAGCTTTCAGGTACTGGAGCTGAAGTTGCTGTGGTTTGTCAATACATTCCTCTCATTTAAGTCGCACTTGAAAAAATACTAATGGATCAGAAATTGTGAAAGTATGCTTGTCTACACTAATCCACACAGGCATACCATTTCAGCATGACTCACATCATCTTTAAGGCTTTCACTTACCTTGGTGAAAGCTCAGACAGGAAGTGTCTTTGTTATGTAAGAAACTATTCTCCAATAGGTGAGAAACTTAAAGTGCATCAGTGAGTGGACAACTCTACCTCACAATTCAGAAGATCACAATGGCCTGTTTCTGGAGCACACAGTTACTATTACATAGGTGAAGCAGCATCAGTGACCTGTGGTGGAGCCTGACCAATACAAACTGATTGTAATGAGCTATAATCTATTGCAAATTGCAATAATGAGCTATAAAATGCAATACTAGCTGATATTTTACATGGTGTTTTGTTTTGTGGATGGACTGATATAAAAGTTTTGGGTTAATGATGGCTATTTTCATGTAAATATCTTGATGCTGATTTTGATACACAAACTTGTTCTGAAATGTAGAGGCCGGGACTATTAGCCTTGCAAAATTTGACATTTATTTGTAGAAGGTTACAAGTGCAGAAAAATGAATAAAACACTCTTTAGAATATCAGCCCTGCAGTCTAAACATTCTGCGCCTCCATAGTGCAATAAAAGTCATATAAATGTATTTTAACACTGGCAGTGTATTGTGCTTAGTTGAGTCTGTATTACTGTAACAGAAGTGAGCAGGAGGTGACTGTCAGTGCAGGGGTCCCTAAAGTGAACAGTTTTCCACTCGTCAGAGGTGTGTGTTCATCACTGTACACAACAAGCTGCTAAATATTAGTGAACTGGTGAAACCTCAACTTTGGTGGGTTCCATCAACCAACTGATACACAGTTTGGACAATTTACACATTTTGATGAATTTAAGTTAGCACCACTTATGTGTGGAAGAATCTAAAATATCATTTTTGCTATTTTTTTCATTAATTACAAGCTAAATTTAACTTATTGGGGAACATAAAACATGTGCATGTTGTGGCGCTGTAAGTGAGCAGTTCAAAAGAAGAATTTTGGCTGAAATCATAGCCTCCAGTTCTTGTAGCCTGCTAACAGTCTCTTTTTTTCCTTTCCCTTGCAGAACGATTCAGAAATATTTATGTCATCTTGCATGCATACTGTGTTTAAGATTTAATCACAAATTTTCAGTGATCGAGAGTCTAGGAAAGTGAATACCATTTTAAATCTTGTATTTACAGCATGTGCAAAAGTTAGATGGCTAATGTCAATAAAATTCCATTTAATTTTAGACCCACTAAATTTAATTCACAAAGTAAATTGTAATGTTGCATTAAAATGTGTAGAAATACGTCATTCAAGTTTGTTCTAGGTAAGTGATGTATTATTAACTTATTTTCGCTTTAAAAATCAACGAGACATTTTATATGAATGGGCAGTGGCGGTTCTAGACCAAAATTACCAGGGGGGCTGAGTTGGGGCCAGTCTGTTTTCAGGGGGGCACATATAATGGCAAAACAGGTCAATATTTTATTTTATATATTCAATTTTATATTTAGCTATTTTCATTACATTTCTTTTTCACAGCATGAAATCATTTTTAAATCACACTGTCATCATCTCACTGTAGTAAGAAGGAAAAATAGAAAGAAAAAAGAAATTCACATACTGTGAGTGGTCTCAAAATCCCATAAAGCATTTGCACGTGCACAACAACAAGATTCTGTGATTGTGACTCCTTGAGAAATGGTCTACAAATGCATCAAGGTTCAAAGCCTTGGACCTTCTGGATTCAATGGCATTGAACCTTTGCCTTTGCAGTTAGTCCATTTAGGGCTCCAGCTGTTAGCTTTTACAACCGAAGTTCACAATTCACACTGCTGGTCTTCAGGTTGCAGATAATAGTGCGCGTGTGTAGTGCTTTAAGCAGTCCGTCTAGAACACACGTAGCCAGCGCAGGTCACGATAAAAAATTAATATTTAAATCATTGGCTGTTCAGTGCAGGGGCTATAACAGGGGCCAGGAGCAATTCTACAGGGGCCCTGGCTCACGCTGGCCCACGTCTAGAACCACGTATGTGAATGGGGTGAACAAACCTTCACATACAAGCTGTTCTTTACATTCCTCTGGTACTGGCTTGTTGAAATTCTCCAAATTTTGACATTCTTCAGTGGGTCATAAATCTTTTAGCGTTGTGGTGCCTAAACAATGGAATTACCTCCCTCAGAATATACACATTGCTTTCTCTCTTGCTTCTTTCAGAACGCAATTAAAATGTACCTTTTCTCTCCTAACTCTTGATTCTGCAATCGATTTGTTCTTTTGAGCTGCTGTAATTTGGACTGTTTAAAGGGGACATATTATGTAAAACTTAATTTATGCATCCTTTTGTATTTCCATTTGGCTCTCTACTGCTCCTATAAACACTCCAAAAAGAAACACCCATCCGTTTTCTGTGAATCTGTTGAAAGATTTTGGTGTCAGGAATCATTTGCTTCTACGAGCCGTTTGGACGGTCCCCCATTGTGACGTTATAATGGGGAAATTTGCATAGAACCACCACTCATCTGTCGAGCCCCCCCACACATTAGATTAGCTGAAGATCCGCCATTTTTGACTGCTGGTTTTATGAGCACACATAAGACGCCGAGCGCTACGGCTACAGGCAAAGGCAAGTCACACATGAAGTGTTGTGTTCATCTTGCTCTGGGTCCGACTCGGGGTCGAACATATAGGGCTGGATAGCGCCTCTGTTAAACACGCAGCGTTAGCATTGGATGGGTGGGGCGTGGCCAGCAACAGCTTATTTGCATAAAAGGGGCAGAGCCCTTAAACGGCTCATTTTGAAAGGGACTGAAACTGTCAAAAATAAAGCTGTTGAGATCTCTTTATGTGAGAGTGACATTGTGCACAAGAACTTCAGGAACAAGTTTAGTATAGCCCATAGATCTACTATAAGTGAGTTTTGCATAATATGTCCCCTTTAATGTTTTTCCACTACTGTCTGTTGAATGCTGTTTCATGTTCTATGTTTAAATACCTGTAAAGTGATGTTAAATTTGAGAAAAGTACTATATAAAATAAAATGTTTATCATCATTATCTTTATATGTAAATCCAAATAATTACTGACTGTATAAGTTGGGCCCAGAGCTGTAGGTATGGTGCTGGGAGTTGTTTTTACTGATGATGTCTCATTTACACTTTGTACATGTATAATTTAGGAAAAATTCACACTTTATAACGTGTGTTTGTGTGAGTGTGTGCATGTTGAGAGTTTGGCACTGGGCTGGCGATGGTGCCTGTGTACGAGATTGAGCTTAAATGTGTGACTGCATGATCAAATGTGTGTATGTCTCAGAAGGCAACAGGTCACGCTGTGCAGATGCTTGGAGAGTTTAGTGCGCTTCTCATTTTGCCTCTAATCGCTCTTTTGCTCCATAAACAGCATGTGTGTTCTCACAAACCACACAAACACATATCTAATGTTCAGTTTCACAGAAGTGCAAAGCCCGAGGCTCACAACAGCTCCTGCTGTGCACACACACATCTACAGACACACACATGCTGCTTAGCTCTGTTTCACACTCACACTTCATCTTTCTTCCCTCTCTCTCACCTTTGATTCCTCCTGCTGCATCTCACTCTCTCTTCTTCCTCATCGTTCACGCTCTCATCTCCCTCTCCCCAAACATCATGCTTCTCTCATGGCTTTAAATATTTTTCTTCTCTTTCACTCCTTCACTCTTTGAAAATGACCAAAAAAGAAGATACTCACCCCCTCCTCCACCCAGCAGGGTCTTGTTGGCTGAAATGACAAGAAAACACAGAAGAGCGTTCAGGGGAGAGTTTGGAATGACAAATACTGGACATCACAGTTCCAGCAATGAAAGATGTATGAACACTGCAAACCTTTCACTTAAGGTGAAATCCTTAAATGGCTGGGGACCACCAACAGGTTCAAACTTCCATTACACACTGCTGTAACTTAAAGAGTCATAAATTAAAAACTGAATCTTCCTCACTCTTTTGAAATAAGACTTTAGTGCAGAATGTAAACACTATTTTTGGAATGTACTGCAAACCCTAGGGATTAAATTCTGTGATGTCACAAAAACCAATGCACTTACATACAACGCATAGTACTGCTTTAGCGCAGGCTGCTTTCGGAATGCGGACAACAAATTGGAACTGAGGTAATTTACATATTTTGGTACTACAGACAAAGTAAGAAAAAAAGCAAGTTTTTTGGTACATAAAACCATAAACAAGTTCTGTCCTGTCTGCACTTGTGTAGTATTGTGCTGTTTTCGCCCTGGAGGAATGCTGTTTCATTTCACTGTGTGCTGCATATATGGTTTAAATAGCAATGAACACCTACTTAACTTGACTTGATTTTAACATACAATAATCATTCAGGATATGGGCCCTTTCAGAATAACTTAGTTTGCATTGTTGTCTATGAAGATGCAGAATAAAAAGGCCTTAGAATGTAATAAACCAAGAAAAAGTTTAGGATTAAGATTAAATTTTGACCATCTTCTGCTTGTGCTCACCGGAATTATACATTTTTCATTTCAGATCCATTTTCAGTATCATTACTCTCTTAAGTTATTGAAAGGCATAGATAAGACTCAGGTAAACCTTAAAGATGGCAGTAATCCTGCTATCAATGGCAGCAGCATGAAAATGAAGACAAATTTTGAAGAGGAAACACTGAAAATGAATGCCAGTAGAAACTAAAGAATAAGCAATCATAAGAGTAAGGGTGGGTGATGCAGGTGAAAATATGGTTAAAGGTTTCTTTTGGTCGATACTTGCTCTTTTTTTATTATTCTCCAAACAAAAGCACTTTATTATTTCAAAAAGCACTGAATTTAATACCACTCTTTATAGCTGAATGGAAAACTGAAGAATAGCAATTTGAGCTGGGCATTGCTGTCTAATAAATTAGTATAGATTTTAACTGAACTCAATATACACACTGGCCACTTTATTGGAAACCCCTACCCAATACGTCTACCTCACAGACGTACAGTTGGGGAGTCAAGGGCATATGTTGACACAGTTTATTTTAGCCATCCTCTAGCCCTTTATTAAAAAGTAGTTTACTACCTGTTTACTCCTTGCCTCAGCCCTCTAACAGGTAATCTAAAAAACTTCACTTGAACTTCTACAACAGCAGTGGAACAGACCTAAAGATTTCCCCAAGGGGAAAAGGCAAGGAGAAGACAAAATGAAAAACACAGGACTTACTTATCAATGGTTTGGGAAAACAAAATATTTATTCAGTCAATGACAAATAACAGAGCCTTGGCCAAATACCTACCCTCAAAAGATCAGACCCAACCTAGTCTCGCATGCCAGACATCTGTGCTCTGACGCTCACTGTGGCTATAAATTGCCTGTTATTGTAAGAAAAGGAAATTTGACTGACATGCAAAATGACCAATCACAGTTTAGGCATGACGCATGAAGCGACGTATAAAATCTTGAAAATGGAACTACTACTAAAACATTCCCTCTGGAAACACAATGTTTTATCAGCAAACATGCAACTTCTTTCTGTAACACTAAATGCTTTAAGCAAAACTTTTACTTTAAATGACGAGATCCTATAAATTTTACAGTTGTTTTCCAAGTCCAGGTATATACGGTACTGTGCAAAAGTCTTAGGCACCAACGCAAAGTTCATGTGGTTTGGTTAAAAACATCATGGCGTTACCTGGAAATATTCATTTTGTTTATGTTTTTGTCATTCAAAGAGAACAAGTTTTAAATACAATTACCGTAACACAATAAAAGGTGAAATCTTTTTTTCCCCATATAGATGAGAGTAAAAACTAATTTGTTAGCCTGCAGTGCTCATATGTGGTGGCTACGACTGCCTTTATGACTGCCGAACTCAGAAAGTCAGGGCACACTGAGAAATCCAAATTTTTCACAAGTAATTACTCCAAGTTTTTTTAACAAGTAAAGACCATGGTGGTGTTCACGGGAATTATTTCATAAACACGATATTTCTATCATGACTTGAAGGCTTGACAGCCGCTGTTGCTGGTAGGTTATATGTAATCACAAGTGAAAAAAATTACTTTCTGTTAATGTTTACTAAGGCTGCAGTGGGTTTACACACCTACTGGGTCTAAAACGTGGTTAAAACTGAGATTTTGATGGTTCAGAAAAGCTTTAATCTTTCAGATGCCAAACAAACTATGTCGGATTGTTAATTCTGCAGACAGAGTATTCTTGTGCACAGTGCTCATTATTCCGTCAAAGTAGCTCATACTATCAAATAATATGCAAACTGAAATTACTTAGTTTTTTAGTTAACATAAGGAACAGGGGTGTCTATGTACAAATGGTGAGGTGTACCAACAAACGCAAAGCTGACATTTTGACAAACAGCATGTACATTCTAGAAAACCGAAGACAAGTTGATCAGTAGGAACATCAAATCCACAGCTGCTCTAAAGGATATTGTGTGTCCTGGGTGAGTTGTGTAACGGTGCTTTTGCTATACAGCTACCCGCTGTCAGTAAATGGTATCTACCCAGGAGAAGCGTCGTGACAGCAGAAATGAGATTGCACTGTTTCCAGATGTTTTCAGTGGGAAGGACAATTTGGTCCCTTTTTTGCGCATATGACTGGTTTTAACGAGAGAGTAGTGGCTGCAGTTACCAAGTAGACTAAACTCTTGGATTTCACGGAGCCCAATTATCACAGACAATTCAAAATGACAGTTAGCTAGCTACATTAGACAACACTCCCCAACCAGCTTTCAGAATGCAAAAAAATTGCTTTGCATCAAGGAGAAGTACAAAGCACTAAGGAAAATGGGTGTATCATTTTACTGTTAAGGGTCCAGCACTGACTCACTGAACAACTCTCCACTCCTCAGACCTCGCCAGAGCTAGGGGGGTGGGTCCAGTCCCTGATGTTGGTAGACTTCTGTCATGCCCCTGCCTTGAACTTCATCATACTGTTTGGCAGAGCACTGTTTGCTCTTGCTGGGTGGATACTGCCTTAGGCACTGAAAAAGCTCAGATAAGACTCATGTTCTTCCAGAGGGTGTGCTTGGTAAAAGCAAATCTTAGCAGTTCGGGGCCTTGCTCTCCAACTGGGAATCAGGACCTTCAGCTGCACCAAATGCACCTTATGAACTACTGAGGTTCTGACCGGCACTTTTTGAACAGATAAGATAGACAGCAGGGTCACTTTGTGCCATATTAACAGATCAGAAATATGCATGAGAGTGTACCATTGTTATATAACTTAAAAGATATTAAATAAAAACATTTAGTCTAATAACAAACAATAAATCAAATGTCCTGAAAAAGCAGCTGCTGTGAAAACGGTACTGAAACATGGCAAATCACATCACTTCAAAGGATAAATGATCATTTTATAAAACTGCAGTTCGAGACACTCTTGTTTTTGATCAAGGGGAACAAGAGCTCTTAACAGTATAATAAGAGACCTATTAATCTGTCAGGTTATTGAACCCAGTGTTAACACAGTAAACTCCTGGGACCCCAGTTCTACATTACACTTGCTACGAACATAATGCGGTGCTGCAAACATAACCATTTTTAATCAGAACACATAACAAAAACCATAAAAAAGGAAATACAGGTTATTGACCAGCTGTGTAATATCAATAAACCGGCAATGGTGGACTACCGAGATGGAGAGCGGGAGCAGGAGCTAGAGCCCAAAGCCAGAGGAGGGCCATGTGCAAGTAATGCTTTACGGCCAGACTATGTGGCTACATTACAAATGAGCAATTTGATAGTTGATTAAATGTCTCTCATTTGAAATTCATTAGATCTCTGCACACAGGCAATAAATCATGTAATGAGCAATACCTTTATATACAGCATAATAAAAGACATGTACTGCAAGTAAAACCTAAACAATCTTTAAAGAATCACTTTACTACACATCTGAGCAAAGACCTGGACGTAACACGCACTTATACACAAACACACACACACAATGAAACAAACATCTCCAAATTCAGAGACACACACTCACACAGTATGAATGGAGAGGTAACCATAGCAACTCCAAAGCCCAAAGGTTTGTTACTGAAACCTTGTTAATTACACAGAGAGGGGAAAAGGGGGAGCTGGATAGACAGATCGACAGATGAAAGAATGAGTAAAGGAGAGAAAAAGAGAGAGAAAGAAAGAGAAACAGGGAAGAAAGGACAATGAGAGGATGGAGAGAGAGCGAGAGAGACAGACAAAGGGATAAGATGAGAGAGATTGTGATGGACACAGAGACACAGTAGCAAAAGGTTAGGGAAAAGTGCCTTGGATATAAGGTGAGAGAGTGAGAGAGTGAGATAAATTAGTAACAGAGAGTGAGGATGTAATGTGCCTCTGTCTGCTGCCTGTTAAAGAAAAGACTACAACAGAGGATCAGATATGCAGGAAGAAGGCCAGTCAGAGAAAGTGTGAGGGAGAAAATGAGTGCGGGCAGTACGTTGTTGATTCCTTAGGGAGAGAAATTTGCCATCTGCCAGAGCCCTGTGTATGTGTGGTTTTACCCAAGGGAAGGAAGGCAGAGCAACTGTAGAGCTCTCTCATTCTCTCTCTCTGTCATACACACACATGCGCACAGCCCACTGGGACATAATGACATGATCAGATTGAATGTGGAGATGTGTTCACAATAAGCATTTTAATCATTAATCTGGTATTGAGCAGGTTTTGTCTTGTATATAAATCTGAGGGTGGATGTAATGATAGTGAATAAAATGCTTGTTGTGAGAAAATGTCTCTCTCTTCAATGCAGTTTAGCATGCCCTCATAGGGTTGAATGATTCAAGGAAAATTTCTAATTGTGCTTTTTCTCACTAAATGCCACTGCTATTTAAACAGCAACTAAGTTATATAAATGAAGGTCGAGGTTTGTTTTTGTCCATGAAAACCACCAAATGTTATGGTTATGTGTTCTCTTGTCTTATCTTGGTTGCTTCTGACTGGTCTAATCCAAAGGCAATTCATAAGCTCTGTGTTATTAGGTTATAAGGTCTAAATGTTGTTGATAAAACAGGGCAAAAAAAATTCGCCTGGGATTTGATTTCAATATAGAAACGATTCATCTTCTGGCCCTAAGCTATCGACAGCTAAGCGTTATGACTTCCAAGTGTGCTGCATTTTAAGAAATGCACATGTCCTTGAGTCCAAGTGGAATGTTCATTCACTTTACAAGTAATTGTCCTGTCTGGCTTAAGCTTCGGATTTAAAATGAAATTCACTGCCCTTTTTGTTGCCACTATCTGTGAAGCTAGGGATGGGCGATATATCAAATATACTCAATGTATCTTGACTTGTTTCACGTGCAATGTAGTAAATAACTATATTGTGGCTATCAAGTATAAATCCTAACTTTAAAGAGACAGCATGTACTTCGCTTTGGAGTTTCTCTTCTCTGCCTTCTCACAGCAGACAGCTCACTCCCCCGTCCACCCAGAAAACTCCTAGCGCGTGTGCGATTTGTACTGCTTTAAGCAGACAACTCACTCCCCCCGCCCACCCAGAAAACTCTCCTAGTGCATGCATGTTTTGTAAAGAGCTCAGGGCCGCATTAACGAAAAATATCGCCAAAGATATGGTCCCACTTAGTATAGTGAAAAAGTCCGGATTCAAAAATCTTAAAGACACTTGACCCAAGGAATCAAGTGCCTGGTCACAAAAGTTTTGCTGAGAAAGCTCTACCGGAGTTCTACATATCAATGAGAGACACGGTGACCAACCAGCTAACAAATGCAAGACACTTCTCCACAACTGCAGATCTATGTTCCAGCAGAACGTGTGAACTATATCTCAGTTTAACAGTACATTACATCCAGGAGTGGGAGTTCATGCTTCCAAACGCTATTTTTTTCCCTGGATGATTATACGGGAGAGATAATTGCACAGGGGGCTGAAAGATGCTCTCATGTCATGGAACTTGACAGAAACTCGCCTAGTGTGCATCACGACGGATAATGGGGCTAATATAGTCAAAGCTGTGAGCTTGAATGAATGGACAAGACTACAGTGTTTTAGCCACCGGCAGCACCTTGCCGCCGGTGAGTATTTGTTTAGGTTTGCCTCCCCCTAATAATAATCATTTTTATTATTGTTTTATTAACAGTAAACAGACAAACTAAAACAGCTTCATAAGTTGTCACATGCATATAAAAACTGTTTAAGAATTGCATTATTTTGTCATTAAATTAAAAACTGTGTGGGTATTTTATTTTTTTCATGCAAATAAAAATGTGCAAAATAAGTAAAGCGTATATTGCCAGGAAATATTTGGTCAAAGTGAAATGTAATAATTTCTTTTATAATAACAATAATAATAATAATAATAATAATAATAATTAGGGGCGTTAGATGTGAGGCAGATGTGGCCATAAGATGTGTTGAATTAGTCATTAGATATTTGTCAAATAAATTGAAGTAAGGTAAGTGAGGTTATTATAGTTTTAATTAGGCCCGAGATGCCTTGTATGTCTTAAACGCCACCTTTTAGATGCTATCGTTGTTCTTGATGAAGCATTTTTGATATTTTTCCTCAGCATATTAGGTCATATTTGTGATTGCTGTGTGACCATTATTACACAAGAACATTGAAATTTCAATATATCGAGATATATATTGTGTATATATATCTCAATATAGCTTGATATATATTATGATATAGCTTTAAAATATCAAAATATTTTTAAGCCATGTCGCCCAGCCCTATGTGAGGCCCTCAGCATGCTGAACAAGCCAATAGAATAAAGTAAGCTTTGTCATCAGTCTTGTATAACGAAGATATTACTGACAAAAAGTAGTTTACTACCTGTTTACTCCTTGCTTCAGCCCTCTAACAGGTCATCTAAAAAACTTCACTTGAACTTCTACAACAGCAGTGGAACAGACCTAAAGATTTCCCCAAGGGGAAAAGGCAAGGAGAAGACAAAATGAAAAACACAGGACTTACTTATCAATGGTTTGGGAAAACAAAATATTTATTCAGTCAATGACAAATAACAGAGCCTTGGCCAAATACCTACCCTCAAAAGATCAGACCCAACCTAGTCTCGCATGCCAGACATCTGTGCTCTGACGCTCACTGTGGCTATAAATTGCCTGTTATTGTAAGAAAAGGAAATTTGACTGACATGCAAAATGACCAATCACAGTTTAGGCATGACGCATGAAGCGACGTATAAAATCTTGAAAACGGAACTACTACTAAAACATTCCCTCTGGAGATACAATGTTTTATTAACAAACATGCAACTTCTTTCTGTAACACTAAATGCTTTAAGCAAAACTTTTACTTCAAATTATGAGATCTTATAAATTTCACAGTTGTTTTCCAAGTCCAGGTATATACGGTACTGTGCAAAAGTCTTAGGCACCGACGCAAAGTGTTTAAAGCCATTTTTCTCAGTGTGATAATGTGCCTTTCTGCTACCAAAGTTCACATTAGAATAAATACACACAAACAAAAAAGCAGTATCAAGATTTGTTTTGTTTGTTAAGAAAAAGTAGTTAATATTTTTGAGTTGGTAAGGAGAAGACAGGTTTGTTTACAGATTTCCTTCAATGCCTCCAGTCAGAACAGCTGATTTAATTTCATGAAGTACTGACTGAGTAAAACCAGGTTATTGATGGAAATACTGGGCTTCCACAAGGAACACACTGACATACTGTAAATAAAATCACTATTTACGGTATAATGTTGATGTGTTTATTCTTTTTACTTTTACATCGTATACAGGGGGTCCTCAAGTTACGAAGGAGATCCGTTCCAATGACAGTGACGTAATTTTGGTGTAAGTCGAAACACACCTTGGCCAAAGTTAATAACCTATCCAGACACAGTTGTAAAATCTATAAACACAATTAAGAAAAAAGGAATTTAAAAAATTTGTTCAGAAGCCACAAAAAAGGCCAAAAAGTCGCTAAACAAAGCAACACAAACAGAACACTTGCGCTTAGATAAGCGAACTCCCTAAATCATATGGCACATTACTGTGTATTCTGCATATTCTTCCGCCACATGCCACTAAACTAGTTTGCCCACGTGAGCGTCGTAAACTCGAAACGTCGTATGTTGAGACCCTTGTAACTCAAGGACCCACTGTATATAGTAATAATAATAATGTGAATACATAACACTCACTGCTCATCTAAACGATTAAGATGGCCACAACGGTCAAGATTTTGCCTCTTGAATTCTGGTTGGCTTCAACATATACACATTTCTGTATATAGACACTGGAGCATTGATTTGTATTGTTCTGACGTAGTGTTGTTTTACCAGGTAAATTCAAGAGCAGTTGCATATGCTGTGAAAGGCTCATGTTTCCTTACAATGTCAGAGTATGCAACTGCTTGCACTTAGAAGGCACAAGCAGCCCTTTGGAACTGACCACTGACTGTCCAGGCTGACACAAATATTACTCAAACAGACAAATATTCTGTAACGAAATCTGCAACGTCTTTTCTGAGTTTCTTGACTGCAGCTCTAAAGTGGAACTGTCACTTCTCCTGGGCTGATCATGGAAGCAGCAAGAGTTCGGCGTATCCTTAGGGACAACTAGTGCACACATCAGATCATTATTAAACAAACAACAGCAACAAAAAACTTTCTCAAGCGTCTTTCTTTGTAGATGATTAATCGTCTTGTAACTCTCGTTCCGTTTCCCCTGTATGCGTTTATAGTAATTGTTCTGGTAGTAACATTACATTCACACCTATAAAGCACTACTGAACTGAAGCTAATAAAAAAAAGAGTGCAAAACGAAGACGAAAGAGAGGAGAGGGTACATCAAGTTCAACCTAAAGAGTGTGCTGAGGGGATGGGGGTGGAAGATGGAAAGTGTGTACAAGATGGAACTGACAGTGAAAGAGAACACTCTGTTTCTGGAAACAACAAAACACTGAAATTTTTCTGCTGTATCATTTCAGGTATCATTTCTCTCACAAACACACACACACAGACAGAGGACAGTGACGGAGAACGTGAAAGGAAGTGTCATTTCTCATTCCAGTTTCCTTTTAAAAGAGCCAAAATGAACAGGGCGAAAAGCAAAGAGAACTCACATCAAAAGAGGCCATGTGACACAGGCAGAGGAGAGAGAGAAAGGAAGCGAGTGAGTGACATGATACAGCAAAGCTTGAAGATTAAGAGTGAAAAGAGGACAGAACAGAGAGAATTGAGAATGAGAATGTGACAAGAAAGGTGTGCAGGACACATCATGTCATCACGATGGTCAAAATGATAACCCTTCAGTGGCTCCTGTCAGAGAAGGGGGTAAAGCCAGAGGTTCCAGTGCCAAAGGGTCTTCACATTAAAGTACTTTCATGTTATACCATACGTGTCTACTCGCTTCCTCTCTTTTCTCTACCTTTACCCCATCTTCACCTTTTTCTTCCCTCTTTGTCGTCTTATCGTTTTCTTCTGCCATCAACTAAACAGCTACTGACTCAGCTCCTGATCTTTTATCCAAATCACAATCAGACCAACTGTAAAACCTTTCAGAATCTTAGAATAATTCTGGTAAAAGTAAAAAATTATAAATCATCCTGCACTATTGAAGATACTAAATTTTATTCTTTCGATATTCTAAAAGCCCATGCAAGTCCTAGGTAGCTAAAGGGAATGAATACAGTTGGGTTCATGGTCATAAGCACGAGTGGGAGAGGAAAAAAATACTGATCTGAAAGTGGCAACTCTTTTGTTTACTGAACATAAAATTCTTGTGCAATTTCTACATGTAATTATAAAAATTATAGGTATATACAATCAAGCCTGGAATTATTCATACCCCTGACAAATTTTGACTTAGTTACTTCTATTCAACCAGCAAGTTTCTTCTTGATTGGAAATGACACAGGCGTCTCCCAGAAGATAATAAGACGATGTACAAGAGGCATCATTGTGGAAAAAAAATTTTCTCAGCTTTTATTTACATTTGAACAGAAAGTGGCATGTTCAAAATTATTCATACTTTTTGCAAACTGTCACAGTCTATGAGAAAATCCAAAGTTCTGTACCATTCCAAACAGTTCAAGCTGTTCTAAAGCATCCTAATTCTCCTGATTCATTGGTTGAATAAAAGTAACTTTAAGTCAAAATTTGCCAGGGGTATGAATAATTCCGGGCTTGAATGTATATTAACCCAAACACATAATGCAATTTTCATATGATTTTACTACTAGGAAACACAAGGGATTGTTTTAGTGATTGGTTTATATCCATCCTATTCCTACATCTATCCGATATACATTCAACACAAAGCCCAAACCCTCAACAAAGAGCTTTAGACACAGAACAAAAGACCTGCCTTTTACCATCCTTTAAGGCATGCACTTAATCAACCAAGAGTCGTGTTTGAATCCGATGCTATAAAATGTTTAAATTCTGAGTTGAGTAAAAGCAAAACTATTTACTTTAGCGTGTTTGAGGGTTCCACTGAGCTGACCTGTTGATAAACTATCACAAGAAGACCCTCCAAACATTAGCTGTCTGTGGCCTGGACAGGGCCAGTGGAATCGAGGATGGGTGAGAGGCCAGAGACAGTTCCAAACACACACACACACGAGCGAGTGGAGTGCGCTCCAGTTTTCCACTACAGTATCCTTCGTGTCAGTATGAACAAAGTTTACACAAACGAAGACTTTAAACAAAGGCTGTGCTTGGATTTCAGAATCCCTGGAAGTCATCAAGTTCGTTCAACTGGAATCCGAATCCAATTCATCTTCACGTGGAGTGTTTCAGGGAATGGTGGCTAACTTCGATGTCATAACTCTCTCGCATTCTCTAACTGTGTTTACCAGGATTTCTAAATATTCGAACAGGGCGCAGAGAGAGGTTATGACTGGTATGAGACTGCGGCGGCTGGACCACCTTTCACAGACACTCCTGTTTGTTTGGCAGGTGGACAGAGTCACCTCATAAGCAATAGAACGTACATTATACATTATCAAATCTGTCTGCTGCTGGCACGGGTGGCTGGACCTGAGGCAGGGTCTGCAGGAAGGTTCTGAAGGAGAGTGCTGGGATGGGGAAGATGGGAGCCATCATCAGCAGAGGGAGAGAGGAAACAATAAAACAGAGATACAGCCACAGGTAAAGACATCAGATAGCAAAAAAAGAGGTGAGGCAAGCATTTCTGAGACTCACAAGTTCCCCAACCAGTGCCAGCGCTTCTACCAGCCAAGGAGTGGGAAGAATGTAATGGGGAATCAAGACTTTAAAGGACAGGTCCCTAGCCAATCTAAGCATGCAACATCCGCAGTTTGAAAGGTGAAAGGTTTGGGGACACGCAGCTTTTCAACATGTTTCAAAATAAATGATCAGATTTCTTTGGCAAGCTTAATAACTTCTAACATTAAATAGGAAGTTATATCTTTTCAGACAAAAGTCATAACCGGGGTATAATGCCAAATCTTTTATCTCCTATTTGGGATGACAGCATTTGTCAGCACTGAAACTTTTCTGTCTCAGCCACCTTTGGGCCAAAAGGTCTTAAATACGTGCTTTTAACAGTAGTTGGAAAAATGTGAAATTCATTCCCTCATTCATTTTCTGTAACCGCTTAATCCTTACCATGGTCGTGGATACCCAGAGCCTATCCTGGCTTGAATGAGGCAGCAACTCATCCTGGGGGGGTGCCAGCCCATCGCAAGATATTTGAATTTGAAATTTTATTTCAGAAGAGTTTCACCGACAGAAATATGAAATTCAGTCTTCTTTACAAAATTCATAAAACAAGACAAAAATCCAATAAAACTACAAGTTCTAAACTGTAAAAACAGTTTTACCTTAAATAGTTCATTTTCAGGTTGAATGAATTATAGGGTTGACTTATAGTTATAATTTATTAAATGGAGTTCAGTGAACTCAAAATGTTACGGCATCCCAGACACTAATCATAATAAAATTTTAAAGCTTAAAAGAATCAGAATGACTTTATAGTTTATAGTTTATTCTAACCAAGCTTGTTTTGTATTGTAAAGCCTAACAGACGTGCACAAAAAGGACTGTTGAGGATTCTTGTTTCTTGCAGGTGGCAAAGACAGAGCTAACAAGAGACAGCTAGAGACTTACAGACTGTCCAGTTTTGATATAATCTCTTGGAGGATACCATATTATGTAATTGATGTTGTATCTTCACCTCTTTCACAAAGGAAACAGCAGTTTCTTTTCTTTCTTAGTGAACTGGTGCAAATCAGCTCATTTTCTAGGTCCTGTACTGCATCTATTCAAGCCGCTCTTTGATAATCACAACATTGCTAAGTGTTGAAGTACATACCTTAAGTTTTATTACACAATTCTAAAATCTGATTGGCTGAAAAGTCAAAAGAAGGCAAAGTGTCCCACTGAAGAAAAGCTTTGGACCGACAGCACATAATAATCTAAGCATGGTACTTCTCAATTTGTCCACTGCCTACTTAACACAGTTTCACAGGTTGTATTAAAGACGCATAAATACAGTATTATTATCATGATCTGATGTTAACCACCCACATGCATCAATATGGGCCTCTCTGAGCTCCTTTATCTTTACCCTCCATTAGAACTAAGCAATAAACAAGCAGGAAGGTGAGCTAGGCCAGCTCAGCACAGCTCCAGTCCCCACTGACCTGGATGCATCCAAGCACGCTGCTGCTCAGACCATTACACACATCTTCTTGGGCTCAACACACACAGGCGGTTGCCCACAAGAACCTGCTGAACTGCTGAAAAGACTCGTGAATCTGTCCTGTGGCATATCGCGGCTGCTATTCTGATTTAACCCCACATTTAAAAATAGGTTACAGTGCTGTGTGATTGAGAAAGCACCCTTTCAAACTGGCAGAGAGCGAGCGTTAACTGAATTCAAAGTAACGGCATATCAGCCTTTCCACTGCTAAAAGGACACAGCCCGTATGTCTAGTGGTTTGATTGAGGAGAGCAAGTCATTTATATGTAGAGAGGAAAGATTCCGGCTTCCGTTATAAAAAGTAGACTTAAAGGAAAAGATCAGAATAAAACATTTTTCCTACATTATCTCACATTTCAGACTCTATTTTTATCTGCATCATTTTGGCCCAAGGGACAAAACAGTACATCATATGTTCCATCTTTTTCTGCTCAGAGATCCAGCAGTGTCAAACAGCAATGGCATCAGACTGACCTTAAACACAAGGGCTTTGAGTTTGGGTTCAAAATGTCTTTAAGAAGAAACACACCTCTGGTTGACTGTGTGAGGTGAAACACTGACTGCATATGTACCTCTGAATCTCCTCTGGAGTTAGCTCATCATTCCTTTGCTCCCCAGTCACCATGGCCAGCTCCTCTTTCAAGCACTGGATTTCCTTCTTCAAACGAGCTATCAACTGTAGGACAGACAATGTAAAGCATCAGTGAAGACCACCAAGAAGAATGTTTATAAATGTATGAAAGTGGGTTTTTACCATCTATGTGTATCTATTGTATGGTTCTGATGGACTGATGTCCAGTAGAGTTTGGTGATTTCTGTGTCAACACACCTCAACAGTTCATAACTATTGCCAGGCTTAGTTGATGTGTTTAAGTAGGGGATTACCAGCACTTAAGGAGGTGAACACTGCATAGACCATTTAGCACCCCTGATCTTTCCTGCCAAGTCACCACAAGATCGCAAAGGGGCAGTTTATTTTTAGTTTTTGACTAAAATTTTAACCGAAAAGGTAAATAAGAAAACTCCAAAAACAATAAGAATATAAGGGTCCCCTTGAGCTGATCTGCACCATAGTACAAGTCCAAGTTATCAGATGCTCCAGGATGAATGTGAAGAAAGTCATGAAATGTAACAGAAATAAAACAGACATACCAAGAGAATAAAGACTACTGTGATATGTCTAGCAGTATGATTTGTTTTATTCTCCTTGAGAATAAAAAAAAATACAGAAAACACCGTTCTAAGAAATTTATTCATAAACGGCACATTTTAAACTTCTATCTAAATTACATAACTTAAAATTCCGCAAAAGTTTGGGTGTCCTCCACAGACATAAACAGGATATTTTCTTTTACTGTAAAATTCTATATGAAACGTGTTCTCTCTAGAAGATGTGTACTTATTTTCAACTGGAAAATCAACAAAGCAAGAGCAAAGCAGGCAAGGCCCAAAAGAAACAACTCACTACTGATCTGACTGTGTCACCACCTTCCAGACAGCTCCTCTGGCATGGGATCATGCGCACGATCCCACCTCAGCTTTTGTCTTGCCTGCAGAGTAAGCACCCTTGAAGGATCAAACTAAATCTATGAGAGCATCGGCACTGGGCTTTCCAAGTTAAGGTCATGGGTCATCCATCCAGACATCTGTCTGACTTTGATCATTAACAGTCACAGCTATGGCCACAGACTGCTGCGCTCTGCAGACTCAACCTGACTCTCTGTGTGTATGCTAGCCCGGAAGGTTAAACAGGGATAAGCCCTGCCAATGAGAGAGATAGGAGACATTACTATAAATGGAAAAGTGAAACAACGTCAGCATGGCTTTTTGGGGTAGAGGTGGGGGGACTCGCATACATTCTTTTCTTTACATTTTTGGTGGAGTGTCCTTAAATGTTCTTATTTCTGAACTGCGCCGCCTCCTTTGGGTAAACAGCTCTGTTTGATGTGTCTGCTGACACACACACACACACACACACACACACACACACACACACACACACACACACACACACACACACACACACACACACACGCTGACACAGACTGCTGTCTTTCAAGACAGAGTGAAGAAATGCCAGTGAGTGAAACAAGTATGTGCAAGCATCTAGACAACTTTTGACACATAACTGATAGAGGCTAAAGGTCAGTAAATGTTAAACTAGGTACGGCCCCATTGAGGCAGAGGAGAGCACAGGAAAACTTAAAAACGGGCCAAAACACAACATGGCGTTTAAATGTAGTTTCTGGTTCTTCTTCTCATATTCTCATAGCAACCTCATGAGTGAATTTTTAAACAATATTACCTGTTCTATTTTGTACCAAAAAATTCCCCTGTGTTTGACATAATCTCCTTTCACTTATCATATTTTTTCATGCATACTTAATATCAACTGCTGTTTACATCAAAATTTCATGACAATTGGACCAATAGAAATGGTCTAAAATTACATCTATGTACCCAGTATTCTCACAATCAAGGTTAAAAGCTAAAATTGTTATTAGTAGGAGAGATTTGTAGGTTTATTAAAAGTTTAATCTTGCTCTAAACGTATTTTGTAAAAAACATTCTCCTCTATAGAAGACAAGAAAAAGTAAGACTAAGCTCTTTTATAAAAGCCACCATAAACCAGCAAAAACCTGAGAATTTCAGCAGTGGTCTTTAAAATTTACGATATGGTGTAAATAACACTTCTTGTCATCATCACTTTTCTACACAGCAGCAAAAACAATCACGATTGTTCGGCTGCCTCTGAAAAATGTGTTCTGAGCATCCAAATCCTGCTAACGCAGCTGAGTGCTGCTGAGTGGCTTTAAGAGTTGTGTTACCATTATCGTGTCTTTTTATGGTCACATCTCCGTGTGTTTGGCTCTGCCCGAACCCAAAAGCTGCTTCTCACCCATCCAGCTTCCAGCACGCCCTGAGGCTGATGCAACACATGCAGCTGGGTCCAGCAGGCCAGGCCCACGGTCACCAAGTTTTATTCTGGACTGTGAAACCACACAGGAACCACAGGGCCAGCGTCAGCTCCAAGTGTCTGAGAATAAACCAAGGGAGGCACTGCGTATGACCAATGACATCAATATCTGCACATTTCCAAAAAGACTGCGGTACATTCTGATTCCATGTTCTTCAGTTACAGAAACTCAAAACAGCCCCAAAATCTTAAAGATTTATGTGTTTTCCCATTTTTTGTTCTATTATACGTTTAAAAGGTAGTTAATTACAAAATTAGTTTAAATTAGTACAAATAGTTGAACTGAGGGCATTAATGGTGTTTGCACTTTGTGTGAGAGCACTCAACGGAATAATAATGATGGACACTGGTCATTACATGTATGAGAATTAAGTAAGATCCACCCTTATAGGTATATTTAGATTTTAAAGAAGAGCATGTCAAGAAGTAGAAGACCCAAGCTATTCCTGTGCAAGTACGTAGTTCTGAAACAAGGTGTGGAGGTAATAGGCTTGTCACAATACTGAAATTTCAAACTCGATACCGATAGAAAGGATGGTACTCGATACTATTTTCGATACTACAGGGGGAGAAAAAACAAACACAGGAACTTTTTAATAAATAATAAGTGTGCTCAGGGACCAGTTCTGGATCCCTGTAAAACTTCACAGCACTAGGTTTGAGTAGACAAACAAAACGCACCATTTTGTTTGTCTACTCAAAATTGTACAGCGTCTTTGAGTATTTTGAAAAGTGCTTTATAAATTAAATGTATTATTATTATTATTATTATTATTATTATTAGCTGACTCAGAACTTGGCAGCGTATTTAAAGGCACACAATACTTTTTTCCCCGGCCTCTGTAGAGAACAATGGGGGAAGGTTTTGGGCTAATAACTCCAGATCCCCGTGGGCTAGGGGGGCAAAAGAGGGCTCGTTGGAAAGGTCTCACAGATCTACTGGCATGTCAAGTTTGGCTGGGTGTTCGCCAAACTGACGCACCAGGAGAGCTTTGCCACAAGCCACGTTCGATAGGTCTGGGGGAGCTGAGGGTCCGTGTAAAATTTCGCTGCACCAGGTTGTTCCCCGGCCAAGCTACAGTTAAAGGTGCGTGCCACCATAGAGAGCCAAAGTCCCAAAGCCCCAAAGCTCCCCCTGGCTCTCTACGAAGGAAAAAAAAGTGACACGCACCTTTAAATGAATCCCGAGCCGGCTGTCATGTAAACATTGGGTCCTCTAAAGCCTGTTGAAAATTTTTGTAGTCTGCCGGCAATTTCCGTGAACCGGCATATGCAAAACTGTACTAATTGATGCTAATTGATTGATATCGAACTCAATACTACATTTTAGTATCGATTAGTATCTGAGAATCGATTTTTTTTTTTTTGACATTATGAGAAACCCAGACTATTTTATTCTGAATATTTGCCTTTGTGTGTATTTCAATAGACTGTGTTGTAATAACTGAGAACAAAGAAGAAGAAAGCCAGGATATCATTACAGTGCGACTGCAGAGCAAAGAGAAAGGATCTGCGCAAGAATATTGCTTACATAAGGTTGGTGTTTTGGCAGAGTTAGATTAGTGTAAAGTCACATGTCTTTGGCACTTCAGTCCAGATTAAATCCTGGAGTCCTACACCGGTCTTTGTCTTAATAATTATTTTCTCTTTCTGTCTGTCTCTCAGGATGCTCCTCTGGGTTCGATCCTCATTCAGTATACAGCAGGCCTGTCGGCTGCTGCTAAGCGGAAGATCAAATTTCTGTTTGATGGTTTAAGGGTGACACCTAATCAGACCCCTTCACAGCTAGACATGGAGACTGGTGATGTCATTGAGGTCTGGACCTGACGTCAATCAATAAATAACATTAGACCTCATTTGCAGAAACAAATACATATCACTTCTCAGTTATGTAAATTAAGAGTTTTACAGAATTCAAATATATATAAACTGTTACAGTGAACCATTAGATCTTGGATCTTACACCTTTTAATTAAAAATAAATTTTCTAAATAAACGTAAACATGGATAAAATGTGGAAGTGCGTGTGTATTAATTAGCAACTGTAAAAGGAGAGATTCTGAAGCAGCCGCGTCATTAATCAGCCAATTCAGCCTGTAATGGACTTCACAGTGTTCCTGAACTGATTTAACTTGTTTGTTGATTGACTCACTAATGGTCAATGCATGATCAAATGCTTTGTCCTGAAGGCACTGCTGATTAAGAGAAAGACAGAACTTAATCTCCTGTGATTTTATCATTTATTCTAACTTTTTCTCTGGCATTGCTTTTCCATTTCTTTCCCTCAAAGGTATCTACTTAAACCACACATTTGGCAGTTCGTGCCTTCATCATATTCCTTAAAACATATTCCTTAGCTTATGAACTAATCAGGTACTGCATTGTTCCTGTTTGTCGCTGCAAGGTAAAAACCAGAAAACGGCTTATCATGTGGAGCTGACATTCACTTATACTGATAGTCATCTTTATCTTGTTAGCTGTTTTGATGGGGTCAGGCCTCTGTGACTCAGCCTTTAGTGTTTGTGAATGTTTTTGAACCGGTTCACATGACCAAATGAGTCAAACTGTTTTGAATCATCTCGACTTTAAACGGTCTACTCACGTTTTCTATCAGAATTACATTACTAATACATTTTCACTGTATCACTGGGTCTGACTACATTAGTAGAAGTAGCAGAAGACAGCTCAGCCGTTGAATCACATGTTACACTACAAGGACAAAAGTGTTGGGACATGCTTGTTTTCCAGGGTTGGGGCCAGGCCCCTAACTTCCAGTGAAGGGGGATCTTAACGCTGCAGCATACCAAGACATTCTGGACAACGTTGCTGAGGTGAACGTTGCTGATTTCGGATGGGAAGGGACTTCAGCTGACACAACCATCATGGGTGTAACTAATTAATAGAGTCAGCTTAAACCAGGAAGGTGACCCATCTTTGTAGTCCTTTTTAAAAGTCCTGTATTAACTTATTAGGCTGGTGGCCTAGTGGTTAGTGACATGCCCCTGCGATCAGAAGGTTGTGGGTTTGAATCCCAGGGCTGTTAGTGGCGCCACTGAGGTGACCTTGAACAAGGTACCATCCCCACACACGTCTGTGTTCCTGGCTGCCCACTGCTTTTCTTGGGTGAACGGGTTAAATGCAGAGAAAGAATTTCGTGCTGTGGTGTGTTCACGTATGACAAATGGACACTTTACACTTAATTGAATCAGACGGTCGATTCAGAGAAGGGACCGTTTCGATAGAATCGAATCTGTAGACTGAACTGATTCAATTAGGGTGTGACGTATGATCATGTGAAACTGGAGTCAAGTCAACATGGCGGCGCCGTAGCAACACTTGAGAACAACAACTAATGCCAGACAGCAGACGACGGTTCGACTCCAGAGTGAAAAACTGGATTTCCACGTTTGATTTTAAAATGTTCTCATGTCAGCTTGGCTAACATTTGACTCAACACGACTTTAGTGTAGCGTTCCAGTGGTTTTGTGAAGGAGCATCGTTCTTTTGACTGCAACTCCAGGTAAACAAAAACAGCAACATTCAGCCGCTGTGATTCTCCTTGCCTCTTTTGTGTCTTTCATATTAAGAATTTCTGCTTCTCAGTTGACTGGCATCAGTAAACACAGCAGACAGCATCTCTTGTTTTTCTTTCCGCTCTTCCTGGTAGATATTAATAGCTATCCTCTGCACAGACCCAACCAAGTAAGCGTCAAAGGGACCATTTCTACATTAACTGAGACTATTTCAAACCTTCTCTTTAATATAGGATGGAGTTTCTCTGCAGCTTGTGTGTACAGACAATGCTTTGAAAACCATTTCTTCTTGAAAGACTTGGATTAGGGTTAAATAAACTTGTTAAAGTGCCAGCACCCAAATATGTGGTGTTGAGGACTGAATAGTTTTACAGATGTTGGTCAGTCCTCAGGATGTGGACAATGTCTTGTCAGCAAAAAATATTGCAACTCAGTAGAGTTTAAGCTGACAAGGGTGACTGGCCCCAAAAAGACACATTGATAGTATATTGAAAGTGACATATCGTGTAGAAAGATTTGAGAGGTTGCAAAGTAGTTTTTTCTTTTCAAAGCAGTAGTATTATATAGTGCACCTGAGATATAAACAGTACAAATCCTTAAAAAAAAAAAGACTCATACAAAATACAAAAACCTGAACTGTTTCATGTAAGCTCAAAATCCTCTCAGAAACAAAAATATACATTATATACTGTTATATGATGTATATTTTTGTTTCTGAGAGGATTTTGAGCTTCTGAGTTTGATTTTATTTTATTTTTCATTTTCTAAATTGTTGTTCCCTTTTTGCTTCTTTTATGATTAGTCAAAAATATGGGAAAGATTTCACAATGTAGGAGTTTTGATAATAGTCTTCAATGCAGATAATTTAGGTCCTCAACAGGAATGTCTCTTGGCTCTTTTCCCTTTGGATAGGCTTTTCTTAAGCCTCAGGTTATCTGACTAAACTGAGAAATCCTTGAGGAAATTAATGAAACTAGTCTTATGCATTCTGGAATTAAGCCCATTAGTTATATATTAATGATGCATAAACCAGCACACCAGCGAATGTTTTTGCTTTCACTTCTCAAATGTATTCACATGCATTTTCATTATCTGGGATCACGAGCATATGTAGTTCCTCTTGGTTATGTTCATACACACACTTTTTTCTATGCTCCATTCCACTGCTGAATGAATTAGCACATTTTCATGTGCTCTATTCTTCAAAGACTCTTCTTAGTGAATAACAGACCATAGCTCAGTCTTGCCCCAGTGCTTCTCACTGCATTAACAGTTTTCTGAAATGGGTCACTGCACACACATTTCCTCTTCAGATACTAAGATTTTAGAGAATAGTTTAAAACAGCTTAATTGTTGTTAATGTTCTGTTTATTTTTTTACACTAAATTGTCCTTTAAAATCTATTTTAGATTACCACTGAAAGTTTTATCTCTCTGAGCACTGATTTCTTTTCAATATTTTTTCTCGCTCTACTTGTAGCAGCTGCAATGTCACTCGTAGATCCCACCTCTGACACCACACCATTCTTTTCGGATGACAATGAGGGAGAAGGGTCATCTGAAAAAGATGAAGAACCTTCACCTCAGGACCAGGACGAATCTGGGAGTGGACTGTCCCTTATCAGAGCACATCTGACTGTGGCAGTTCTCTTCTACATCAACTTGCTTAACTATATGGACAGATTCACTGTAGCAGGTAACTAGTATCATGCCTACATATAGTCTAACCTCTTGCAGACTTAGGCCAAGTTTAGAATTAACTTTATAAATAAACAAGCCTGTATTATAGAACTACACATAACATTACTTTCTGTGATTCCCTGAGCCATAGCATCTCAAGGAGACTCAAGACCCATCAGTACACATTCTCATTAAGATATGACTTTTTCCAGCCTAAGAATCACTAGTTTTTGCTCAGTGCTGCGCTGTACCCAACAAAGCCATTCATGACTTTTCTATTTTTTGAAAAGCATAGCCAAATTAGGCTATTTTACTCTCAGAAGACACATCTATGAGCTTTTGCAGAATTTTTGACAGCATTTTATCTCATGCAACTATAAAGATTAATGGTTAATAGTTAATGGTAGAAAGACGACAGCATGCTTTTCTGCTGGTTTCTGCAATTGTCTGTGAAAGTAGTCAACCACATATAGGTTGTACTTAATGGCTTATTGTATGCAGTGTGGTCCTGGACTATTTTGGACGTTTGGGATATTTAATGTAAACCAGAAGAAAGAAAAAAAATCTAAGTTTTACTTTTTTTTTAAATTTAACTCAACGATAGTCATGTCAAGCAAAATGAAGAAGAAATCTTTAAGGTCACTTGGTTTGTTTTAAGCATCTGTGTGAGACTAGAGACATAGTCAATTGTAAATATTAACTCAGCAGCATATTTTAGTTAAAATGTTTGGTAAATTATTTGTGAAGTGTGTTGGCAATCTGTAGTAATTTTGTATAACATATGTACATATAGTGTATAATTTTACTGTGCAATTGCATGGCACAATGTGGTAGAGTTGTAGTGCTAAACACTGGTCTGTGAATACTGGTGCAGTCAAGTTCCTCCTTGTCGTAAAGGAAACTGCCAACCAAATAGACAGCTCTTATCCGAACCTGGGGTGGTTTAGGGATGAAACTTTTGATTAGTCAGAAATGACAAACTCTTTGTTTAAATTCAGCATCCCATTCTGTGGTGGAACTTGTGATAATGCCTCACTGTTTGGGTTCTGCATAAATTCTCAAATGTTAACCTGTGTGGAGGTAATTGGTTTTGATGGCCACCATTAAGGCTAGAAAAAAGTCAAATCACATGTTCTGCAAGTGTAGATAACACTGTCTTCAGTAGCGTTCAATGAGGCATTTTGGAACTGTTGGACATTATTGATCATGCAGGCTTGAGGCACATGGGGTCTTTTAAGTTTTGCTACTAGTGATCAATAGTACTGACCTTTTGAATGTATTGATCCTATTCTTACAACTGTGAGGACAGCAACAATTATACATTTTCAAAATTGTTATTGGAGTTTTTCGAATCTTCAAGTATTTAAAATCGCACATCCATTGCTGCATTGTGCTACAGTTGGTTGTGGTTAAAGTGGATTTCTATTCTCCATAAATTTAATATAATTCATTGATTGAGACAGAAATAAAGTCATTCAGAGTGGTGTGAAATGGTGCTATATAGAGAAATGTGACACCAAAGATTTCTTTACAGCGGTGTGGAGGAACCAGGGGTTGTGCTGCCTTTAATGCAAAATAGCTTTTTTATTTACCAAGAATGATGGTTAAAAAATAGTAGTAAATCTGAAAAAAAAGTCTTTGAGTACTATTTTGCTTTATAACATCCTGCTGGTACTCATCAAACACTGAAGGGGTCCCCAAGTTACGACGGAGATCTGTTCCTACAACCCGAATTTTGTTGTAATTTGAAACACACCCTAGCCTAAATTAAAAACCTATCCTAACACGGACAAAAAAATTGTTCAAAAGCCATGATAAAGGCCAAAAAGTTGCCAAACAAAGCAACACAAATGGAACACTTGCGCTTAGATAAACGTACTTCCTTACTTATACAGCGCATTACTGCGTATTCTTCCGCCGTGCACCACTAAATTAGTTCACCCACATAAGCATCGTAAACTCGAAACTACGTATGTCAAGACCCTCGTAACTCGAGGACCCCCTGTATGTTTTATGCTAAAATTTTATTGCAAACTATTGTAAAACATCTCTGACATTTGAATAGGGCTGGACGATATGGCTGAAAACTGTATCACGATATCAGTGTTTATCGGTCGATATGGATAATTATTGAATTTTTTTATGACTCATTTCTAATAAGGACAAGGAGAAAAATATATCACATTTAAACATTTTTATTTTAAACTTAACCTTCCTTAACCTAACCCCTCGGTTATTAAGACAGAAACCATGAAAAACTCAAATAATTAACCATGAAAAAACTCAAATAATTAAAATGTAAACACAAGTCCAAAGTCAC
>JBBJLS010000032.1:8597682-8631350 GCA_037577275.1 Bryconaethiops microstoma | reverse complement strand
TAAAAATAAATAACCCTTTGATGCATACAACTAGACCTGTGGGATGATTCTAGTAGTTCCTGCAACATGTGACTGCTCTAAAACATTTATATTGATTGGTGAGTTCTATTCATTTTAAACTTGAATGCAAAAATGGGGAAATCATCTTGTTTCCTACAGATGTAAAACACATACTCGCTGAGGAGAGTGGTTTGGATATGCGTGTGTGTGTGTGTGTGTGTGTGTGTGTGTGTGTGTGTATGGGAGAGAGTAAAAAAGTCAAACACCCCATGCTTAAAAAAAATACATGACAATTTGCACTCAGTGTTCACTACATCTCATGTAAAACAAGCAGTTATACACCAAGTATCTTCAAAATGTTGTCCAGCCTAGTTGCAGTATAAAAGCAACTGATAATCAAACTTTAAAAACTTCATTAGGGATCTAGGCCTGTCCTGGTGACAGAGCCTCCCTTATTTAAACAACTGTGTTGAAAATAACTAAATGTTTGAACCACTAAACCGGACATATGTTTTTCCCTTTGCTTTACTTTTTATTTGAAAATAATGAAACTTCAGCTCTCATGCTACTGCTAACTCTAAAGCAGATGTCTGAGATAATCACCATACTTCAAGCAATGTATGAAACCTGACACTGTGGTTTGAGAATGGGCTAAAATGTTCACCATAAACAGACGGCTCTTTAAAGGTGTGATATAGGCTTGCAGCATGTTCAACCAGCGTGGCTCAACAGCTGCAGCTATTTAATCTATTGCAGATATAAAATTGTAGCTTCAGTTTAGGATATCACCCTACATTAGTTCACTGATGTTCACATGCGGGAATCTCAGAGTTCTACCAGTCCTCAGGCAAATGGGCCCAAATCTGATTTTGTTATTTGATTGTTGACATTATTTTTATGTGATCTATATCTGACATTACTCTGAACATATGATGCCCCAGAACTCACCCGTATGTGCATAAAAACAATTCACTTGCATGAGTAAATCAACCATGTTGACGTTTACAGAAAGGCGCACTTCTGGACTACATTGCGGAAGTCGATCAAACAGAGAAAACTTAGACAGCTCAGTTTCTTGCGTTTATCCACAGTGAAGTATGCCAGAAAAAGGATTATACTGAATACCCCCCTGGACAGAGAGAATTCAAAGTGAGTTTATCTCTCTTTTTTCCCTCAAAAATATCTTTGAAGTAAGTCCGATTTTCAGTTTTATTTCTTTCGTTAGATAGCGCCATGCTTTTTTTTAAAACCCTGGTCTGTGCTCGTCTCGCTCATCCTCAATAAGGAATGCAAGATGCAAAGCATAACCATAGTAACAGGCATTTTGATGACGTTGCCATAAGAGCCTTGTTCCCGTGCAAAATTTTAATGAAGAGTGAGTTGTATTGACGTAAAAGGCACATAAATTCCAAACTGCCTGTTCAGTCAGACCGCATTGCAGGGTCTTGGATTTCAGTACCACAAACACATTGCGTCAATATAAATTTTTCTGATATACACCAGAATGAACAAAAATAACGGCAACGTATTTTAAAAACACTATCAAATTCAAATAATTTTTATTTAACATTTCATGTATTGCATTGCTCCAAATCAAATTAACCAGGATTAATTATGCTGTCTTTTTAGTGAAACATGCAGCTGTTCAGTACACTGACATCCACGATACTCTCAAAAAACTGTATTGTGAAATACCGTGGCATCATGTATCACTATAACAGTAAATATCATCATATTGCCCACTTGTACCACATATGAAAATGTCCCAAATCACAATTATTTTGTTTTTTGCTGTTCCCATTGCTACACAAAACACAGATCCACCACATAAAAAGAAATCTGGGCTCCTTTTGTAACATGAATATAGTTTAAGTTACTATGTGTTACATGAAGTAAATTAGTAAATTAAAATAAATGTAAATAAATTTTCAATTCATTCTTTAATGGTTTAAGATTGGTCAAACTAATTGGAGTTTGCTGGATTATATGAACACCTCAATGCATAAAAACAGCCAGTAATTCACCTGGACCTGTGATTGGTCGCCCTGTCGGAAACACCTTGATTGGGTACAGGCTAATTTGCATATTGCGATATCAGTACTGCAAAGAGGGATGTCACAATAACAATAAACAGACATTTTATTGGACAGTCGTAAAACACACACAGACAACACTCAAAAAGTGACTAATTTTATGTACGCGGTGTACGCTGAAAATCTCAGAAAAACATGCTTCCATTAAAGCACTTATAGTGCGCATGGCCTCATCCACAAGGTCTCATCATGAAGCAGCCGATATCATTATATACCTCTACTTTATCAAGCCCCACAGACTCTAGTACTTAAAGCTAGAGCACTTCTGACACTCGAGTGAAAAAAAAAAAAGCAGGCGCTGATAATGCTGGTTTATTATTGCTTTTCTTTTACTTGAACATTTATCTCCTAAAGGACACTACGTGTATGGCAGTTAGTGTTTAGTAGATAAGAGTTTTGGTGGGAAATCCTGCAGTGTTTAAACAGAGAGTGTGATATCCAGCACAGTGAGAGTTTATAACTGCATCTCTCCGCCCATCACCCCGCCACAACGCCAGCTACCCCAACCCACACACACACACACACACACACACACACACACACACACACACACACACACACACACACACACACACACACACACACTGGACTCTCTCTGGAGAGGCCTCCGCTCCCGCGCAACAATGAGCGGTTCTGTCTCATCTCCTGCCAGGCCAAGGTTGTCATAGACACCACGAAATGTAAGTCAGCCTTGTTCGTTAATCAATGTGGCCATTTTAGTCACTGGCTCCGAGTGATTTATTTCCGTCAAATCAAACAGACTTCTGTCGCACACACATTTCTGGCTGCATGTTGTGTGGTGGACAGTGAACAGAAAGGCCGTGTTTATGTGTGAACCCGGACATAGCGGCTGGCAGCGCTGGAGGTCAGGCTTGCCGGAGGCTAACTGACCGCATCCGAGGTGAACTGCAGCTCTGAAAGTTTCTTACAATATTGCTGTGTCGCTGACAGAATGTCCCAGACCCTATTAGCTGCCTGAATGTGGCTGCACTAGAGTGAAAAATGGATGCCCAAAGTGTGTTTCTGCTCAGGAGGCACACGCTGTGCACTGCAGACCTCATTGCTGTGAAACTTCGACACATGCAGAAAAGTGCACCACTCAAAAAACCAGGTTCCAGGTCAGACACCGGCCACTTGCTTTTTTTTTTATTACACAAAGCAGTCTCTAGGCATGGCTTTCGAAAGTATCAACGAGTCTAACTTCAGCAGATTTAGCAAACTGAGCTCATACTCAAACATTTAGGAATATTTAAAGGACCAATATTCCATTTTCCCTTTCTTCTTTTAACTGAAAGTCCATTGATAATGTGTGGTTTATTCCAAATAATAATCATAATTTATTGTTTTTAAAAAGAGATTTTCTAATCTCTTGCTACAGGTCAAACAGATTGATAGATGTATATTCACAGGTTTTGTGACATCACAAAAAATTAATTTAAAACAGGATGTGTTTTTTTGCTGTTCCCATTGCCACACAGAACACAGATCCATCACATATAAAGAAATCCAGGCTTTTTTACAGTGTGAATATAGTCTAAACGTCTTACTATGTGTTACATGAAATAAATCAGTAAATTAAAATAAAAGTAAATTCATTTGTATTGTGACTGGCTACCTCAGTTACCTGTCAACTATGCACAGGTCAAGGACCATTTCTACAAGACACTGTCATCTGTGGTGTGATTTCACAATTACACATATACACTAGGGCTGCACGATATGCACAGAATATCAGTATTGGGATTTTATTGCAACTGTGATGCCTTTCAATCTATTAAAGGGACTGTCATCACTTTTCTGGAATTAAAAAGGCTTAAAATATGTAAATATTCACTGCCCTGTCCACACAATCCATATGCCTCTTTCAGAAAACAATCCAAGCTCAAACTACATGGAGTGGGTTTAAATTGCTGTAGGCCAAATAGGTTGATAGATGTAAATTCATGGGTTTTTGTGCACTGGTCTGGTACTGCTTTACTTGCTAATTTCTAGCCTAACACCTCAATCAGCAGTAGTGTGTGTGTTTCAGTGGTGTGAGGGTAAAGTACACACACCCGAGAGGCACACAACCGCAGAATTAACTGGCATAAGCTGACCCATGCAACACTGTGTTAGAGCAAGCAGACGTGCAAGCTCAGTGTCTAAGGGAATTCCACCAAAAGCAACATTAAAAGTCTGTCTTTTTAGTTCATTCTGGTCTGTACAAAGCGTTTCTGGCATGCTGATACCAGCATTGCAATGAACTGAAAAAACAAACACTGCTTATTCGAAGCAAAAACGTAACCAAGCAGACCACCATTACATAAATACAACAACTGCAAACACTTTTTCAGCAATCAACTCTTAAATTTGGGCATAAAGGCATAAATGACAGTTTTCTTGTCCACACTTTTGTTAAAAGCATATACTGAAAATCTTTTGGACCACCTGAAAGGTTTGAAGGGGAAAAGGATAAATGTGTTATTAGTTCTTCATAACAGTGGGTTTCTGATGACATCTGGGATCTCTGTTACGTTACTGAAATACTGTTTGCCCCAAATTGTGCACTACATCAGTGGCAAAAAACCAGTGGCACTACATCCTTAAATCATCTCCATATGGTGATGCAGGTTTGTTGTAACAACTGCCATTAAAACGGAATTCCACCAATTGTTCAAATTTTCCGTATAATTAAATCAATGAGGTGTAAGACAGTAAACAAACTCAGTAGCTTTATATGAAATGTGACATTTAAGAGAAACTTGCAGAGACAGAATTTACAGTGTTAGTAGAAAGAACTACAAATCTGAAGAATTATGCCTCAATAAGACACATCACACAAAATTATGCAAGACGCAAGTTATCAATATACTGCGCCATTGTTCCTGAGACATTGGTTTTTTTTTCCATAAATCGTTTATGTTGAGGTATGTATGTTGTTGCACCAAAAAACTTTTAATTCTAGATTTTTCACTATTTTACCATCATCAGCATGCAATTTCTCAATAATGATGAATAATAATGAGTTCTCAATAATGAACCTTTTTATATCAAATCACTCAGAGTTTGTTTACATCTCAGTAATTGATTTACGCAGGCATTTTGAAGACATTTGTTAGAAATGCACAACATTTAATTGGGCTTATATCAGAGTAGTTAAGTCAATATGTGGGAGACCAGGGTTGGAGACCAGCACACAACCGCTCTAGTAAAAGACCTTGGTGCATTCTCACCAATCTAATCATGTCACTCTGGTGTGATTCAGTAATCACAGGGTTTGCGTTTTCAGTGATGTGTTTATCGTTTGAACTCATATTGTTACAAGGATATGATTATCATACATCCTTAGAAATAAATTTAAAAAAACCACTACAAAATAAATATATATATAAAAAAAACCCACACAAAATTTATATATTTCTGAGGTTTTAAAGTAAGCCTGCTGGACTCCTCTGATCACAAGAGACATTACACCATTACAACACATTTATAATTAACACACAGACAGATTCATTCAAGCAGCGATTTTTTAAAATTTATGCTCAGTGAATTCATCAAATTAATACTAAAACGGTAATATGAGCAGAACAGACATGTGCGCGTCCATGCGCACACGCGCACACACACACACACACACACACGTATACACACACATACACAGACACACACACACACACATCATAGTGCCTTGTAGTTTGGCTCTAATTGAGCTGTAAAAAAAAGTGCAGAGGCCTCCCATAGGATGGCTAATCCTGTTCAGCTTAGCAGAGATTGTTTGTTGAACATGGTCGGTTTTACTAGCTGCTCTCTTAGTAGGGTGTGTTGAACATGTGGGCAACTTTGTTCAGTGACCTAAATGCCAAAAAAAAAAACCTCCATGAAGGCACAACTATAGATGCTGCATATATAGAGGTATCCAATTTAAACATGAAACAGATAAGCAAATCAACAGCTTCACTTCATGACAAAAATAGATAAATAAGCATCATTTGGCCACCTCTCTCCACACTACCTCAGAAGTGTGTGCACGTGCTGTGCTTGTGTGTTTATCTGGCCAATTGTGTTTGATGTTCATAAGCACAGCCTGAAAGAGCGAGAATTGTTTGTGTGTGTGTGTGTGTGTGTGTGTGTGTGTGTGTGTGTGTGTGAGAGAGAGAGAGAGAGAGTGTGTTATTTCCAGTCACTTTACCATTTACACAGCTACAGTGAAATAGAGGAAGAAAACAGACTGGGAAGAGGGATATAAAAAAGGAGAAACAGAAAACCAAAAAAGGGGTATAGAATAGAAGGACAGAGCAAAAAAAAAAAAAGAAAAATGGAGAAAGGCTGAAGAGAAGAAAGACAGAGGGATAAAAGAAAGCCAGAGAGAAAGAGACAAAAAGGCACAGAAAGACAGAAAAAGAAAGATGATAGAATGAAGGAAAGAAGGGAGAGGGAACAATGGATAAAGCAAGAGAGAGGAAGGGGAAAGAATGTAAAGGAGAAAATGAGTGAGGCGGTCAGAGAGAGAGAGAGAGAGAGAGAAAGAGAGATAATTTATCAGTGTGTTAGCCTGTGTGTCAAAGTGATCATGCATAATTCCAACAAGGGAATGAAAGCAAAAAAGAGCATGGAGGAAGAGTGTGTGTTCATAAGATTGAAAGGGCAGATAGTGATGAGCAGAATAAGCAGCAGCAGAAACACAGAAGACCCGGTTAAAATAACAGCAGGAGATGAGATCAAATATAATCTAACTAACATGACATGAGAGGAGAAAGAGGAATAGAGAGGAAGACAGGAACAAGGATGACAGGATGAGAGTCCTGTTTATAGCATTTAGCAGTTCATGAGAGAGAGAGAAAATGAGAGAGAAAGAGGAAGAGAGAGAAAGGAAATTGGGGAAGATGGAAGGCATAAATTATTTCAGTCGCAAAACACTGCATCAGATTTAATGGGCTGTATTTATACAGTGCTGTGTCAGGTGTGTGTGCGTCAGGTGTGTGAGTGTGCGGGTGTGAAAGCAGGAGAAAGGGAGACAGAAGAAGGGACAGGGAGATCGAGAGAGAGAGAGAGAGAGAGAGCGAGCAAGAGGGAGAGAGGGAGAGAGTGTTTGAACTAGAGATGGTCTGACAACGTGACAATTATTCTAGGCTGAGTGTAACCGTGAGGAGATTGGATTCAGAGCCATTTGATTTGCTACATACAGGGCAACATCAAACAGAGACACACACACACACACACACTCACACACACACACACACACACACATACAGCCTACAAACCCATACACAAGCAGCTCAGAGAGCACAATAAATTCAGCGTCTAATGCAGACAATTGTAAATGCATTTTTAAACATTTACAGATAAAAGGCCACACAAAACAGGGTGCAATCAATACCACCCTCAATCTCATCAGACTCCAGTGTCTTTGTGCAAGGTACAAACACCCTGCACAATAATGACTAGTGAATTAAGCAGAGAGAGTGGTTTGAAGTAATAAACTGTAGTTTATTCAAGACTATTAGACTTACTGATCAGCAATGCTGTTCTATTTATATGGTAATACTGTTGTATTTGTACGGTAATAATGTTAATCCAAACATTTTGTTCATACTTATCTGCAGCTCCACAACCTAAAAAGCTTATACTGGTTCAGAAGGACATTAGGACAAAACAACCTAAAAATACAATATTGTCAATGCGATTGTGTGCTTGTGAGTGCAGTAGATTGTTCTAAAAGAAAACAATATGATTCATCAGACCAGGCTACCTTCTTCCATTGGTCCATGGTCCAGTTCTGACGCTCCCCGTTGTAAGATGTTTCAGTGGTGGACAGGGGTTAGCATGGGCACTCTGACTGGTCTGCTGCTATGCAACCCCATATACAGCAAACTGTGTTGCACTGTGTATTCTGGGACCTTTCTATTATAGCGAGCATTATGTTTTTCAGTGGTTTGGGATACAGTGGCTCTTCTGGTGGACTAGAGCTTTGGGTGCTGATTACTTTGGGTGCCTTTAGGTTTAGGCTGACCTAGTCTACTCTAAAATGTTGCTCATGAGTGTATGTATTCACTCACATGCACATAAGCATGCTTGCACACATACATAAAAAAAGAGTAGGGGATGAAGTCAACTCCTGAAAATAATAATAATTAAAAAAAAAACAGTCTGGAGCAATCTGTTCCACACAAACAATGAAAAATGATGTTGCTACTGCTAGCTGCTTAGCCAATTCACATGAACAGCAGTGGGCCTATGGCAAGCAGAACAGGCCAAAAAATAAAATCAATCTCCAGAGTTAGCTTTACTGTGAATTAAATGATGTTAAAAGTGAAGTGGGAACACACACCCACAGACACGTGTCCACACACAGTACAAAGTGAAGACAGCACAGGTCTCGTTCAACAGGCGAAAACATTGCCAGGCTTTGAGTGTGGTAAAAGTATAACAGCAACAGTGCAATTTTTCAAACTGTCTTTGAGTGTGGCTGAAACTCTCACCACACACTCTCAGGGGAGCAAGTTAAATCTAAAAGTGGCCAAAACAAGGAAGCATGTATTAATACTTCACAAATTTGGACTGTACACAGAGCAAGACATTCGCCAAATCAGAGGGTGGGGTAAGTGTGTGAGTAGGGGGATACAGCCGAGAAATGTGCAAAGGAGACAAAAAAAAAAAAAAAGAGCTGTACTGGAAAACACAAAAACACAAACATGCAAACAAAAGAATGGCCTCTCCTGCTCTCATCTTCTTTACCCTTTACCCTCAACCCCCTCTTCCTCTCTCGTTCCCTCTCCTCCTCTAAACCCCCACCCCCTTGTGGTTGTTCATGCTAAAAGGCTGCTGTGTGTGGCAGTGTGTTGAGAGGCTGGTCACATCCTTCTGTCTCTGTGCGTCTCCCACCGATTTCCCTCCCATCACCGAATTATCCTTGATTACCTTTAGCTAATTATCATCAAATAACACACACACACACACACTTGCTCACACACTCACCCACCCCAACACACGCATTACTATTCAGAGCCACGAGCAGTTTCAGATCTAAGCCGTCACCAGGCTATAAGGAAGGAAAAAAAACATGGTTTCCAGACACCTCTCATCAAGGTGTTTGCAGAGAGTACCTGTCAAAGCACCTCTGTGTAGCAATTACATTCCTTCTCTTGCTTCTGAATGGAACATAATTAGGCTGAGCTCCGAGGATGAGGTTTGATATAGAAACTCTGAGGCTTCATTAGCTGATGATACTGATGATGTGCGTTTATTTAGAGAAATTTAGAGCATTTTAGAACATTTAAAAGAGTTCCGGAATGCAGTTTCACTGATGTAGATTCAGGGCACCAACATCATCATATCTAGCCTACATTATCTCAAGCTTACACTGTACCTATAGTCTAGTCACATATGGCACCCCTCATCCTCAGGAGTGACATCTTTTAAATATTTATAGATATTCACCAGGGCTGGAGTATTTTAAAACACTGTGAAAATGATTCAGTGTTTTAACCTGGTAGCCATAAAAAGAACCCCGGCTAGTAAGATGTCAGTGTAGACCCATTTTTTAAATAAGCTGAACAAAATATACAAAATAATGTATCTGCTATAAATATCGAAGTCTTTATTTGAAAGTATTGATGGATGTCACACAGTAGGTAGATGATGTCAAATGGTTGCACTCCAACGGATGTGGCTCAAAGCAAAAACAAAAACAAACAAATAAATATATAAATAGACAGATTTTGGGCATGATTTTAATTTGAATTGCAATAAAGAAACTTCACAGATTCTCTCAGCATAAGAAGTGGGAAAACTGGGGAAAACACATGGAGAAAAGTGGTAACAAAAACAGGTTAACCTGGGTCGTTGCCCCCTTTTGTATGTGCATAATTTGATTTTACCTGATTTGAAAGCCATGTGAACCCACAAATTCAGCTCTGCTAATGTATTTAGCAAGGCCATGGGTTACAGATCAGACAAAATTCAGACAAAAAAAGTAATCAAAGTACACGACAGATGCAACACACAAGTGGTGAATAAAGCCAGTGAATAAAGATCATTCACCATCATATTCTGCATAAACCCATGTCGCAGGTTATAAATGATACATTTTATGTCAACTATTTGTGCAGTGAGTCGCTTGGAAGCTAACCTGTGGCTAGACAAGCCTCTACGACTATGTCTACAGCAGCTGAAACAAAGTCCCTATGAAGTTACTGTTTTGCAGAAATAAAAAAAGAACAAAACAAAAAGAACATTTTGCAAGTGGAGTGATGCAGTGCAGCAGTGAGGTTAAAAGCTTAGGTTTAAGGGGAATTTGTCCCTTAACTTACAATGAGTACAGCCCACAAAAAAGATAAACAGTAACGTGTTGGTTTCAGCAAGCGCAATAGCGGAGTTCTTTACGTCTTCTCTCATTCAAGTCAAGCTGAAGCTCTACACACAATATTCGTTTGGCCCACCGACTCCAAGACTGTTCTTGTTCATATTGTTGATTAATTGCATTAAATCTATTTGTCTATTATCAGCTCGGGTAATGGGTAATATCTATTTGCATGTAGTGTGACCATTTGACATCACAGAACAAAATATAGTGACCTACGAATAGCAGTTTTTATATAACAAACATAATTGTAGTTTGTTTTTAACAACATTTTAAAAGATACTTGCACCATAATTTCACATCTGATCAGTGTTCCATAACAGAATGTTAACAAAATGTAAAACACATTTTGTGTTAATTTACTATTAGAAGTTCAGAGCGTTCAATAACCTCAATAACCGGTTTTTAGGCAACTAGGTTACTTGCTTTATTACTGAATGTTTTTTACAGGGTAATGAAGCATTAGTGTGATATGGTTAGAGACTGGCTTAAGTAGATCAGGTGCAATTTTCATTGTCATGTAATCAAGTTAAAGTTAGCATGTTGCTTAATTCCTAGTTTCAGTTACATAAACAAATGGTGCAGCATTAAGGACTGGAAAGATAACATTATTATTCTTAAACTGAACTTATACCTCATTAGGAGTAGAATATTTGTCAACATCTGTAAAATTTGTCCAACCAGTTAATCAATTAGTAAGAATTGCTTTATTATTTTTCTGATATTTGGCTGAATGTACATATTTGAGAAATTTTAATTATGAAAGGTAAAATGTCCTTTACAACAATAAAAATCTAAGTTACGCAACCTGTGGAACAGCTAAAACAGGTAGTTATCCTATATTTTTCCCCTGAAGTTCATTTATAATGTTTACGTGGATAAAAGTTTACATTTTTAAACATCTCTTTATCCCTTATACTCAAACACACTGTTTTTTGTTACGGGAACTTTAAGACTACCAAATCATTTCTGTTATGATTACATTCAAAATACTTAAAAAAAAAAAACCTTAATACTACCATATGAATGGGGGTACTCAAAGTACCGATTTGAGAACACTGCGTGTGGAACATTTTCATTTGTCCAAGGCTGAAACAAAGATTCAGCAGGACTCTGTTGCCTAGAAGCTTTGAGTCCTAGCTTCAGAAGCACATACTGACACACAAAACATCCTACAAAAAAACATCCTGACACACAAGCATGCCCAGCGGCCACTGCTCCAGCATCACTGCATGCATCACTGTAAAAGCACCAGGAGAGACAGACACACACACACACACATACACACACGGCGGCTGGCCTACCACCCCCACCACATACACAGTATCCAGTACAGTAGAAAGACCCTGGGGGATACATTCCAATCATATCATATTAACCAAGCCCTTTATTACCATTCTCATGGGCTAGTGACCAGACATGAACACAAATCACTTTGTTTGTTTACACTCTTCACGGCTCTATATCATAACGCCATTTATCAAGCCCTGCCCTGAATTAATAATGAGCTGGATCTACTGCGGAATAATTATTTCATGATGTACTTTAGTAATATTTTATGACAAAGCAGTGTGAGGGATGAGATAGGCCATTAACTTTTCATGTTCCTTCATGATCCTAAGACAAAGCCCAGCGAGTGTGTGAGCCTGTGTATGTGCGTACATGTCAGTGTGGTGAATTCGGGCTCCGGTGGGCTTAAACCCTACTTAGCCTGACAGTAATTTCTGCCTCCAAATTTCATTCCAATGGATTCATCAATCTTCCTTCTTCTCTTTACTTCTCCATCTGCCCTCCCTCTCTCTCTCTCTCTCAGTAAATGAGAAATTGAAAGGCAGAAATGGGGAGGGTTACGTGCACAGGATGGTTAAGTAGTCACACACACAATATGCTGCTCTAACATACAACCACACAAAGGGAATTAATCACATATTTCCCAGCCTGACAAAATGGTGCACACACACACACACACACACACACACACACCCATCACAGATTTCCTGCAAACTACAATTTTCAAAGAGTCACTGAGGTTGAACGAGCTGAACTTGTATCTAGGGAATATCTCCATGTTGTCATCAGCAGTGTGTAGCCAGCAGCCAGTGGAGAATCACACTGATAGCACTCTTACAAGGCCCCACACTTGGGGTCAAAGATCAGACATTCGACTAGGTGTTAGAAGCAGACCTGATACACACTTTTACCAGATTTCATTATTAAACTGCACAACACACAACTCTGTCTCTGAGAGGAGTGGGGGGAGGGGGGGGCATGAAGAGAATGTAAGTGAGGGACTGACAAAAAAGAAAAAGTGGAAAGGGAAAGAAAAAGAGGAAAGAGTAAGAAAGAAAAAAGAGGGTATGGAGAGAAACGGAGGGCATAATGAGAAAAAGAGAGAAGGAGCACAGTGAGAGTGTGTGAGAGCATGAAGAGAGAGAATGGAGAGATTGAGCACAAACAGGGCAAGAGAGAAAGAGCGAGGTAGAAGCATAAAGAGAGGGCAGAAAGAGCATTTAAAAAAAAAAAAGGAGGGCAGCATAAAAAGAGAGACAGAGAGAAACACAAGAGAGATGGGTGAAAAGCAGAGGGAAAGCGGTGAAAGGTGACAGGGCAAGGAGTAATGAGTAGATGGAGGGGGGTGGGGGGGGTGGAAAAAAAAAAGGCTGAGAACCATGAGAAAAGTGAAATTTTCAGTCCACTGATCAGCAGTTTATCCACCTGAATGTGCGCCTACTTCTGCCGCTTCTGCCCCTTCGCACCAACTTACAAACACTGTTTCACTAAAAATCCCCATTATTGATTTTAATTAGCCCACACATTCATTATTGCTTTGCTGAAGCTTCATTTCTTTTGCATTAACTCAGAGAGCTGGAAAAATGTTCTCAGTCTCCCCATGCAGGGCTAGTACTGCTCTACAGCGATCCATTTCCTTCTGTCTCTCTCTGCCTTTCTCACACTGCGCACTGTATATCAGGAATATTGTTTCTGAACACCGCCTCCCTCTGATTGGAGCCATTACACCGTAAGCCAATGGTTCCCAAAAGAGACTTTAAAAATTACAAACTTTCCGACAAAGCGGCTGCATGTTCCGCCTGGGAAATACAACACACTGTTGCGAACAAAGATAATGGTCGCTTGGGTAAAACTCAGGGCCCTGTAACGGCCTTTGCGGTAAACACAAACACAAACCATAAAAATATGTACATCCACAGTCTACGAAGTTGGCAGTAGCTAGTAATGTGTACTAAAATATTCTCCCAATAGCTGCACATTTTACAAATGAAGGGATTCAGTCTTTTGTTTTGCTCCAGCATAATGAAGCAGATTGTGCGGGGGTGTACAGTGCCATCGTTCAGAGCAGTTCCTCAGTCCTGTCAGCAAAGTGACCCAGTTTGTATTTGTGTTTTGGTCTGGGCTGTGGCTTAGAGCGCTCTGTAAAAGAGATTTTCCACTTAATTCTGCACACTAAACTTCACTTCCCCATTTTCAAAGCTTCTATATTGTTGAGCGCAGTTCTTTTAAGGTCAGAGGGATTTTAAAGTGGTGCGGCCGTAATGTGAATAATTTCATTCTCACTTGTGAATTCTGTCTTCTTCCCAGGTGAAGCAGTCTCAAAAGTCAGGCAGAACAGCAGATCCGCCACTGATGTGACCATACACAGTCAAAATGATGACTACACCCCTGGATGTGCAAAGACTTCAAGCTAAGACATCAGTTACAAGGTTTTCTGGCTTTAGAAGATCAAACAAACAGTAACTGATTTGTCTGAACTGCTCTGAAGACAGGACACTTCCTCTGGAGTTATGCTGGTCTCATCACCTGAATTTTCTCAAAAACGCCACTTGTAATGGCTGCTACAGCTTTCACTTGCTGAAGTGATTGGACATGCAAAAAAACTGAACATTCACGCAATCTCAATATCATCCTCCTGCCGAAGAGCCCACTGTCAAGAATCTACTACAAAGGATCACCTATACTCAAAAGCGTAAGATATTTTTTTAATAAACATTATTTGTGTTAATCTAAAATTCAGCAAGTGGGGGGTGGGGTGGGGGGTAGAACAATAAATGCAATTCAACCCTCTACCAAATCCGGCATAAAATAGTACATCCTCACGCTGTGTGATGTCATGTCGTTAGCTGTGTTTCTTCGTGTGAGGTAGTTAAGTGCTTTAGTGGTTTGAGCAGAAAAGTGAAGTTTTAAATGCGCTGATGCAGAAAGCTTTAATAGCAATATCAGTACTGGAAAAGAAAAATGTGGTATTGTTTCAGCTCTACTCAATGCTTACTTATTTTAAGTGGATATTAAAATACTGTGCTAAGGAACACAAGAAAAACTATACACAGATAATGTTAACATGAGGTAAGAAAAACCAGAAGGGGTCATACAGCTCTGCATATCTTGGTGCTGTATCACAGTTATATTGCTACATACTACAAATGGTATGTGCCTTGCACTATATTAAAGTCAATGTGGATTGTGAATCCTAACGTATTTTCATTTGGTACTGCCATGTATTTCCAATTATATAACAGTTAGTTACGAAAGCACAGATTGATTGAAAAGCATTCCCTGTTCTTCATAATGAGGGCATAATTCTTCTGAGTACCAGTTCTTTAATAAGGACTCGCTTTATGTTTCAGCTGACCACTGATAGTTTTGTACTTCATTACTTAGAATAAAAAAAAAAAGATTATATAACTTTTATAAGATACATTTGACGTGCAGTCCATTTGGTCAGATTCTGAAGAAGAGTGTGACAGCAAGCATACACCAAATTCCAGCCCCCTAAGCTAGTTCTCCAGTCAGCACATGTGATAGTAGAACCACTAAACTAGTAGGACATGAATGAATGAACTTGTATCTAGGAAATCAAGAAATAAACAGCATTCAGCAGAGAAGGTGGGCTGTGAAAGGCTTTACTGACGGACAGGAATAAATAACATTCAGGAGAATCTGGTAAATATTGACAAATCTGAGCTGAACATGATATTTTGACACTCTGAGTGTGTTTCTGTTTGATGATAGATGGTGGTGGGAAGGGTATGTAGTACAATGTTACTGGTTGTCATTGTTTTCCGCGCCTACTGATGGACGATGATGAAACACGTTTTTGCATATGGGTAAAGTCTTTTGGATTTTTGGATGTAAATTGTAAAAAACTATTTTGTGTTTTAAAGGATTTATGATAAACAATGCTTAATTTCACTAGAAATGTTGTAAGTAAGGTAAAGACTTTATTTCAGGCTGCCTTTAAAAAAACACTGGAGAATCTTTACTGTGAAATGGTATGACTGATTTGACTTGTGTAATGTGCAAACATCCTGCAAAACATACAGTATGGTCAGAGCACACAACTAAAGATTACTGGACTAAAGCAGCTTCATGTGATCATGCTAGCACTAAAGTTATATATGGCATCCTTTACAGGCAAGAAAATTACAGTCAGCTACCAGAAGCAGAGAAAAGATGAAAAAGATGTTTCAAATAATAGTGTGTGTATAGATGAAGAGATGATGAGAGAGCAGAGGAGGGGGCAGCTGAGAAGATGGAAACTGATGAAAACATTTAAGCATGGGAATGTTTAACTAAGGGATGAAAGAAATGAGCCGAAAATGAAGGGCAAAAAAAGAAAAAGGAGTGTGCTAGTGTGTGTGTGAGAGTGTGAGAGAGAGAGAGAGAGAGAGAGAGAGAGAGAGAGAGAGAGAGGCACTTACTCATTCAGGACATGTAGCAGGTCAGAGAGTGGGGAAGAAAGTGTCTGCGGTCTGAAGGCACACAGGTTCGTCTTATATTCACTACATTCACACTATAATCGAACACACACAAACCTGCGCACGCAAACCCACACACTTTGCACTGTTTTATCTTGTTGGCTTAGGCTAAATGGATTACGATGAAAGGAGATGAGTGTGGTTTTATTAGACATGCACCCCTTCACATGAACTTGCTTCTTCTGCTCAAACACAAACATTGCTAGCTTGGGGAGATGGCTGATTTTATGATAAAAAATAAAAAAATTACCCAAATGTGTACACACACCAAAGGAAGCAATTAAATATGACATTTAAATTGCACTCCATTTTCTGCCAAAGTACCTCATTTTGTGAACAGTGACAGCCTTAAAAATGAAGCAGCAGACAAAGAATATGCAGCATTCAAATGGAAATGATGTCTTTAGCAAAAAGAAAAAAGGAAAATTTTTCTAATTTTAAAGAAATCTATTTGTTAGTTAAATCAGGTTTTCTTTTAAATGCCCATCTTACACCTGCTATGAATACTGTCTATTGGCATAGCAAACCACATGCAAAAGCCTTTGTCACTATAAATCCCTCTCTTGCCGTCTGTCTTGAGTAAACGAACTTGATTAGTTTTGCATGAGAGCTAGCTCCGTTTAAGGGCTTGTTTTGCATGCAGTCGCTGCCCGAGGCAACAGCGTGTGCAGCCGAGGGGCAGCTAACCAACTCCCATCTGGCTGGGCAAACAACACAAACAAGCCCGACTACAACCCCGCGAGAGAGCAGGCAGCGAAAAGAAAGAAGTCCCAGCAGAGTACAATGCACACACCTTTACTCACAAAAACATAGGATACAAACAGGTGTTGTCTCTGTGTCTGTTATGCTTACACAAAGCACAAAAGAACAAAGGAACAAACACCCACAAAAAGCTGGGCAGAGGTTTATTATATGTCCATTTGTTGTCCAACTCTGACATGCCTGTATTTTCTAAGGAATGTTAAAGGTAAATGCTATAATGTTTTATTGTCATTACATCAAGATATGTGGTCTTGGCATCAGACTCTGGACATCGTTCTGTATGAAGCTACTAGTGCAGTTTGGGTTTTTGAATGGTTCAAAATGTTATTAAATTAATAATTGCTCTTATTTTATTTGAAATATTGCTCTATAGAGCCATGCATTGATGTTACCTGCCTCAAGATTTGATCATCACTTCTCAAACACTCATTTTTTTTGTGTTTATAATTTAGGATCTACAAAAGTTTGGGCATCCATATAATATTTTGTATCTGCGACAAAACTGTTTTTATTTTGTGAGCTAGTGGTTATTGGCAATCAGAAAGTTCGAATCCCAAGACTGCTTGTGGCACCTCTGAGGGACTCTTGGGTAAGGTACCATCCGCACACACTGCTCCCCGGGCGCTGTGTTCCTGGCTGCCCGCTGCTTCACTTGGTGAATGAGCTAAATGCAGAGGAAGAATTTTGTGTTCATCACACTGTGCGCTACGGTGTATTCACGTAGCGTAACAAAAATAGTCACTTTATACATTTTTTAACAGTGATTCCACTCTTTTGAGCGACAATACAAACTATTTCAGCAATAGTGCTCGCCAAAATGTCTAATAGAATGCTACTATTATTTCTGGATGTGTTTTTGTTTGGACAAAGCGCCCGACTATCTTTCACTGTGACAGGAGCTTTGACTTGCAATCATCGTGCCCCATTTTCTCAGGGCAGTTTTTTTAGGTTCTGCATACGCCGTCAGAATTTGTGTCACTGAGGCATCAACATAATCTAAACCTGTTTTTGTTTGGCACACTTTCACAAACAATGCTGATTCCTTTTTGGTGTTGTTTACATTATATTGTCATAGTTTTGACCTATCAAAGATGGCAGTGCCTGAGTGTATTCAGTTTGTTGACAAAAGCAAGGAATCACTGGTCATTTTATTCAGTGTTGGCAGATGAGAAAGATTAAGATGGTAATTGCTTTTCTTTTTTGGGGGGATCTAAGGGGACAGGATGAGAAATGAAACGCTTAGAAGTCATTTCCATCTTAATTGCAAGTGTTTCTCATCTTCCTTCCGCCACCCCCCTTTGATAAGTCACAGACGGAGGCCTAACGCAAGACAGGCACAGGAAGCAGAAACAAAACCTAGGCTGCTCGTCAACAGTTTGTTGAACACAGAGTGATATCTTTCTTGGGTATTCAGAGCAGGCATTCTGAATTATTCATACTATTTTGAAAACAATAACCACCCAGAAACAGCATCCATTATGCATGTCAATTTGTAGCAAGTGTCTGTGGTTCGCCCCTGTATCCCAAATGCAAATTACATTGCAAATGAAAGCTGCAGCTGACTCCAGTGTGAACTTCATGAAATTCAGACTAAAATTAAACTGCAGGCTTATTCAAAAGCTGTTTGGTGTAAAATTTGCATTGCAATATGACTAACAGTGATTCAGCAAGCAGAGGTGTAACTTTTTTTTTTTTTTTTTTTACACAACTTGAAATGTCAATCAATTTTAATGTTCTGAATGGAGTATAACTGAGTCTACCACAGAGTCTACCATGGCATGATATTTAATTGCTCAAACAAAATGACTATTCACATTAAAGGGGTGTACCAAAGCACATTTCATGATTCAAAAATATCAAGTCAATTACACTGTGACTCCCAGAGGATGTAGATATTATTTATTAATGCTAACGCAAGAGCATGTAATAGATTGTAGGTTGATTGCACTTGGCAAGCTTGGCTGGTGTTTCGATGGCTAACACCAGTAGCATTCTACATCATCTACATCAGCGTCATAAGGACAAACTACAGTCCCTGCCTGTTAATTTAGCAAAAGACCACACAATTCTTAAGAGTTATATGCTGCTCCACTTCTTGCAGCAAGTGACAAGAATTATTTAACATGCTGGAGCCCAAATATCACGGTCCATCCCGTATACATTTTAGCAAATCTGTAGTTCCTGGCAGGTATGGTGATGTGAAGATAAATGTTAAAGAAGCACTCCTGCCTTAAGAGAAGTCTTAGACACTCACAATAACCATAGACTGCTGGAGCTCTTGCGCTACCCAAAGCTACATAACCCTCACAACCAACATCAACCGCCAGTGGGAAATTGAGAGTTGTGTTCTCCAAACATGTAAAACTGCACTCTGACCAAAATGTTGTGCTGAAACTGTCAGGAAGCTTTGAAACAGCAAATTAGCCTAAAGCTGATGTTAAAAAAAAAGCAACAAACATAGATGTAGCAGTCTGAGAGGCTGGACTGGAACCACATATCAGGTGTTTGGCCTAGGTGGGACTTTAGGTTCCCTCTGTTAGCCGTTTGCTGGGCTATGTGAGGAGGACTGCAGAATATTTCCACAGAAGTAGCACTGTCAGTGCAAATTTGACATCAAAACAAAAACTGCTCAGACTGCCCCTAAATAAACTCATGATTGACGTAAGCACGCTGTGGAACAGTACACTGGACATGCGAAATCACCACCTCAAAGAGCAGGCAGCTGTTACAGCAACTTTTGCCAGTGCAGAACACATGGGACACTGATACTGTGGAAGGCAATGACATCAGTAATGCAAAGTGTAAAATTGCTCCGTCCGCTCAAAACAGCCACCAATGTGTTGAGGGATGAAAAAACCCAGCCGTGTCTTTGGTACTACCCTTGACCCACATGATTGAACAGAGTACACAACGAGAAAGACTCCACTATAGTAGCCAGTATGAACAGGGCGATCTTGGAAAAGCTAGTGGACAAATACAGCAGGGATGTTTATGAAAATCTTTTAGAGTGTACAGTACAGTACAAGCACTGCAGCTAAGCAGAATCAGAATCATTTATTTAGATTTTTTGGAAAAAACAGTAGGTATACTTGTATGTAACAGGTACATATAATATGGAAATATTGACATCTTGTTTATTTTGTAACTGCAGGTTAAGTAGGTAGTGCTAAGCTAGAAGATATCTCCAGAAATAACCTGAAATTAATTAGTCCGCCACCCTGCAAAGAGGACAAAACTTAACAACCTTAGTAGGGGCTCTTTCACTTCTATTCAGTCCAACAGAGTCCAAGAGAGCAAACAACCAAGAGATAGACATGTACAGGAAAGAGACCTCTAACCAACTCACAGGCTGTCCACTGAAGTCCAATTCTTACACCTTTGGCTAAAGCATTACACAGTTCCAGCTATGGCAGTTCTAAATGAGCATGTTTTTTCAACAGCAGGAGATATTATGGATTGTAAGAGGTCGTATCTGCCGCCTGAAAACGTTCAAATTCTTAAAACTGATTTTGCCTTTGTTCAAGGCCAAAGATTTAGATGAGCTGTGTTCCTGTAGAAAAAACAAAAATGGGTTTTGTGGTCCAGACAGAGATAATGTACATTTTTAAGTTAAGAGACTGCGATTTCTTTTTGAATTCTAGGATCTGCAGAATAAAGAGAACACGCATAGAAAAAAATTAAATGGTTTGAAAACAGGTTTTTAGTAAATGCATATTCATAAGAAGGAATAAATAAGTACTGAAATCTTAGTTCTTTTTCAGTCTTTGTTGAATATATCGTGAGTGTATAAAACAATGAGCCCTGAATTGTCTCATGGAACCATTACTTAATGTCTGTCCGGTGCAGCATTTCCACTCTTTCATCTTGTTCTTTCTTTTAAGTCTTTCAGCCTCCATAACTGTCTCTCTACAGCTCGGTCACCTGTTCCCCTAGGCATCTTCTTTCCCAAATTTACCAGCAGTTCTACTGTTCCCTTATTCTGCAAAACCTAACAAATCTTTCATAAGTGCAAAACACAGCAGTATTTCACAAAAGTATGTTAAAAAATTAGCAGTGCATAAAACAATGCAGACAGGTGGTTCTTGAATGTCTAGGTCAAGATGCCATATTACCTTCTGTGCAACTTCTTGTTTACTTTTCTCTCCTTGTTCCCCACAGGGACCAAAAGCAGTGGCAGGAAAAAGTGCATCAGTGATACAAAGTGCTTCCCCAGCAACAAATTTCCCTCAGAACACAAACGTTTCAAGAAGAGTTGAGAAGTGTGGAGGACACTTAGAGCCGCTATGGCAACTGAAAGCCTGATCGAACTCAGAGACTGGCTGTTCCTGCTTCTCCTCTCGTTAACACTATTGGTAGAAGTGCTGGAGTTTGCTGCGGCAACAGCCGCCATCACTGAGGCGGCACTCGGTGAAGCTGAGCTTCAAGGGGATGTACCGTGTCCATCAGCATGTAGGTGTGACGACGGTTTTATTTACTGCAATGACCGCGGACTGAGCATCATTCCACCTTTACCCTTAACAGCAGCCGTTCTCTATTTACAGAATAATCGCATTGATAATGCTGGCCTACCTGTCTCCTTAGAGCAGCGAATGACTGTTCAAGTAGTTTATCTCTATGACAATGAACTGGATGATTTTCCCACACATTTGCCTCCATCATTACGTGAACTCCACCTTCAGGACAACAATATACGAACTTTACCCCGTGCTGCTTTGGCACGCTTACCTCTGCTGGAGAAACTTCACATGGATGACAATTCAATTTCAACTGTAAGCATCGAGGACAAGGCATTTGCAAATAATCCACGGCTACGGCTTCTCTTCTTATCACGCAACCACCTTTCAAGTATACCATCAGGGTTGCCATCATCACTTGAAGAACTTCGACTGGATGACAATCGCATTTCTACAATTCCAACACATGCATTCAGGGGCCTCACTTCACTTAGACGCCTCTTCCTTGACGGGAACCTTTTAGCAAATCAACGCATTGCTGACGACACATTTTCACGGCTGTCTAATTTAACAGAGCTCTCTCTGGTACGAAACTCCCTTCAGTCACCACCTTTAAACCTTCCCAGCACACATCTTCTTCGACTATACCTGCAGGATAATGCCATGGCTCACATGCCAAGAGGTTCCTTAGATGGTATGCATAGGCTACAGAAGCTTGATCTGTCAGGTAACAACCTTACAACCCTCCCCAGAGGTCTGTTCAGGGACTTGGACAGCATTTCACAGCTGCTTCTCCGTGGGAATCCTTGGTATTGTGGCTGTAACCTCCGCTGGCTCCATGACTGGTTGCATGTCCGAGGTTCATCAGTCACGGTGAGGGGACTGACATGTCATGGACCAGAAAAAGTCAGGGGAAAATCACTTAGGGACCTCACAAGTCAAATGGAGCAGTGTGAGGTAGCAGTGGATGGACTAGGTGCAGTTGGAGGTTATGGGGGAGGTGATGGAGCCAAAAAAGATAAAGGAGATTTTCCAACCGACACCCCAACTACAACGACTGTTGCACTGCCCCAGGGTTCTCTCTTTACGCTCAGGTCCAGACGGCCTGTACACAGGTACCCTGATTTGGGACAGGACAGTCCTTCAGGGGGTGAAGGTGGGTTTGCTGGCAAAACATTAGTCATCAGTGTAAAGCCCTTAACTCCAGAGACAGTCCATATTACATGGCAGACTGCTCAGCCTGCCTCAGCTTTCAGGCTCTCCTGGTTAAGACTAGGCAACAACCCAGCTATGGGGTCCATCACAGAGACGCTAGTCCCAGGGGACCGCAGAGAGTATTTACTCACTCAACTACAACCCCAGTCAAGTTACATTATCTGCTTGGTGCCTCTTGTTGTCAACAAGGGAAGATGGACATCAATTACAGCGACAGGGGGGTTTAATGTGAACACTGACTCAGAGCATGAGCATCCTGCTTGTGCCAGAACAGAGACAGCAGATCCCCAGGTTCAGCCTGGAGCTGACCAGGGTCAGGACATAGAGAGTACAGATGAACTAGCTGCCTTACCACTTGCAGGGATTATAGGAGGGGTGACTGCATGTGTTTCTCTGTTCTTAATTTTTGGGATCTTCTGCTGGTACGGACATCGGGCAGGATACCTTACAGCTGAGGATCATACGGTCTATGGACGTGATGTTGGGTCCCGTAGTGGTGCCAAGCATTATGATGACTATGTAGAATCAGGTACCATTAAAGACACCTCAATCTTAGAGATTGGAACTCCTGGTTTCCAGATGACGCCACTGGCAGCCCATCAACCCTTGCAGCCAAAGGCAAAAGTTGAGGACATGACATACATTCATACTATTTTTCCCTCAAATAATACAACCCTTTATAGAAGCACCCTCAACCACTCAGCAAATCCAGGCTATGGGACCAATCGTGGGTACAGAGAAGGAGGAATACCAGATATAGATTATGCCTATACGTGATAGCATCTATACTATCCCCTATCTTTTCTGGTCTCTATGTTTAACACAGAATAGCTGAGTAGGGGTGTGTTCATTGCCCTAGGTTCCAAAGTAGGGGTGTGCTGATTCTGAAGTAGCCTATAAATCATTCATATCTGTCATTATTCATCATAGCTGAAAGGTATAGTAAATTATTTGTTTAATACATTCTCTGGTTAAAGAGCAAATTATATCACCAATGTGCAGAAAACAAACCATTTTTTTTCAGCATAGAGGAAATATTGATGACTCAATCAAAATTCCTTATTATGCATATATTAAAAAAATGTAACATCCCATTCCACAAAGAAGACAATGCATCACTGATCACTTGAAGTTGAGTGTAAAACCAATGCACTGTGTGAAGGGCTTTTATTATCTTTATTGATTTATTCAGGTCATACTTTTTGTATCTTGGAACCACATAATTTCCGACAAGACTATGAAGTGACCTCATTTTCACCCACATTAAGCAAAATTTCAATTGGCACACCCCTAATCCAATGTACCCTTTGTGCCTCCTCCAGTCTATTTCCAGTCTATCTGTTACTCAATACAATTTGGGACGAAGGTCCTCTGGAACACATTTGTAACAAATAAGTGCCAGAGATACCACACTTGGTATTGACATAATCCAACATGTCAAAGTTTGGTGAACTTTTCATTCCTTTTTAATAACAATGATAACTCATTTATTTCCTTTAGACCGTGTTAAGGAGACACATACGGTTAGCATGAAGAGAAGGTGTATGCTCTGGGACCAGGTGTGTATAGTAGCTTTACTACCTGTACTGTATATATGTGCTGTTGGAAAAAAAGGATGCCTTTCAATCTTTTAAGTCTTGGGGATACCTACTGTCAACAACAAAAACAAAAAATGAGAAGAAAAAAAGAAAAGATGGCTTTTCTGTTTGTGATTGATATTCTAGGTTCTTATTTTCCCCCACTGTCTCAGACTCTCTTCCCTCTATTCTCTCCTGTGTTTTTTTTTCTTGCACGCTGTGCAGCTACTTTTTTTCTGAACCCAGAGAGCAGACAGGGGCGATAACAGTTTTGACAATGAAGGAACTCAAATTGCTACTGGGTTCTTTTCTTACTGGGTTCTTTTCTAACAAGAGAGAAAAATAAAGGGGGGGGTGGGGGGTGTAAGGAAACACAGTGTGCTATGGAGGAGGGGGCAGGGGTTCATGTCCACAAAGCAATCCCTCATTAAAAAAATACAGGTTTTTGGTGAGTGGACATTGTGTTTCATAGAACATAGTGGATTCATCACTCATTACATAAAAGGTTTTTCCAGCAAAGATGCACATCCTCCGTTAAACTTAGTAATTTCACTTTCTCTGTGAAATATTCTAAAATTAAATGATGTTTCTTCCATACAGCACAAACAAAAAAGCCACACTCTTAGAGACAATGAAGTACAAGAGACATTTCTTAATTGATGATTCAACCCAAACTGACAGGCTGACACAAATAAAGCGGTCAATTTGGTACTAACCTAATGCAATCTAATGGGAAGGGGCTGTCAATAAAGAATCCGTTGCTCGAGAATAACAGGAGCACTGAATTCAATAAAGGGCATAAAATTGGCCAGCGAACACTTCCAGGAGTCTAACTCTGTCACAATCATCTCTACATAGCAGAAACACCAGTATATCAGTCTACGCCCTTAAGGCTCTGGAAACACAGAAATCAGGAACTTGTACATAACTGCGGGAAATAGGGGTGCTACTGATATATGATGGTTAGTAATCATAAAATCGACATAAAATCTCCCTTTGGCTATGAACTTGAAAAAAAAAACAACACTTTGGAACACAGAGTGTGGAACAGAAGTGTCAGTCTTTCACATGGTTGTGGACAATCTTATATCCAAAAAAAACTGGGAGCACATCTTGTGAGGCTAGCATGTCTGAAGGTGGTACAGCAATGCTGGACTGCATCTGCCAGAAATGTGTCACAGGGCAGCAGCCAATCAGCTGCAAGGAGAAATGAATAACGGATTGACTACTTTCAAACCTCCCAAGGGTATTTCATCATTCCAAGACGCATTTACATATACGGTTGCTTTGTGTTTTCTCGACAGTACTAAAAAATGTATACCGTTATATTTTATATGAATTTACGTTAATATTTGTTACAAAATTAGTGAATTATATTTTTCTTAATAATTTAGCACTAAAATGCATGAAAAAAGCAACAAAAAAAAAAGAAAAAGAAATGGATCTTTGTGGTTGTTTCCACAAACAATTATTAGTTCTAAGAAAAAACCCCAAACGATACATATATACATATATATGCACACGCACACACACACACACACACACACACATATATATATATAAAACAGTGAACAGCATTTATGTTTAATTTTTACAAGAACATAAAATCTGTGAATTGGGATAACACAATGTTCCTTCTTTCGGTAACTTTCAGTAAAGTAGTTAATTTTCATGTCAGATAAAATGCCAATTCATAAAGACTTCAGAGATCAAGGAACATTCTCTTGATAAAAACATCAGAAATGTATGGCACATGTGTCAATGAGGCAAGTGAATAAGGCAAAGCGAATGGATTGCATGTTTGAGAGCAGACATGTCTTCAATCTGAAGAGTGTGGTAATGCCTGTGTAAGCAACACACTAATCAATATTATGGAGAGATGTGTGTGTAAGTGTCTGTCTAAGACCGAGGAGGGTTTTAAAAATAAGCTTGCTTGAACGAGTGAGCAAGTTGAGCACTAATTTTCATGACTTGTTTTTGTACCTCTTCACCAACTGTTATTTCTAAACTTGAGACAACTATGGATAATTGGGCAAAATTTCTCTCAGCTATTTATAATTCACACAAATGTCAAATAATTGAGGCTTATTAAGCATAAGAGTGTGTTAAAGAGCCAATGGTGGGAGCAGACTACAAGACACATATGGTGTAATGCATTGGTGGAACGTGCAAACGTCTGAGATGACTATTTGTGCGCACGCATACATGGCATGTGTAAAAGAGCGAGGTTAATCTGGGCTAATTGGTGTGAGCACCGTGTTGAAGGATCAGCTTTCTGATGCATTCAAAATGAACGTCAACCCTGGAGCTAGGCTGCATATCTGGATGTAGGTTACTTCCGCAGGCAATAGGCCCCCTGAAGGGACAAATTTACTGAACCAAGGGATTCGCACTCTTACTCAATGAGGCCCAATTTTTCTGACAAGTCCCAAAAGAGTAGACTGAGAAATTTCACACAAATTTGCACTGAACTAAGCGAGACATCAACTGGGAACATTCAAACAGCATTCTGACAACCACGTATCAGACCTGTAGGAGATTGTCTCGGAGGACGTCCCTGATGAACAGCATGCCTCCTCATCCTGCATTTACCACATTGGGGCAATTAAGCTAATTAGACTGAGAGAAGACCAACATTCGAGCTTCCTTCATTTGAGCTAAAGTGGTGATTGATTGGGAGAGAATGGAAGGGGTGGGAGGCTTTTAATAAGGCCCGAAATAATTGCTATGCATGCCTTTCTGCAGAATCATTCGGTTTGTTTCAGAACCACCATATTGTTCATTAAAGGTTCAGCATCTGAGAGCTGACTCCTAAATGTCATACATCAAACAGAATTTCAGTTGAAGCCGTCTTTTTTCCCCAGATGTTGCAGAGGACTCATTCACTGATTATTTCATGCTCATCTTTTCAAAAGTACACTTCTTTTGCTCTATTTTCCAACAAAAAAGGCTAATCTTTCTGCTCGGAAATGCAATTTCTAGGACACTAAGAAGCATTTCACCAAATGTAAAAAAACCTAATCATTAAAAAAAAAACAAAAAAACATTGCACTCGAGTGAAAATTCGTAAGCGTCTCTGATTGCAATGAATTTGTTAGGCGTGTGACAACTGTTTCTCTCCATCAAGCCTGGCTTCCAATTAGTGACAATGTGGCATACGCTGAGAGATGTGAGATTTCTCTGTGTGAACTCATTTTAAATTTGCTTACGCTAGTGAGAGAGTGCTCTGAACTGGGAGCTCAGAATGCTGAGCCTCATTTGCAAAAGATAACAGATGCAATGGTTTACACTCTTTGACAAACAAGACACATTTTCAGACCTATTTAGAGATGTCTACATATTTTTTTTTGCCATATACACAGATATTCTCCGTGCCGAGGACTTGCAAATATGACTCGTTGCGGGTTAGAGGAACATGTCTTTATGTGAATCACACATGTTTGTGAGGCTGTGGGGGACAAAAGCAGCACAATGTGCTTCTCATTCTTATTCACTCTATCTTCTATCCTTATAAAGCTTGAACTGCAGGGCCATTTCTCCTACTTTGCACATAGGGCTTGGCTGGACAGCTCACAGCTTTTTAGATAATACCACCATCAGTCAGGAAGAGAAATAAAAAATAATAACCAAAAAAAACCCCCATATCTTTAACCTTAGTATTAAGGCCCTCTTATCTCCAGTTCCAGCAGAATAAAAAGAGGAGGGGGGAAATCTGGTTCTGGTTTCCATTCCGATCTATAGTATAACAGTGTATCGGATGGCGTCACTCTTATCTGGCATCATTCCTCTGCCTTTCTGGGAATCCGGGTCTGGAACATCCTTTATCTGTGGCCCGGAATACTCATCCTCCTCCATCAGAGAAAGCCAATAAAGAGAGAGACAGGGAAACCTCAAATTCATGACAAATTCAATCTCCTTCACATAGCAAAGACGACCTGACGATTAGAAATAGCCTAAAAGCCTTTCTCTAAAGAAACTGGTTCTGTCAGAGTTGTTTAGCTGACGTTATGAGGCTGCTGAAGGAAACGTTTGAGGGGAAATGCAATTTAAAACCTCCTGACGCTCCTCGCTTTGAGTTTATTGAGAGCGAGCATAGTAAGCATGACTGCTATGTGAAAGTATGCAGTTTCCATATACACTTCACAATAAGCATGTTAAAATGGTTATTTCACAAAATATCTCCTAAAATATATCACTTAAAATGTGACAAAGGGCATTGTTGACATATGACAATGCACTGGAAAGAATGGACATTCTATTATTCATTATACTCCTTTTTTGAACACTAACGTTCTCAAACATTATTAAATTTTTGCTCTGAATACTATGTGAATGTCGAATTGTTGATATAGTATCATGAGTTGACTCAAGTTTTTAAGAGTGTACTGAACCATTACAACACATATATGCTTCATAAAGGTTCATAAAGGTACTTCCCACGGATTTCATTTACAAAAATTATTCAATCCACTGAAAGGTCCTCAAGTGATCCAAGAACCCTTTTAGCACCTTCATTTTTAAGAGTGTAGGTCAAAGTCCTCTCTCTAAGGGCACCATGAGAATCTCACCTACTCCAGTTGAGACTTTAAATTTACAAACTTCTGCTGAGGAAATGAAAGGGAAATTAGATCAGGTAAGTAAATGTAGCAGAAGGTCAAATGCTTTAAGTTTTGAGCGAAATTATTGAATTGAACTGCGTGTTGTCTCTAGCTCGTGGCTTGACAAGTGGATATTCATGATGCAACACATCTTAATAAACCAACCTGCAACAGTATATCCTCCTTCATTTACTAGATGGATGGATGGATCAATGGATAGATGGATGGATGGATTAAGTAGTGTAAAAAGGATGTTTACCCCTCCCTGGGCCCCTCCTCCTGGACGGATAGTTCCTAAGTGCTTGTGGATTTTATGTTGGGTGTATTTTATTGGGGAGAGGACAGAGCCAAGAGCTGTAAAATGTTGTGAGAAGGAGGAGAGAGAGGACAGGGGGTGGAGGCAATGTTATTGTAAATCCAATCTTTATTGAGAACGACACACAAACAGTCCTCCCCTCTCCCTCCTACCCCTCCATCTCCTGCTCACTCGCCCTGCCTCTCCCTCTTTCTATTGATCGACCTGCTCTCAGCAAAGTTTCAGGCAAGAAGGATGTTGGTACATGTGCGTTCTTGGGGAGTGTTAGGGTCTGCACTCCAATGCACTGCCTCTGTGGTCCATTTAAAGTCTGAAGTTTGTTCATTTGCTAAGCTCTAAAAGTGGTAAAGAAGATGCTAATCTGAAATAGATATAAGAAAACACAAAAAGAGCACTTGGCCTTGGTGCAATTACTAAATTCATTTGAAGTCACAAATCAGTGCTGAAACCGATCCCAAAGAAGAACATTCAAAGGTAACAATGTGTAAAAAACTCAATTAATGTAAGTTAATAAGTTACAGTTCCTGCACAGCTGTTTTTAACCTCCAGCCTTTCAGGGAGCTTTACAAAAACTGTCATTCCTTATAACAGCATTCGGCACTCTTTACAATTTAAGCAAATTGAAGCTTTCAGACAGCCTTCTATTTACTTGTCTTGTTGCTGGCTGTTTAACAATACGTGAGGAACCACTCATTTAACACAAATGATCAAGAGCCCAAGCAGATGAACTGACATGTAAAGCAGCGAAGGGGCACACTGGTCAATACATATTTCACAAAAACAGCACTGATTATTTTAATATGGACAAATGCTTTTCTCAGTACTATTTTGGCCCCGGGCAACTACATGTACCTGCATAAAATCATGCCTAATACACGGCACGATCAAAAAGTATGTGGTTAAATTATTAAACCTCTAAGAAGCTCAGAAGCACATTTTATTCAAAGGGAAAAAATATCAGCCAGATGTGATATTAATACTAGTACTTACATTAACCTATACAAGTACACTTTGTGCAAAAAACACATTACACTGCACTTGATGTCCTGAAGTACTTGAAAACAACAGCAGGTTATTTTATACATTTAATGTTTCCATGACAATTACATGCACACTCATTTGTTTGAACAGTTTGTGGGGATTTTCCAATATCATCTAGATCTGTATACAGAAACCTCACTAGATCTGTATACAGAAAAATGCACAGAAGGGAACATAAAATCCTCTACCATTCAGCAAAAATATTTCTGAGTTTAGAGGACAAAACCATCTGCAAAATGTAGCACAACAGTCAAACTAGTCTACATCCAGCACTCAAAATACCAGCAGCCTGTATAATACGGTATGCACATCATATGTCCAAAATTTCACCCTGTAATTGAAGTATTCAACAACTTCAGCTTTCTGACACATGAGCAGCTGTACACACACCACGGAAAAGCAGAGCCAATAGAACATTACTCTCTGGATCAGCCGCAAGCCTAAGGTCACCATGCCTGATGGCAAGTGCCAGCTGGAGGGGTATAAGCTCCCAAGCGTTCCACTGAAAAAAGGTGTTTTAACTATATCCTACAACAAAATCCTATATCCTACATCAAAATCAAAATAATTTTTATTGTAACTTATGTTTTGTAATTAAATAAGCTATCTGCTACTGTGTCTTTAAGACCAATACAATAAGCCCCCGACATTCACAAGGGTTACGTTCCAAGAGCACCCACGAATTGTGAAAAACCTGTGAATTTGTGGTGTGGTAAAAGAAAATGCATAAAAATGCCCATTTTTATAGTGTAAACTCTAACGGTACCCCCAAATATGCTCCCAAAACACTTTAATTTCATTTTAAACTCAGCTTAATACATTAACCTTAAAAAAAAAAACGTAAAGGTAAACCCGTATCCGTACTGTACAGTTTACACTGAACTGCTGTCTCCTGCAGTGCTAGAGTGTAAAATACCGATGTTACCTCTATACAGACAGTACTGTAATTCATGCAAGCGCGTTTCATGCAAGTAGGGTAAATACAGCAATTTCTTTTACAGTAAGAATAATACAGGGCTGTAAGAACAACAAAACAAAAAATGTGAGAACGCTCAGCAAAACTTTTATTATGCGGGAATGCTGGACTGCGTCTGCCAGAGATGCATCACAAGGCAGTAGCAAGTAGAAATAAATAACGCTCTCAGACAGGTTACTTTCAAACCTCCCGCCTCTTTATATTTACATTTATGTTACAAAATTTGTAAATTATATTTTTCTTAATCTAGCATGAAAATACGTAAAAAACTATATATTGCCACAAAAAAAGCATTTGCGGGGGGTTCTGCGAACAATTATTAGTTCGGTTCTAAGAAAAAAATCTGCAAATGACTGAAGCTGCGATCTCTGATCCACGAATTACCGGGGGTTACTGTATATGTAAATAACCTCTGTTCAAACTAGCAGCCTTGCATTGTGCCTAATTCAAAAAGCAGACTTAACTGAAACATTGTTTTTAACCTCACTGAGAATAGGTGGAGCTAAGCTGTTATAGGCTTTACAGCATATAACAGCTTTGTTCATGATGTAACAAAAACAGTAAATTCAAAACTGGCTTGTATTCTATTTTTGTAACTTTTTGAAACATTACCAGTGTTTATATATGGTACAGTACATTTTTTAAAAAAGGGAAAAGTTCATTCAAATTAGCAGAACAGAATCTGTCTTACATTCTGTTAACTTCTTGTATGGGGTTCACCAAACTAAACGTCAAGCCCAATTCCTAACTTTTTTTTATTAATATTTTTACTGTACTGGGATGGAGAACAATAGAACTGCTTTCTCTGAGGTGGTGGAGCTTTACACAGTGTTTTTGGGAGGAGCTGGAAAGATGTTTGTGATCCAGATGTAATCATCTAACATCAATACACGGCCTTACTAAGGTGCTTGTGACTGCAATCAAAAGTTCCAACATCTATTAAAAAGCTTTCTCAGAAGAGTAGAGGCTGTTACTGCACCAAAAGGAGACAAATTGCCTCTTAATGCTCTTGATTTTAGAATAAACACAGGTAGAGCAGATGTCTACAGGTAGTGCACCCATTGGAATGTTACTGATAAACACTGAAACAAATTCAACATGAAATAAACATAATGAAGGAAGATACCCCATCTGACTTCTCCTAAGGCACTGTTACCACATTTTATGCAGATGTTGCACAAATTAATAGCATATTTTAGTTTTTAATTAGTTTTTTCTATTGAGCAAAAGGCATAAATTAACGTATTCAGTTAAGCAACATGCCAGCTGCAAAACTATTATCCGCTTCTAGGCAAGCTCCCATTCAGTCTTAAGGAGAATGTTCATGTAGCCTGAAAATTACAGGTGTTGCTGCAGAACTGTCTCTGAAGTAATGAAACACATCAATCACCTTTAATCATAATTTAATAATTGCACATTGTCACTGAAAACAGCTTAATTGCAATTATCATTGTTATAATTGTGCACTCCTAAGTTGTACCTTTGAGGCTTCAAAGTCATTGGATTTCACAGTGATTCTGGTCCTTGATCTCCTTCCACTTGCTTCTCCTTCCTGCCTCCAAGCCTGCCTCAGTTCTCAGTGTACAGGTGACGTACGTTACCGTATGACAACAAAAGTAACAGCTTGGCGTGCAGGCATGGACATGCTTATGCATGTAAAGAGGGGACAACGGAACTTTTATGCAACTGGTGAAGTAGTGCTTGACCCTGTGGCTTTATTAAACTTACAAGGACCCACCATGGTGAGAAGGACTGGCACATTTTAACGTGTGTGTGTGTGTGTGTGTGTTAATACAGAAGTAAGTGCAAGCAAGCACTTGTGCAGCCTCACTCCTCTCCTGCCCATTGGATCAGTGCACACTTAGCAGTCCTGAGAAGTCCATTCCAGCATCCAAATTAATTACCTCTAGACAGTCTGTTAATCCTCACGCTTTTACACCAAGCCCCTGCGGCCAGTCGATCAATGCAGCCACAGGGAGGGATGAATCAGTGTGCTGTCACACAAACTCCTTCCCTTCTTACCTTCCCTTCCTCCCTCTCTGTTTCTTTTACACCCTTTAACTCCTTCACATATTCTATCCAAAACCTATCCTTGCACCGCCCACAAATGTGTTTCTTCATAGAACTGTTGGTTGGGTTGGACAAGCTCTACAGGATCCTGGGAAAAATTCCAATCAATGTAATATTAAGAATGGTTCTACAGTATATACTTCCAGTGCACATACCTACTTCACGTTTACACACGTTTATCTTTTGACTTTGTATTTACTTACAATATATATACACACATTACACACACACACACACACACACATACACACAGTGGTATGCAAAAGTTTGGGCACCCCTTTTTCTTTATAAATAATTGGTTGTTTGGATCAGCCATTTCAGTTAAATATATCATATAGCAGATGAACACAATGATATTTGAGAAGTGAAATTAAGTTTAAAGGATTTACAGAAAGTGTGCAATAGTTACTTAAACAAAATTAGGCAGGTGCATAAATTTGGGCACCCTTGTCGTTTT
>JBBJLS010000032.1:8561845-8579093 GCA_037577275.1 Bryconaethiops microstoma | reverse complement strand
TGTAACAGCACAGAAACAACATACACACCTACGGCAACACTGTAACAGCACAGAAACAACATACACACCTACAGCAATACTGTAACAGCACCGAAACAACATACACGCCTACAGTCAACACTGTAACAGCACAGAAACAACATACACACCTACGGCAACACTGTAACAGTGCAGAAACAACATACTCACCTACGGGAACACTGTAACAGCACAGAAACAACATACACGCCTATGGCAACATTGTAACATACAGAAACAACGTATATGCCTACAGCAACACTGTAACAGCACAGAAACAACATACAAGCCTATGACAACACTTTAACAGCACAGAAACAACATACACACCTACGGCAACATTGTAACATACAGAAACAACGTATACGCCTACAGCAGCACTGTAACAGCACAGAAACAACATACACACCTATGGCAACACTATAACAGCACAGAAACAACATATATGTGTGTGCGTGTATATGGCTGTGTCCGTGTGTGAGTGGATGTGCGTATATGTGTGTATGAGTGTGTGCATGTGTGCCTCTGATGCGTGCCTATGTGTATGCGTGGGTGTATGTGTGTATGTGAGTGTTTGTTTGTGTATGTGTGTGCATGTGTACACGTGTGTGTGTGTGTGTGTGTATAAGTGTGTGCATGTGCGTGTGTGTAAGTGTGTGCATATAAGTATGTGCATGTGCCTGTACAAGTGTGTGCCTGTGCCTATGTGTATGCATATGTGCACGCGTGAGTGTGTGTGTGTGTGTGTGTACACGTGTGTGTATACGTGTATGCATGTGCCTATGTGTATGTATATGTGTAAATGTGAGTGCGCATGTAGTGTCTGAGTTTGTCATGGAATGTTTTGCAATGAGGGTGAGGGGCCACAACCACGCCACCCCCGGTGCCCAAGGAAGACCGATGGATGCCAGCCACCGGCCCCAGGATTTGGCAGGTGCCCCCCCAAACCCTCCACTAAACCCCCCACCCCACCAACCCTAATCCCCCATCACACCCAACCCTCCCCACACCGCCCCACCCACCCCCACCTTCTGACAGTAGCCCAAGGAAGGACGAATGGTGAACCAGCGATAGGGTCCTGGGTGCCCATGGCTCACTGATGTGTGGGGAAGAGAAGGCTGGCCTGTCTGGTCTGATTACACAGAAGAGTTACTGCAGCACAAATTACTGAAAAAGTAAATAATGAATAGGTATGAGAACACACAGTGCAACACAGTTTGCTGCGTAACTGCAGACTTTACTATATATCTGTTCCTTTCTTCTGCAAGAAGGGTACTGAAATAGGCTGGTGCTGACATGTTATGTTAAAGCTGTTTCAATACATGGTGTCCTGAAACGTCCATTTCACTCCCATTCAGGTGTTCCCCACGAGGGGCGTGGCCTTCCCTCCTATGACGCACAGCACTCGTGTGGGTCAGTGTCTAAATCTAGCGGACATGAAGTGCTATAGCACGAAGACAGCACTTTTTAAATATATTTAATGTTTTTTTCATTCTTTAAACAAGAACAATAAACAGGATGTATAAAAGGGTAAAAAGTGGATGAGGAATCTAAATGAGGATAAAACAGTGTTGATGAAAGAGAAGAGGAAATTAAATGCAAATGAAACGTTGTTGCAATTTATGATACAATCTTGAAACTTAGTAATAAACCATTTTCGCTTTTAAGAGCAGCACATTTTATGTCCTTACAGTCATGCCTAGTATTTTTAAAGAATCAGAACTTTTTATAAGTTTTACTTGATAAGTAGATGGGGAAATTAAATGCAGATGATACACTGTTACAATGTTGTAACTTAGTAATAAACTAGTTTGTTTTTGTTAAGAACAGCACATTCCAGTATTCTTACAGCCAAGCCTCGTATTTCTTTAAAGAAACGGAACGGTTTATGACTTTGACAGCAATGTCCAACGGAGGATTATTTATTTTAATATAAAGGAGACTCAGACTGCCTGTGTTGATATCACGCTGCCATATTTGAGGAGGGAGAGGCGCTGCGCCAGGATCTGCGCCATATGTGTTTGGGGCAGTCTGTTGGGTCAGATAGAGGGTTTGACGCTGTGCCAGCTGGATCAGAGTTATCTGGAAAAACAAACCGAGGCGTATAAAATACAAGACCTTTGTGAGCGTCGGTCTTTTCTACACTGAAGCCCGGGCAGAATGGAGGTCAAGCTGAGGCGCTGTAACCCTGTTTTCGCATGCTTTGTCCTGGCGGTGGTTTGCTCGGTTTGGGCTGTGGAAGATGGCTTAGACCTGCCGCAAATCCCAGGGGCTCCTGTGGGCGTTATCGAGTCGGACCAGGGGCTCCTGAAAGCGGTGAAATTCGCTGAACAGCGATACAACGTCGGATCTAACGGAATCCACGTCCGCAGAGTCAGCAGAATAATATCGGCCACCAAACAAGTGAGACTCGTTTTTAATGTTTTCTAACGTATATTATGAGATTGTTATTTGTATTTGATTATTAAAGTAATAAGTATTGAGTTATGTTCATCTTAGTACATTCCGGGGACGCGGCTATTAATTGAGGCTTTTATGGACCCTTAGGGAGAATTCAGTATGTGGCTTTTGCGATGTAAACAAAGCACAGACCTGAACAGCTCCGGGCCTGTGCAGTCATGTACTTACATACTGCGTAGACTTTGCGCAGCAGCTCACATCGTTACCATGCCAGTTGAGGTCCATTCTGTCTGTTTTCAGATCGCTGCTAGAACATAACCGCGTTTAAACCTGCCTGTTGAGCAAGCCAGGCTTATAACACCTCGCAAAAGTTGTAATACCAGTGTTATTAACCAGCTGTAAACACCACAGTAGCGTTCACGTTTTCAACAACACGCAATCAGCTGGCCTATGCATCATTATTCTGTATTGCCCGCTAGAGAGAGCGAGGTAAGTTGTGCTCTCATGGACTCCTGGCCACTAAAATATAAATTTGAATTAAATCACGAGTGTTGTAACACCAGCGTTATTAACGTGTTGTAAACACAATAGTGGTGTTCGGGTTTTCAACACCACACAATCATCTGACAAATGCATCATTACTTTGTCCTCACTTTTTTGTGTGTGTGATTCGAGCAGCTGGTGAAGGGAGTGAGGTACAGCATCACCGTCGAGCTTGGACGAACCCAATGCAAGAAGTCTGAAGTTCTGGATATCTCTGAGTCTTGTGAGTTTTTCCCAGAGCCCCACAAACAGAAGGTGAGCAACACGTCCAATTAAACAATGGGGTAAATAACCGTGAACTCTTTAACGGCTATTAAGACTGTAGTCATTTTAAGGCTTGCTATTTTTTAAAATATTTGAAATCTACTCTGCAGCTTTTATAATAGAGGTTACCTAAAAAAACACCCCTTTATGGGTTACAGTTCATTATTATAACAGGGTATACTTGATCAGATGAGAGAGAGAGAGAGAGATTTGTTATCTCTCAGTAATAGAGGAAGGGCTGCGTAGTCACTTTGCCCTCTGCTGTCTTCAAATGAGGCACACAGTTCATATCTATTTGATGAAACCAGTAATCTTTCCTCCACAACAAACATTACACAGTGTCCTGGTGTAAGCACCACTAACCACACAAACGCCTGCAAGGCAGTAGCTGCAGTGTTTGTCTTCAAATGGCCTTGATTTAGACCCGTGTCCCAGTACGTCTGCACACTCGTCATGTGGCTCAGGATCATGTGATGAATGAATACTTTAAGCTCATGACTCTTGCACATAATCCCTCAAGTTCCATTACTGTGCTGTGTCTTGGAGATCACGTGGAGAGCAGGACTGTAATTTTGAAAAAAAATCTTTTTCTCTGTCTTTCTCTCCCTCTGTTTGTGTCTCTCTCAATCTTTTTGTCTCAGACGGAAGTGTGTTTGTTCGAAGTGTGGGACATTCCTTGGCAGAACAAGTCCACTCTGCTTAAACAGAAATGCCAGCCTGCAGGTCAGTTCTCTACCACAGCACAGTACTGAACACTAAAATGATGGAAAGACATACACACAACTGCACACAACACAAGCCACTACAGAAATGTACAAAATCCCATAAACCATGTGCTGAAAAAGCAATGGACTGTATATAATTGACTATATTTAGTTGTGCCCATGGATAAATATATCCTGTTGCATTACAAATGTATTGCCAGGTGTATGTGGCGAGAAAAAACATTTTTGCATTTTTTGTTTTTTCCAAATTTACTCTTTTAAGTCCCGTTCCACCCACTAGCTAGGCCTCCCCTATTCTGCTGAGAAACAGAAGGCTAGAACTTTCTTCCTCCTGGTCACACACCACTGCATCTTTTCAGACTGCTCCTAACACATCGTCAGTGCACAGCTCGGCACACCTGGAGGAGAACAGTAACTGCTAATTCTGATATGTCATCTAACACTCACACTGATTAGCACCCTGATGAGTAATGGGGGGAGCCATCCCACCCTCCAGAGACAGCGAGGCCAGTTGTGCTCTCCTGGCCAAAGATGGCTAAAATACACATTAAGTTAACCACACTGTTACAGTGAACACAGACTATGTGTCATTTTGCCTGATACCTCAGCTTGTGGACAGTCACAAGTTGAAACTGCATGCCACTTCACTGCCATCTGCTTCATTTCTCAGTTTTAAAGGAGACCCCAAAAGTTGTGCATGTTCCCCTCTCACGCGGCAAGCCCACCAAGGTAACGTGTACTTCAATGTGAATCAATATATATTTACAAACAAATAAATTACCGGTGAGCCTTCTTAGCTCTTCTGTTGCTCTGTTTGGTCTTCACAGGAATCTCTGGAGCTTCTGACGAAGTTTAAGGACTTCATGGTGACATACAACCGTACATACAGTTCTCAAGAGGGTAATCAACATCACTACTTTCTTAATCCTACATTCATCATTATGATCTCATCACCTGAAAGATACTATTATACTGCTCAACCTATCCTTAAATGACCCTTTGACCTCTGCAGAGACTGAGAAGCGTCTGCGCATTTTCCAGCAGAATCTTAAAACTGCAGAAACCTTGCAGTCCCTGGACCAGGGCACTGCTGAGTATGGCATTACCAAGTTCAGCGACCTCACAGGTGTGTGTGTGTGTGTGTGTGTGTGTGTGTGTGAGACAGTGCTGCAGTTTCCTCGCTTTTGTCTGTCTCTTCTTGTTTTCATTCTCTCTTTTCTTACTCTTTCCTCATTCTCATTCAATTTTTTCTCTTCTCTTTCTCATTCTCTCTCTCTCTTTTCTCTCCTCCCTGTTTCTTTTTCTCATTCATTTTTACCTCTTCTCCCCTTTTTTCTCGCATTTTAAGCATTTAGCTGTTTTTCTGTATAAGTCCAGTAGTGATGCCTTCATACAGATCTTAACTCTCTCCCTTTGTCACACTGTCTTTCTCTCTCTTTCTCCACATCTCTATTTCCTTCCATTTAGAGGACGAATTCAGAATGATGTACCTGAACCCCATGTTGAGTCAGTGGAGCCTGCAGAAAAAAATGAAGCCAGCGACCCCAGCCAGCAAGGCAGCACCGGAGAGCTGGGATTGGAGAGAGCACGGAGCTGTCAGCCCCATCAAGAATCAGGTCAGGAACATGAATCAACCTGAGGGATTCATTTTCACTGGATGAAGCAGTGGGGACATGGCTTTAAATTATTAATCAGCTGATGAATCTCCAGGCACCTTGATTTAAATGAATGAATCTATTGCCATATTAGAATTTATAGCCTGTCAGCCCTGGCGGCTCCTACAGTGGAAACATGACTCACATCTGTACTTCAATAAAACATCAGATATGATTTACCCACCCACTAGATTTATTCATCTACAGACTCAAGAAACTAGTCACACTCTGACAAAGCTGAATGACGTGTGTTTCAGGGCATGTGTGGCTCCTGTTGGGCGTTCTCTGTCACTGGGAACATTGAAGGCCAGTGGTTCAGAAAGACTGGACAACTGCTGTCTCTCTCAGAGCAAGGTGGGAGGCAACGTTGGATTTATGACCCTTTTCTTTATTATTTTTTCAACAGTTCATATTGTGTTGTAGTCATTGGCTTACCTCTGTGTCTGTTACAGAGCTGGTGGACTGCGATAAGCTGGATCAGGCTTGTGGAGGTGGACTTCCATCCAATGCATATGAAGCTATCGAAAATCTTGGTAAGAAACTGACTGAAACGAATAAGACACACTTGTTCTATAACACATTATTAACGTATACATTGTATAAAAAATGTAGGCTTCCAGGATGAGGTTTTGCCTTTTGTTAGTCTAATAATGTGTTTTGATGCTTTTGCAGGAGGTCTTGAGACAGAGACAGACTACACCTACACTGGACACAAGCAGAGTTGTGACTTCTCCTCTAGGAAAGTGGTGGCCTACATAAACAGCTCAGTGGAACTGTCCACAAATGAAAATGGTGAGAGACAGGGAGGGAGAGAGAGAGAGAGAGAAAAAAGGCAAAATTTAGGTCTGTTTATTGATTATATTAGTAATCAATTAATCTACTGATTATTTTAACAATTAAAGAGATACTCATAGGCCAAACTATAAATTGGACCTCCTAATAACAAACTATGTAGAACCTTTAAAAGATTCCCAACACTTTGAAAAGGTAATCTCGGAAGCCTTTAAAAAACTTGTTTTCTTGGATTTGTCGTAGTTTTCTCCCCAGTTAGTCATCTCCAATTCCACCCACCCATTAGATCTTCCCCAATCACTCAGTGCCATCAACATCAGAAGTGTGAAGGCTAGCATGTGCACGGATTAAGCCAATTGTGTTTTCTTGGACTCCTGGCCATGGATATCTGTAATATCATTTAGATCATACTTGCGATTTCCTGATGATAGGGACAACGTCTAGATTAGTTAGGAGCCACAAAACATTGCAAAATATATGTGTGGCAAAAAATAAATATGAGTTAGAGTGTCCATCAGTCTTTGTTTGTTGCTGTAAGAGACCAGTAGGATAATTTAAGATATGCATTACTGTCATTCATATTACACCTAATCATTACAGATTCCTCAAAAATGCAAATTTACATTTTGGAAAAGCTATGCAATAGCAATATTAGTGACCTGAAATCTCTCCCTCTTGTTATGTTATTCAGAAATTGCTGCATGGCTGGCCGAGAAGGGCCCTGTTTCAGCTGCCCTCAACGCTTTTGCCATGCAGGTAATACAATCTTTCTGTGGATCTTAATTTCTCTCTGTCATTCTAAGAGCATAAACAATTTAAATTATATTTGAATTTAGATTCTTTTTTTAATGAGATAAGATTATACTTTTACATGGTTGCCATTTCAGCAAAAGGTCTAATGTGGCCAGATTTTTTGGATAAAGTCTAATGTTTAGTCATGGAATATAAAGGATTTCAAATAGATTTGACACTGAACTGAGAATATACAGTACCTGACTAATTTTAATCTCTGACCTGGAAACCAGGCCCAAATCTTTCACAGTAGGGGTCAAAGTCTATATGTGGTTTACTCAGTAGAATTGATGTGATTTCTCTCTGTGGTCGATTTATACGTTTGGATTTTGGTCTCTGGACTGTTCTTCCATTTGATATTCCAAGAACTGGATGTCACCCAGAAGCCAAAACATGGATGTTTTCTGCGGCACCACTCCTTTGTGACTGTTTAAAGCACTCTTGATCATCTCTTATAGTCTTTTGACCATGTCTGTCCACGCAATTGTAGTTCTACAGAAAAGGAATCTCTCACCCTCTGAAGATATTCTGCAACCCCTGGATGATTGACCACGCAGTGCTACTTGTTGGATATGGAGAACGTGAGTTATTCTGCTAATTTCTGCTAAAATAAATAAACACATATGCTATATAATATATAATATGAATCTCCAGAGAATGTGGTTAATACATGATTCTGCATTGCCTTTATGCTTGCTAAATTCATGTTTGTTATGGTGCATTGTGTTAGACGGTAAATGACAAAAAGTTTCATTGTCCTATAGTCCGCTCATCATTTCGACAAAGGGATATTTTGCAGTAAATCATGTTCTCTTCCAGTTTTGACATTTTTTGTCAAAGGTTAATTTTTCATTGTACCTGTGTACAGGTAATGGCACTCCATTCTGGGCCATTAAGAACAGCTGGGGAGAAGACTACGGCGAGCAGGTGAGGGGTACACTAGGCCTGTCCTGTCTTGATTTAAAGACACATAGCTCTACTGTAGGCTCAAACAGTCTAATCGAATGTTTGAATAATTATTCTCTGGGGGAAAATCATCTTTACACAATTCTCCACTTACCCCAGATGTAGTCAGCCAGAAATGTTATGGTGTTCAAATGTTTTGCTTTTTTAGTTCAGCACTGGAGCTACAAGCCTAACATTGCTAGCATTAGAAGATAATAACTACCCAAATCTTTCCTGTAAATACCAATAACCTCTTGCAACCTACTGAACTTTCACCGTGAACTATTAAACTGAACAAAACATGAACATGTAGACAATGATGTGGGCTGCCATTTTAGACCACAGGGTCTATTTTTAGAAACCTCAGGAGCTGGAGTACTGATCCACAATCAGAATTTGCAGCATCACTCCTCATAAATACAGGGGAATCTGGTCAGAGATCAGTCAGTTTCAGCCATAGTGTTGTTTAAAATGGCTGTAGTAGTGGAATTTAGTTCATTTTTATAGCAAATAGCTAATAAGTCACACTGCGTCCTAAACCACATCCACAAGTCTGCACCACTTTAAGAGGTGGATGTGACTTGAGTGGGTTGAGAGAAGTTATAGGCGTGTGTTTTTGGAAAAATTTTCGGTGACTATTGACTTCTAATACAGCGTAAGCCCTGTAGCTCCAATTTTGGACTCCGAACATGTCTTGGCCGATTGACTAGATTTGGTTGGAGAGTTGTTTTTTCGCTGGGAACTTCTGACTGAGATTCTGTTTAATAATTGATGGAAAGATCCACAAAAAATAACATTCCTTGGTTTCTTATGCTTTTTCTCAGGGTTACTATTACCTGTATAAAGGATCCAGACTGTGTGGAATTAACAAGATGTGTTCATCTGCAGTGGTCGACTAGGAGCGACACACACACACACACACACACACACACACACACAGAAACTCAATCATTCTACACAAAAATAATACTTTCATTTGAGTGGATATTTGTCGTGATACACACATTCACAAAGCTATGAACATACAAAAGAAAACCATTCATATGTGATGACTATTATCAGGACATTGTTCTCAGTAGCTCAAGCTGTGACTTGTAAAGTGTTTGTCTCTAGGGCATGTTCATTTATAAATGAGGATTTTCTCAATGGGCGGCTCCCCCGACTGACTTGCCCAGACCGAACCTGCCCTGTCTGACGATACTTGTATGAGCAAGTTTTCACCCCGGTGCTTTTGTTAAGCTAATTTCAACAGCATTCTAAGCTCTGTGATGTGGCAGATATCCGTTTGTATGTTAAGTGCTGATCTCAGATTGGTGTAGGGTTGTCACTATTGAGTAAGATTAAAAATCTGGTGTTGATTTTAACCACTAAAGGCCGAACGATAAAAGTGGCCTTCAGAAACATAAAAAACACTATTGATTGATGGTATTGATATTTGGCATGGAGGGGTTTTAGATTAGCAGTGCAATAGCAGCGGCAACACTAGTGTTCTGAAGCTCAACCTTCTTTGCAGAGTTTGATAAGCGAATTTAAAATCGCCAGCTCATGACATTAACAGCTATAAAATGTATCCGTACCTGGATCATGCATTTGCAATGCACACATATTCTGAAAGGAAGTTGGAGGATCACAGTATCAGTACCTCACATAAGCTGCATTTCCGTTACACACATAACATGCAAAAATCTAGTCAGTTACTGTGAATAGAAAGTCCAGATGATTTGATTATACTAGCTTTTAAACTAATATTTAATTTATGTTTTCAGGAAATTATGTGATTTATGTTTGCTTCTGGGTTTTATGAAGAGAGGAATATTTAGCTTTTCAGCTCTTTGTTGTGAAGGTTCATGGGTGAAATATGTTTCTGTTTCACAGCGTCATAATCTGCTGACTGCATCATGCTTCTTATTGTAGAAGCTGCTCGGCAGATACTGATGACTAATGAGAGTGTTTCATTCTGCCAGTGTTATAAACCACTGAAAATGAGTTCATTATTATTTTCCTAGGCTCCACATGAGTTCTAAACAAATTTAAAAGAATGAGAAAAGGTATAAGATGATCATTGAAGAACTGGGACGCAAGTTTACGGATGTGTGTGTTAACAGTGGTTTATATTGGTAACTTGATTGGAGACTGGGGACTTATACGCAATGTATGCAATGATCATGACTCATCAGTAAATGCGGCATAAGAATATCTTTTTAATTTGATTTTGATTTGTGTTGGAAAGCTCTGTAGATAATTTATGTTCCTTTGCATGGTTTCAAAGGCTGATGAGCATGGATCATGCTCATAAACATGGAAAGCTGTAGAATAAAGTCCCCAAACTTCCCATAACTTTGTGCTATATTTGTTTTTTGTCTTTAGTGTCATTGTTCGGATCTGTTTCAGTATTGCAGTGTGGCAAACAATTCAATACTTTAAACATGTTTAAAACTTCATGTAAGTAAGCATTAAGCTGGAATTTAAATTTGCCCACATTCTTAAGAATAAAGGTGTTAAGGGTTTTTTTTTGGAGTGATGCCCTCTAAAGAACTTTTCAGTTCATTTTTAGAAAAACATTGTAATTGAGTTGTGTGAAAAACCTTTTAAATTTGATTAATTAATGTACATCTCAGCCAAGAGCCTGTATTTCAAGAGTCTGTGGGCAAATAAAATAGGTAATTTAAAATAAATTTCATCTCACTAATTCCCCCTTCAGAATTTGTTGGATAGTATTGTTAAAATATGATTTATAAGGAATGAAACTTTAGAATTGTGACTTTACACAGCAGTATTCCTTAAAATGATTTTGTTGCAACTATTATAAGTTTACAAAAGTAAGACTAATGGAATTACAACAACAAAATAGTCAGTACTGTGCAAAAGCACAATACATTTTGTTTTGAATCACCTTGTTGGTGCAAAAAGACTCTCATCTTCAGTCCAGTCCCTGAACCTGACCAGTTTCAGAGGAATGGACTGAAGATGAGAGTCTTCAGGAAGGTCTTTAAGAAAGCTTGGGGAACTGTTCCTCAAAAATATATTAAAAATACAAGACAGTCTGTCTCTTTGGAAGCAAAGTTATGTAAAAATGAGGGGTGTCTCAAGACTTTTACACAATACTGTAAATGACAAGTCAGATTAGATCAAGTAGGTAGGTGTTTACTGTCATTTTAAACAGTACACAGTGAAACAACCATTCCTCCATGACCATGATGCAAAATACAACATGACACTACACAAGACAGCGAACAGTATTATAAGGATAATGAAATAATTTTTGTAATTAATGTAAATGTAAGTAAAAGTATATGTATGTACATGTATATCTGTAATGTAAATGCAATGTATATGTATACGCACACACACACACACACATATATATATATATATATGTGTGTGTGTGCAATATAATACATTGATCAATTATCTTTACAATTTTGAAAGTCTTTAATAATGAGGCCCTTAAGATGACAAGGGTCTCTCTTTATGACAAATTGCATGTTACATCGCACAACTTTAAATCCAAAACGGCATTTATCCTCCTTGCCCCTTAAAATGATAGACACACAACAGAGACGGGTGTTAGTTTGAGTCCTCAGTCTGACTACATTACCCACAATGCTTATGCTCGCTACAAGCACGTTCCACAGGAAATAAGCGGCACATGAGGTCGGCGCATTTAAGAGCTGCACTACGTCTGAAATTAATCTCGATGCACCAAACAGTTATACCCAGAATAAGTCCAAGGTTATATGTAGAAATTCTAGGTAGGTAATTCTAAAGAAATACGGACTTTATGGTGTGAATGGATGCGTAAAAAAGCTGGTTGTTTGCTTAGAATCGTGCTAGCCATCCAGCTAAACAACATTTAGCCATTCTAGCAAAATCGCTAGCTGCCTAGCCGGCTCTGTGTACGTCAGACTGAGCCGCAGTGTTATGTAATAACTATTTATTAAATATGCCTTCATATATAATTGAGATCTGTTCTGTCAGAGGTTATGGCAGTGTCACTAACTCCACAGTCAAAGCGTTGCAGGTTCTTCAGTGTGCTGTTCAGAAGAGTGGCGTGAAGTTCACGGAGTTATTTATGGGCGAACCCAGTTTATAGTGTGGAGTTCTTTAGAGAAGCTAACTTGAGAGAATCAGATGTGGACCAGGCTTGTGTGCGTAATCAAATCAAAATCTTTTATTTGTTATCCTTCATATGTACTTGGTTTCTGCTAATTTGCATTCCTAAATGGAGCAGGTCTAGACTAGGTAATCTAATGTTTATTAGTCTATGCAGAAAAGTAAGCCTTCATAAGTGTACCAGAACTCTTGACACTTTACATCCTGACAATATCACGGTAAATAGACCTTTGATTAAAGGGGGAGAAAATAGGTTTGTTTGACAAGGATCTTGTTGGTTTAATTTCCTCTGCTGAAGCTTTATGCTACATGCTGGAAAATGATTGCCCACTCTTGGCTCATTTTTGCCCAAATCATATTACTCTCACAGATAGCAGAAATTACAGGGCTCACAGTCAAAGATGTCTCGGGCAACCAAGCGCAAGCATGTGGTCAAGGAGGTTCTTGAAGACTATGTCACACCCAGCGAAAGCCAGCAAATCATGAAGGTGAGACAGAGATGCTTACAGTATCCTTTCACTATTTTTTTTTTCTCAATTTCTCATACTTTGAAAAGTATGTCATTTACACCTTGTAGAAATGTCTTAACAAATAGACAAGTATAAATGATTAAAAATTACCTTAAACGCCTGAAGTTGAATGTTTTCTTCTTTTAAGTTTTTTTTTTTTTTTTTTTTTTTTTGAAGTTGCAATGATTTACATACACTGATCAGGCATAGCATTAAAACCTCCTCCCAAATACTGTGTGCCCTTCTGCCAGCAAAATGGCTGACCCTATCCCATCGAGGCATGGACTTCAACAGTGTTTAGGTAGGTGGTACGTGTCAAAGTAGCATTCACATGAATGGCAGGACTCAAGATTTGTCAGGAGCATCACACTCCCTCAATGCGTACTGGTTCTATCTCTTCTCCACGCAGGCAACCTACCTAAACACTGTTGGACCAGGCACACCTGTTCATGGCAACAGTATTCCCTATGACAGTGGTGTGTTTCAGCAGGATGATATGCTCTGTCACACTGCAAACACAAATGTTCAGGAATTTTTGTGGGGGGGGGGTGGGAACCTGACAACTAACAGAACTTACTGCTAATGTCTTGGTGCCATAAATCACAGCACACCTGAGGTCCTGTGGAATTCATGCCTCAACAGGTCAGAGCTGTTTTAGCAGCATAAGCCTAACTCTGTGTTAGGCAGGTGTGTAAATAAGCTCTGATGTAATAGCACCCCAAGAAGTTGTTGAGTATTTGACTTATTTAGCACTCCATATTTTACAGATCTTGGGAAGCAATGGGAATAATCTCCATGAGGCTGTAACTGACAGTGGTGAGAAATTTTTGCTCAGCATGCCAACAAAGTTCCGCAAGAACATCTGGATCAAAAGAGGTTGGTTTAAAATTTGCCACCATCGAATTTTCATTTTTTTTTTTCTGTATGTGAATTTGAATTGTTCAAAACTGTTTCTTCACCCTTTCAGGTGATTTTGTGATTGTAGACCCTATTGAGGAAGGAGACAAGGTGAAAGGAGAGATCAACTTCATACTGTACAGGGACCATATCCAGTATCTGAGGAAACTCGGCGTCTGGTGAGTTTGTTCTGATCTTTTTGTCAGTGAAGTGCTTTGAATGTTATTCTAAATAGGGTAATCATCATGTCATGCAGGCCAAAAGGGTTTGAGGCAAGTGGTGAGTCCGAGGAGCAAAAGAAGGGACCAGAGAATCTACTGGGTGGGAGTGAAGACAGGGAGCAGGAGGAAGAGTGCGACAGCAGTGACTCTGAAGATGACCGCGACCTTTTTGTGAACACAAACCGAGCCACTGTTCTCTATAGCGAGAGTGATGAGGACTCAGATGAAGACGAGGAGGAGGAGGATGAAGAAGAGGAAGGAGCAGAGAACCTTTAGGCGATCAGATCAGTTTAAAAAAGGTTTAATCTCATGCCGTGAACAGCTTTAAAGAAGGTTACACAACATGCTGAGTTTAGTTACGTTCCCGATTTGTGGCCGCTGTTGTATTAAAACTCAATAAACAGATTCATTTGAATGGCTACAACGGACAGTATAAAATTAGTAATGGGATTATTTTTTATTTCCTTTCAAATGCCCTGGGACAAGTTTCTCAGACTTGTATGAATCAAGTCTAAGCCTAGACTGAAGGATTTTTAGGGTATGACTTACCACTGGCATTGCAATGAGACAAGATTGGGTTTAATAAATGAAACAAACACTTGTTTTCTTTGTTTCATTTGGGGAACCATATAAGACTGAATTGTGGAAAGTTACTTCACCTGATGTTTCCAGGTGAAAATAAACATGTTACCACAACACAATGAATCTTCGTGTAGTATGCTGATGTGTTGAGAAAAACCCTCTGTATAATTTATGTACATATGGCAATAAAGTCTTTTTGTTTTGTATAAATGTGTGACTTTTAAGATGCATTATATCTGCCAGAGGGCAGTATGACATTGTGACAAATGACATCACAAGCTTTTTTGAGCATACTATGTTTATGGTCAATACTTGAAATGCAAAAAATGAACTGCAGTGCATTGTGACTGAGTGAAATACTGCATGACAATGATTGTATACACTGTTTATAAAACCATTTTTTTCCCCAAAGTGGCCCTGTTCTGTTCCAGTTATCAAATTTTCACTAAAAAAGTAAATAGTGCTGCATATTGTGTATCATGAAAAGATCTGATTTGCCACATCACCTGTCACATTTTTTCAATATATCAGAAACATATCACTGCAGTTACGATTCCTAATCTAAACAATGTGTTGAACTGTGAGGAGAATGAACTCCATAATCCACTTGGAAAATCTCCCCAAAACGTTTAATGCATATTTTACTGTGACCTTAAAAGGCATCATAAATATGCACAAAACCTACAGATCTATAAAATATTTTGGGACCATTGGGGTATTTCACTATCATGTGTGAAATACAGTAATCCCCTGCTTTTCACACAGGTGTATAGTGAAAAAACGCGTTGTGTATTGGTAAAAAAAAACAAACAAAAAAACCCCTAAAATGCCTATTTTTATATTGTAAACCCTAAATATGCTCCCAAAACACTAATTTAATTTTAAACAAAGTTTATTACATTACACTTAATGAAAATATAAAGGTAAGCCCATACAGACTGTACTGTAATTAATGCACAGCATTTTCTTTGGTATGCACTGCCGTTTTCTTTGGTATGACAGGTAAATATAGTAATAAATTACTGTCAATTTTTAGTAATAAAAATACAGTAAAATGTAGGGATAATCATTTTTACATCAATAATTTACTGTTCATCAGCAGCGCATCTTATTCAGGGTTCTTCAGGAGGAGTACTGTATTGTAGAGACATTGGATGGCGACTGAGCTCAAAAGCCTCTTTTAAGTTAATTTATAGTAATAAAACTACTGGGCTTTAAGAAGAACAAAACGAAAAACCAGAGAAACACTCGAGATGAGTCAGGGGTGGACAAGCAATCTGTGCATTCTGGAAAAGAACGGCTGTCTGAAGCACGGCGGCCGTCGGCCTGTCTTTCTCGGCCGAGACGCAGACTCTGCCAGCTGGTGAAGAAAGTCCAGGCTGTTTTTCAGTCCCAGTCCGCCTCTGCTCTGAGTACGGCATATTTAACCATTTAACCATCCCAAAAGCATTTTGTTTGTGTTCTCATGACAGTACAAAAACATTTACACAGTTATATTTTATGGAAATGTAGCTGAATTTCTGTACATTTTTCTTAATAATTTAGAAGTAAAATGCGTAAAAAAAACATATTGCCACAAAAAAGGCAGCAAAAAAAAATGTGGAGAATATTTGCAGGTTCTGCCTTATTGTGGAGATTTCCGCGTAAAACTATCAGTTGTGCGTGTGATTTGTTTATTTTTTTGCCGGGCTTCGTCTGCTACGTTCCCTCGTCCTAGTGCTGGTTGTTTATGTTTGAGCCCGCCACTTAGCAACCCAGCACGAGGATGAGGGGGCATGACGTACAAGAATGAGGATGAGGGGGCGGGACGTTTTCCTGCTTATACCAAAGAAAACAACTGTGTGTGTGTGTGTATGTGCATGTGTGCGCGTGCGTGCGTGCGCGCGCGTGCATACATTTATAAATATATGCATTTATTTACTTATATTATGGGCAACCCCTTGCTTTCACTTGTCTTTTTTTTTTTTTTTCTCTCCCCACTTTCATCGCCCTCATCAGTGTTTCGTCTGCATGCTGGAGTCTGGCGCTGCAAGATATATGCAACATATCAGTATTGCAATTTCACTGCTATATTGCGATTAGGAAGCCTCTCAGTATATTAAAGGGTCCATATAATTTACTTTTCATTAAAAAGGCTTAAAAAATCCGTAAATATTGTTTCAAATGTTATATTTACTCTCCCCCATCCCTACAGACAATATATGTAAAATGAGCTACAAAAACAGCCTGTTTTCAAATCATAGTTTTTGTAACAAATCACAGGGGGGTGGACAAAACCTTACACTCTTCTCTCTCTCCTCTCTCCTCTCTCTCTCTTTCTCTCTCTCTCTCTCTCTCTCTCTCTCTCCCCCTCTCCCCTCTTTTCTCTCTCCCCTCTTCTCTTTCTCTCTCTTCTCTTCTCTCTCTTCTCTTCTCTCCCCTCTCTTCTCTCTCTTTTCTCTCTCTTCTCTCTCTCCTCTCTTCTCTCTCTTCTCTCTCTCCTCTCCTCTCTCTCTCGTCTCTTATTTCTCTCTCTCTTCTGTCTCTTCTTTCCTCTCTCTCGTCTCTTATCTCTCCCCTTCTCTCTCTCCCTCTCTCTCTTCTCTCTTCTCTCTCCCCTTCTCGCTCTCCCTCTCCTCTCTCCTCTCTCCTCTCTCCCTCTCTTTCTTTTTCTCCGCTCTTCTCTCTCTCGCTCTCTCCTCTATTCTTTCTCCTGTCTTTTCTTCTCTCTCTCCCCTCTCTTCTCTCCTCTATTTTTTTTCCTCTCTTCTCTCTCTCCTTTCTTCTCTTTCTTTTTCCTCTTTCTCTCTTCT
>JBBJLS010000032.1:8529173-8550504 GCA_037577275.1 Bryconaethiops microstoma | reverse complement strand
TTGCTCATTTGTAACCTTTACATACACACAGTCATTCTCTGCTCTTGTTACACTGCTATGTGTGTGTTTGTTTGTGTGTGTGTGTGTGTGTGTGTGTGTGTGTGTGTGTTTGTGTCTGTGCATGTGTATATGTTTGCCCAAACAAATACAGAAAAAAATAAACAAAAATATGACAATGCTAATATTGCACAGTCAGTTTGCTGGCCTTCATGGGAAGTACTGATTATTTCAGGTTGCGTTAACCTGATGTCCTCTCTGTATAGCTACTTACTTCAGCTGCAGTAAAATACAATAATAATGGGGAAAACAATCCTACCACTGTAAATTAATTACAAGTAATTAAAAACATGAATTCAATGTGTTCTGTTGAATGGTAAAGGCTGCATGGTTTAGCAATACAGAAAGTAACACACTGTATGAAACGCTGCTCTTTCCAGATGTTTCTTAACAGCACCAAGCCTGACTGCCTAACAGAGGGTGGAACTGTTCCATAGTATAGGACAGTTTAGAAAGTATCTACAGAAGGCCAGGACATTTAAGATCATAAAAGGAATAGACAGACAGTAACTTTCAAAACAAATAAAAGAGCTTTAAAATCTAACCTAAAAGATACAGAGGTGGATGCACCACCTTCTTAGCAGGTGTAATGTCAAACTCTAGACCTTTTCACAAGTTCTTTGCTCTAGAATAGCAACTAAATTCACAATAACATATGTCTGTAATGCTCCAAAAAGTGCAAACACATCACTGAAAATATTCCCCTACATTTCAAAACAAAATGGATAGTTGTTGTTTTATCTGTTTATGGTCCGAAATACCTGTTTCCCTTTGTATTTTGTGCATTTGGTTGCGGCGTTGTGTGATAAAGTGCAGACCTTGAACAAAACTACGAGAATCCGAGCCAATAATGTAACACATATCTATGACAGAAATAGAGTGCAGAGATGTTCTTCCAGAACTAAAGGCCAACCATGGAGAAATTATTGGGTCAAGAATGCAGGGGTCACAGACTTCAAAATATGAAATACATGGCTTAAAATGCTTACGAAATGTTATTCTGCAGTGTGGTCTGCTCATATTGTCAGTTTCTTAAGCAGTAATGTTAATCTGGTGGAATGCTTTTAAGTAGACTATAATTTAATGTATTAGCAAGTCTCACTGTCGTTAAAGCCACTTCTGCTTAATTTTACTTTGGTAGCATCAACTGTCCAGATGCATGCAAAAGGTAGCAATTTTGCTAAGTAATGAAGGTTGTATATGTCATTATTACATGTTTTCACATGAAGTCCCATGTGAAAAATGGTCTTAGGTACAACCAATTTGGGGGTTGGGGGTGAGGGAGTTGTAGGGGTATGGTGGGAGAGTTGATATGAGCTCTCTTTTGTTTTGTTTTGAATCCATGCTATTGCATTTTGAACCAGTTGGAGAGAATGTACTGTTTTTTAGGAAGCCCAGTAAAGAGTGCATTACAATAACCAATTCTGCTTGTAATAAATGCATGAAGTTTTTGTGCTTGGCTCTGGGACAGAAAAGGTCTAATTTTAGCAATGCTTCGCAAACATGAAACAGAGCTCAGTACTGGAAATACAGGCTTGGATGCGATGCATATAGTTTGGTTTGTGGGTTTGTTATATCTTTGTGCATCCTTTTATATACAGTGCTGTGAAAAAGTATTTGCCTTCTGATTTCTTAATTTTTTGCATGTTTGTCGCACTTAAATATTTCAGATTATCAGACCAAATTAAATATTAGACAAAGATAACCCAAGTAAACATAAAATGCAGTTTTTAAGTGACGATGTAGGTTTTGGACAGGAAAAAACTATACAAACATACATGGCCCTATGTGAAAAAGTAATTGCCCACCCTTGTAAAATCATGAAGTAACTTAATCACATTGTTTGGAAAGCTGAGTGCAATTCCACTTGCCACACCCAGGCCTGATTACTGCCAAACCTGTTAAATCAAGAGATCACTTACAAAGGAGACTAAAAGATCCCTGAAAAGGAGAGACATCATTCTGCGATCTAAAGAAATTCAGGAACAGATGAGAAACAAAGTAACTGACATCTATCCGTCTGGAAAAGGTTGCAAAGCCATTTCTAAAGCTTTGGGACTCCAATGAACCACGATAAGGGCCATTATTCACAAATGGAGAAAACATGGGACAGTGGTGACCCTTTCTAGAAGTGGCCAGCCTACAAAAATTACCCCAAAAGCTCAATGACGACTCATCCAAGAAGTCACAAAAGAACCCAGAACATCTAAACAACTGCAGGCCTCACCTGCCTCAGTTAAGGTCAGTATTCATGACTCAACCATAAGAAAGAGACTGTGCAAAAATGGAATGCATGGCAGAGGTCCAAAGCGAAAACCACTGCTGACCAAAAAGAACATAAAGGTTCATCAAAAAACTTGATGAAAAATCTTAATGATCCCCAAGTTTTTTGGGAAAATATTCTGTGGTCTGACGAAACAATAGTTGAGCTTTTTGGCAGGTGTGCGTCCCGTTACATCTGGTGTAAAGATAACAGCATTTCAGAAAAAGAACATCTCTGCAACATTCAAGCATGGTGGTGGTAGCGTGATGGTCTGGGGCTGCTTTGCTGCTTCAGGACCTGGGCGACTTGCTGTGATTGATGGAACCATGAATTCTGCTTTCTACCAAAAAATCCTGAAGGAGAATGTGCGGCCATCAGTTTGTGACCTCAAGCAGAAGCACACTTGGGTTCTGCAGCAGGACAATGATCCAAAACACACCAGCAAGTCCACCTCTGAATGGCTGAAAAAAACAAAATGAAGGTTTTAAAGTGGCCTAGTCAAAGTCTGGACTTGAATCCAATTGAGATGCTGTGGCATGACCTTAAAAAGGCAGTTCATGCTTGGAAACCCTCCAACATGGCTGAATTAAAACAATTCTGCAAAGAAGAGTGGAACAAAATTCCTCCACAGCGATGTGAAAGACTCAAATGCTTAATTGCAGTTGATGCTGCTAAGGGTGGCACAACCAGTTATTAGGTTTAGGGGACAATTACGTTTTCACATAGGGCCATTTAGGTTTGGATAGTTTTTTCCCTTAATAAATAAAATCACTTAAAATAGCATTTTGTGTTTACTTTGATTATCTTTGTCTAATATTTACATTTTTTTAATTTTTAAGTGTGAAAACATGCAAAAAATAAGAAATCAGGAAGGGGGTAAACACTTTTTCACAGAACTGTACGTCCCAAACAAACTACCATCCCACTCACAAACTCTTACCTTTATTTACATACTGTTACATTTCTTTACCTTGTTACTGCTACATTTGGCAAATTTTGCACAATAATTTACTATTGTGTTTCGAAGTTCTCACTTTCTTTTTGCACTTTGCGAAGTCCTACAGTTATGTAGTATCGTGTTGTGTGTTGCATCATGGTCCTGGAGAAATGTTGTTTTGGTTCACTGTGTTCTGTGTAGATGATTGAAATGACAATAAGCATCTACTTTACTTGATTTAATTAGACTTGACTGGTAAATCAGGCCATGATTATGTAAACCACAGGAATTCTGCTCATATTACTGAGGAATGCTTGGTCTTACACACCAGCTGTGGGTTAATGGCAGCACACAGTTCTGAATAGGATAATGTACTTTGTAGTGACTTGCCTTTCCCATCCCTGCATGTTCTGCAGAATTAATACTAGACAGAAACTCTGAGAAACTTTGCACTGTAAAAGTTGCAATAACAAAAATAACAAAACTAAGGGAACAGCAATTAATGATTAACAAGAATAAATTGAACGCTGATCACAATTTCTAAGCCGCAGTCTCCAATAAATTAATAAGACAAATATACACATTACACAGATATGACAGATAAGTTTTTTTAAAATGGTAGGAATAAAGATTTATTTTTTTTTCCCATATGAACAAGTGGTTTGGATTTTTTTACAAGTACTATTTTTTCGAGAAAACTTGCAAAAAATTCTAGCATATTCCAAGTCAAGAATGGACATGAAAAAAGGGGATTTATTGCTGAATGTCAAATGAAAAGTACACTTTCACCGCGTGAAGACAACTCAGTTGCTGCGTTTACCATGCACCCATCTACCAGAACCACTAGGACATGCAGAGAGAGGGAAGCCTCGACAGGCAGACGGAGGAAGAACAGAAAAAAGAGAAGAGAGAGAGAAAAAGGAGAGAAAGAAATCTGTGTTTCAAGAGAAGCTTTTAGATGAGTGTGGAGGAATGTACTTGGAAGTGAAGACACAGGACGGAGTGTATACTGTGGGTGAATGCGTGCGTGTGTGTGCGTGCGTGCGTGTGTGTGTGTGTGTTCAGGTGAGAGACGGTGGGTGGGAGGTGTTTGGGTGTGTGTTTTCTGTTTGGTTTGTTTTCAAGGCGTGCTGTGGGCAGGTGGAAACCAGGAGGAGAAGCTCATTTCACAATCCTTCTACTTAAAGGGGCTCATCCACCTGCCAAACCTGCGTTGCAAACAACGAGTCTCCAGATTGCATACAAGACATACGGCCAAGGAAGGAGGGGACAGCAAAAAAGGAAGAAAAGAAGGGGGGGGGGGGGGGGAAACACTTCAGATATTCCAGGTCATCACAGAATTTCCACGTTTCACAAACAAACAAGCAAAACTGGTCGCATCATTCTCCACAGTCTCCCCTGTCACAAAGTACACAGGAGCCCAGACAGCCAGGGATCAGGTCTGAGGGTGAAAGGTGCTTATGGGTAATGTGTTGTGTTGTTTTTTTGTTTTTTTAAATGGAAAGTCCTGAGACACAGTGCGGCTTTAAGCTGCTGGCATAGGAACAGGGGCGTGTGAGCTAACAGGGGATGTGGGTCCATGTAGGCTAGAATCAGGCTGGATTGGTTCCTCCGCAGGCAGCTCCGCGACCAATGACTACACATGGAAGGAAGATTACAGTGCAATGAGCTCATCTCACCACTGGGTAGTGGTAAAATCACCAGCATGTCTTTCTCAGTTTTTTTTTGTTGTTGTTTTGTCAACTGTCGTTAACACTGTTATTTAAACTTAAAGCCAACTTAATGGAACTACGGGGAGCTCCTCTTTGACAAAGCCAAAAACTATGAGAGAGATTATACCCATACATACCCCCACAAACAGACAGACAGACACACACACACACACTAACCTTTAGACTGATGCAAAACACAAACTACTCCGTCACACAACAAAAAATTTCACACACGCTAAAATGAGCACACAAACACAGGCCTACTCCATCAGACGTTCACATGCACACAGAAAGAGCACAGCACTCAACACACACACACACACACACAGTCCCCCTCTTTCACCACTCACTGGTGAGAAAACACATTCATTGGACGTCCACACACAACCTTTTTGAGAACCCTGAACACCGGGGCAGGTACCACCACACTGTACCGTGCCCTATGAACTCCTGCATACCTGTTTTTCCATGGAAACAACATGTGATGACCAGTAGGTGGGGGGGTGGGGGTGGGAAGAACAAGAGAACAAGACAAACAAGCAATTTCCTGCCTAAAACAGGAAATGGCATGTCGACAGCCACTGTACATGGCCAGGGAAAAACGACCGGTATGTGTATGAACCCCTACTAATGTAAACAAACACCTTTACGTAAAAGTAATTCCCATATTGCATGATGTCTGAATCATATCACAGTTCAAATGGGGAGATCCTGAACAAATAAACAAAAAGAAAAGGAGACAAACATGTCTATATAAAACCCAGGAGTCCATTTTAAGAAAGGCTACAAAAACTCAATGGAACCTCCCTCGTCGGCATACAGCAAAAGGCACCACAATATTATTCTATTTCTAAGTTGTGAAAAAATTGGCACGTGATTCTTCTTTGTAATGCTGTAAACCAAAAACAGAAATTACATATAAATAGATTTCCCCCTATAAAAAAGTCTTTGCTGCTAGCTAGTAGACAATTTTTGCTGAAATGAAAATAAATATTTCATTTGTTTAGAATATCTGTCTGTTATATAAAATAAAAATATTTCTTATAGGTGCAGGTCTATAGCATATCATTTTTTTCTCTCTCTCTTGCTTCCTCCTACTTATGGTGTTTCAGCATTTTTATCGCTGTTCTTTTTCTTTTGTTCTTTTTTCTTGTTTTTTAAAGGGGTGCATTGTCCGGTTTGGACCGAGACTGCGACAGTTTGCTAGTTTGCGTGTTTGCGCGGGATCCGCTCCGCGCTGTGTTGCTGTATGTCCGTGTGTCGTTGGGCCGGTAGATGGTGGCCGGCTCAGTGACCGTCATGTTCTGCATGCTGAGGAAGGGCGTGCTTTCTCCATGCCCCAAGTCCCCCACCTCCTCCTCCTCCTCCCCCTCCCACTCGCTGTCCGACAGGCAGCTTTGGGAGCTGTAGTCCCTGGGCTCCTTGGCGCGCTGGGAAACGTGTCCGTTGACTCGCGACCTCCTGCGCCAGCGGCGGCCACTGCTGCTTTTCTTGGGCCGCTCACGGGACGACAGGTACTCCTGCGTGGTCTCGTAGTCCTCATCGTCCACAAAACGGTAGGGGCTTGATGGCAGCGAGCCCGTGCTCTCGGCCCCGCAGTACGGTCGGCGCGGCCGGCGGTAGCGCTGCAGCAGCGGCTGGTCGTCGTCGGGGGAGTAGGAGCCCATGGCGGCGGCAGGCGGGAGACTGAGCGCGTGGCTGGCGTTAGGCGTAGTGATCTGGAAGGTAGGCACCTGCTGAGGCAGTGAGGAGTGGAAGTCCACTGGTGACAGACGGGCAGGTGTGGTCAGCGCTGACACATACCTGGACAAGAGAGAGAGAGTAAGAAGAGGAGAGAATAGAACGGAAGATGAAAAGAGAAACAGAATAGAAAAAAGGGGATAGGTGAGTAGAAGAGAAGTGAAAAATCCAATTCATCTAGTCAGTGTGTTGCAGTGTTTCAGCAGTCCCGTTTCTAAGTAGAAAAGAAGCCAGAAAATCAGCATTTTAGCTTTGCATGCCATTGATGAGGCAATACTCATGACCCTATTCTCACAGACTGTCATTTCCCTTTCTCTCACCTGTCGCTGTGAGGGGAATCCCGCAAAGAGTCGTAAGAGTCTCCATACTGCAGGGGGTGCCTTGAAGGCTCGGAATAGCCACAGTGTGCTGCCCGGCGAGCCATACAGGCTGGACTGCTGCATTTACTAGTCCCCACTGAGGACGAGAGCGCCCCCGAGTGGCAGTCAGAGTTCATACTGTCTGTCCTCTCCATACTCCATGTCCTGTCCTCGTGTCTGAGGGTATGAGAGGACAAAAAGATATTTATTCAGTAGCAAAGTTCATGACAATCAAAATCACACTAATATTTACCTATGGTGTTATATTAGACTGATCAAATAATTATCTTTTACGCAAATGAATTGTAATTGTGAAATATATGTGAATGACACTGGGTGGGGAAACTGGGAAAATATAGAAAAATCTGGTTACATTCTAAAATACTTACATCTTATGATCACACTCATGTGTGGTTGAATCAAATTGGAATTTGATGACTGATTAATCTTTTTAATTAGTAGTAGTTCATATAGTAGTTCATGGCCTGCATTTTAGTGCTAAATTATTAAGAAAAATATAATTGACTAATTGTGTAACAAATTCAGATACATTTCCATGTGAAATATGAATAAATGTATACATTTTTTAGTACTGTCGAGAGAACACAAACAAAGTGCATCTTGTATTTATCCTGCTTATACCAAAGAAAACAACAGCACATACCAAAGTGCATGAATTACAGTACAATCTATACGGGGTAACATCAGTATTTTACATTCTAGCACTGCAACAGATGTATTAATCTGAGTTTAAAATGAAATTAAAGTGCTTTGGGAGCATATTTGGGGGCATATTTAGGGTTTACACTATAAAAATAGGCATTTTTAGGCATTTTTTTAGGCATTTTTTTAGGCATTTTTAACCACATCACAAATGTTCTTGGTGAATTTCAGTATACACACATACAATATGTGAAATATGAGTGAAATGATTTACCTGCAAAGGAACCTCACATAAAAATGAGCCATTTAGATAAATCTGGCACATGATAAATAGAGTCTGTACCGGTGACTGGAAGCGTGGGAGGCGGTGGAGGAGTGGTGGGAGCGTGATGACATTCGGCTGCCTGAGAAGTTGCCCGATGTCTCTGTGCCATGTCGTATTACTCGCTCAGTGGCTGGAACATTCTTAGAGATATACTGCAACACACAGAGTACAGCACAGGATATAAAGTTTTGTCTAACTACTAAACATGATTCATATTCACAATGTACAATATATGTACAATGTGAATATGATGTACGACATATGCATTCCTATGAATATGTGAGAAACATTTGCACAAATAAATTCTCTGTTTCTCCTCAGACAGAAAACAAATGGTAGTGGCAATGGTTTGTTTTTGCTTAAAAGATGTGAAACTACCTGGAGGGCTGGTGATTATGAGGTCCGATGGGAATGAGCCCCTGCTCTGGTCTTTAATGGGTAAAATGAACTGACTGTCCTGCTTTGGTTTAAAGCAGCGTGTGTCATGTGGCCATTGGTACATGAGTGGAAAAATGGTGTAACTTGTGAAAGAACAGCCAGCGAATCACAAGTGTTCAAACTCACGTCGACCATTGGGATCTCCTCTGGGCCAGGACCAGGCCCAGGGTGGTTGGGTCCATTGGCCAGCATGCGATTGGGGTGTTCCACACACATGTTCTGGTGCAGGTGGTTTTGCATCTTCTTCCTCTGTTTCCTGCAGATACATAAGTCCTGCTGTCTCACACATAAGATACAGCTACCAAAGATGTGATGCTAGAGCATTTTTTAAGATGTTTGTGAAAGTAGATACTTATCCAAAAACATTCTATTGACAGTTTTTGTTAGAAGAATTCTAAGTTAACAATTATTTAGCCTTTGAGTTTATCACTCCCATGTCAAACATTCTATTTATGCACTTTTTACTGAATGCAGCATTTGAGAATTTCTTAGGTGTTCATGAGAAAAGTCATGGAGACCCTTACAGACCCTCAGTTCAGCTTGGGCATTTCTCCATTCTCACCTTTTACAATGGTGTAATGGCTTGAATGCACTGTATTCCAATACTGATGATAATAATTCAAAATTCAAGCTCAGTATCCATTCCACAGATGTAAAGCCTTAAAGCAATGGTTAAGTCAAAGTTCAAATTCACAGTTTCGCCTTATGCCAAATGTAATGGATGTTTGGTGTTGGACATTTGCTTCTTTAATATGACATCGGAGCTATGAAGCTGCAATATGACATATATTACGTATGATATAAGTAATAGAAGCTTATAGTCCACCAATTAGCTTCAAGCTTCAAGATGGTTGCTTCTACTCTTTAATTTGCAAATAAAAGTATGTTGTATTTGTCTGAAAGTTTATACACAAAGCTTTTATTTGCTTATCTCACTGGTTTCTCTTCTTTATTTTAGTCGATATTGCCATGCTCTACTACACTGCAAATGAGGGTGATCCTCAATTTATTCTAGGTCAAAATAAAAGCTGATTTTATTAATAAGTCGACGTGGATTTGAGGCAAATGTGTGATTTTGGCGTGCAGCTAAACTGGTGGCTGTAAGCTTGCATTAGTTTAGCAGGCCCAGCACAACAAAAAGAAGCAGAATTCAGTCACCAGTGATGTCTTGGCTGATCAATTACATTTGCAGGAAAGAGGAAAATTATATATGTTTTTGGCAAAAACCTTCACAGTGTCAGTATCGGTGCTGTACTGTGAGTTCACAAATCTAGTTATAGAGCATTTTGAGCACCACTCTGGAACAGTGGCTACTAAGGAGGATCTACTCCAGAGCGAGCTCTCTGAGCTTACTTGGTTTTGCAGTATGCCACAACACACACGATGCCAACCACCAGCAGAGCCACACAAATGCCTGTTATTGTCAGCACCCGCTTCTGGTACAGCTCCTCTGCCTCTAAATAAATGAGAGCAACATACAACACAAACAGACACAGACACACACACACACACACACACAAACTCTGCATCAGTGGATGCCACAGCATCAGATACAGCAGCTAGATTTGTGCATTCTAAAATACTTGCTTCATTTAGTTGTATATTCTACAAAATATTTTGAAAGAACCAGAGAAGTAGTAGGCGATATGTTTTAACCATTTCCTAACCACCATCAAAAACTACAGTAAGGAGACACACTGATGTATGGCAGATATCGCTTTATGAACACATTGGGACTTAAGGGTGATATCTTGACCACATCACTGGAAAAATCCATTTTAAATCTCTGCAGCTGCTTCTCAAAGCCAGGTTTTCAGAAAATGCCAATTATAACCTCATACATACAGTACAAGACTTCTCAGCTCTGTCTGTAACTGCACTCAATCTGCCAAACTCAGAAAACAATTAAGTTGCATTTTCTCTGAGAAGTGTTCATAAACTGAAGTCTCTGCCTCTTTTGCAGTCCCATTACATGCACTGGCCTACAGACATCATTAGATTAACAGAAGATAAAGCAGTTTAAGCTTCTAAATCTTATACAGTACATGCCTGTAAAGTAGGGTTAAACACAGACAAACAGCATTTCTTATGAGCCATTAGAAGAGGGTTGTTCATAAAACTGAATGAGATTCACTGAAATACTGTATGTAAATACATTATCCTCTGCATGAAACGGGCTAATGCGGGTGAAACTGTACTTAGTCTTAATATTCTATATGGCCAGATAATTTTTTTGTTCTCCACATGACCCCAAACTGAGTGATGTCAATCTTTCTAGCGTCTGTACCTTCACAAGCACTGAACTGGTTTTATGAAGACCCTCCATGTAGGTGCTGTGAAGACAGTTTTTTTTTTCTGGTCTGGCGTTAAAACCAAGGCCCTGGAGGGCACGCCATGAGCACAATGACAGAGGAGAACACACAGAACATGGAAAGAGGGAACAAGAGAGAGGACAAGAGCTCCGAGAGGAAGAAAGTGACGGCCAGACAGCGGGGGGATTGGACGGGGGGTGGTGAGTGCGTAAAAAGAGAGTGGACAAGAGGGGGGGACGTGGTGCTCAGGTCAAACGTTGAGCCTTTGCCTGTTATTGCATTGCATGCTTGTTACAGGAAACGAATAACAGAGTATATGGAGAGAAAGAAAACTTAATTCTATCCAGGAGGAGTGTTATGGAGAGTGATGTCAATCTATAACATTCTTAGCCTATGAGACATGAATGGACCAAATATAAAAATATTCTATCATGTTTCTTGTAAACCTTTTGTGGACAATATCTTTTAGCAGATGGTAGAGACTGTATATGGGTACTTTCCTGGATAAGCTTTGTGTTATTACAGTTTTAACAAGAGAGCTAACTTAAACTGTAATGCTGCATTTCAGAAATCAGATATGCTTTGGGAAGTCACTATAATAATGTTCATTAATTGGTATAATAGATATGGGTAAGTACACTTGAAATGGCTGTGGCTTTGTCAGTACATCAACAGGAGGACATTTCCAGTGGATCATTTTGGATATTTTGATATGGCACAGAGAAAAGTGACTGTGATGTGATCTTATATAAGCCTTAAAACTAAGAATCAAACAAGTAATAGTTCCATACCCATAATTTCAATTCCAAGATGCTCTGCCAATGCAGAAAGTTGACAATGTAAAGAAAGAAAAAAGAAAGAAAAAAAGAAAAAATCAGATAAGGTTGTCCACTTATTCAGACCGTTGCGTCAAAAATGCTAGATTAGTACGTTTCCGTTTGCTTCGAGACACTGATGTGAAGGGGTGTAAGTTCCAGTAACAGACAGACAATGCAGACATACTGTGGCCAACTCCATTTTCCCCATTAAATGAAAATTAAAAAACAAGGATACTGTTTATATAATAAGCAAGCAATACAGATGCATGCAGACACATAGCCACACAACTTACTGCCATATTTACTAGACCTCATTTCTGGGATTAATGTTAAAGAAAGGACAAAAACAAAACAAATCAAAAGATTAAAAAGAAAAACAATATGCTACTGTCTAACACATAGAGACACAGTCGAGGACAGATGGACACAGACACAAAGAAAATGGACTCTATCGCTTTACATACATACATATATCTATCTATCTATCTATCTGTCTGTCTATCTATCTAGATGTATGTGTATGTATGTATACCTCCTAAACTCTAAATAATATATGTAGCACTACCGCATGCATGATTCTCCCTTTGATAGACAGCATTTCTCTGGTGTTCTGTCTCCATACATAAAGGATATGCTGTTTTTAAAGTTTAAAGGTCATGCATCATGCCTTTGGGCTTCATCACACACCTCCTCTTCAGAAATAACATGACACATCGCACCCCTCCCATATCAAGCAAGGCCTCTGTGTCTAATAAGAATCTCAAAACACACAAGTAACTGATTCTGCAGCTTATTACCTTATTTAATGGGAAAAATTCTCCTTCAAAAACTACACGCAAACCGTTCTGAGGAGCAAACTGTCAAGACATCTAACACAAAAGGGAAGGTACTACCATTCTGTTGGAAAGCATGCTACATATGCATCGTCTGGGTCTCTCTGTGCTACAATATGATGATCCATCATGAAAAGATTTGGTTCTGAAGTGAAAAAACCTTTTCCCTATGCTTCAGTTCTCCTCTATGAGCTGCATTTCAGATGTAACTGATGAGTCAAATAAACAAAACCACAGAATGGAGACACGGTAAGGAGTGGAGAAACGCACGGAGAGACACACAGACATCATGCATTCATCCCATCCTCAGCATGCAGCTCCTGAGCAGACAGTCAGACAGACGAACAAACAGATAGACAGACAGACAGGAAGAAGAAATGGACATACTGTAGAAACTGGCCATAACGGAGGTTTGACAGCGATCACCAGTATAGTCATTTGGACACCTGATGGAGGGAAAACAAACCCACAAAAGGAGAAGGAGGGAACAAGAGGAGGGGGAGAGGAGAGGAGGCAGGGGGAGGGCCAGACACATAACGGGTAGAGAGAGAGGAGAGGAGGAAGGGAGTAGAGAGAGAGGGATAGAGAGAGAGGGGAGAAAGAGAGAGAGAGAGAGAGAGAGAGAGAGAGAGAGAGAGAGAGAGAAAGAGAGAGAGTGAGAGAGAGTGCAGAGAAACACTGAATTAGAACAACAGAACACAACCCACAGGCAGAGCAGAGCAGTTCCACCTGATGATGTCATCACTGTGGGTTTTAAAGAGGACCTATAAAGGAACTCTGGGAGCGGTAAGACTCATTTTCGTACATCTCTAAACACACCTTTAGATAGGTTAAGAACATGTAACAGTAGAGCTTCAGTCTATAGTGGACTAGAACTGCCTGTTCCTGTTTGACCATCTAGAAATGTCATAAGATTCTTGACAGCTCATGCTTCAGTTTCAGTCTGACACTGTTTTCCTTTCGGCATCCCCTAATGAAAAATGGAACACTATATATATTGGTGTATGTTCAATATATTCAAAAACATTCTTACAATATACTTCTTTTTGTAGAGGGATGCAGTTCCACTGAAGACAAAAACAAGAGGCAGCAATACTGGTCATGGAAACAAACATGAAAACAGCTCAACACTGTTTTATTTGCTCGATTTGAAAAGGTCTTGCTCAGCAGAGGTATCAGACTGCAACGATACAGCAATTTCAGAGTGGTCAAAGCAGGCTGTTGGGAAAGGAGTGTCTGGGAGAGGACAGGAGAGCACTACGTCTCCAGCTGCGACTCCGTGGTTCACCATAGCTAAATGAATCTAATTATAGTGCACACAGGATCCCTCATAGGCTAATGGTAACCACAGTACAACTAGCCAAATTACATCGCACTCAGCATTGCTCACAATCTATAATTATACTTTACATCTTACGTTCAACCCAGAGCAACTAAAATGTTAATATGATGACGTTAATATGATGATGCCATGGTGTGTTTGAGAGAAAAAGAAATTCCCTGAAAGCTGTGTAATGTTGCCAGAAGCCTCCTCTCCCTGGGAATTTCAATAATTTATAAACAGAGTTTTTTAAAGCACAGAATCCCCCCCCACCCGCCCGACTCTTTCATTCTGCAGAATTTACTGCAGAGGTCAATTGTACTGCTGCATTTAATTTGGCACAGGGGTTGCTGACACATACACAAACAGCGTGTGCAGTCAGGTGCGCACATGCTTGCCCATTTTAGGGAAACGTTTGTGGTGACCCTCTTAGAACTGATATTTCGCAAAAAGGAGGCCGTCTCTAAACTGGACACCTGGAACCTGTGCAAAACAATCCCCAGGCCTCATAAAACATTCATAAATCAAATCAGAATATTGCTCCTCTTAAATGTATTCATTAACCCTAAGAGCTCTAACCAGCATAAGTGCCTATGCAGTGAATTGGTAATATTGACTGTACAATAGAGTTAATGCGCAGCCTTCCCACAGAGACCACGCACTTAATCATCAGTCACAATAAGGCTGGATGCGTCGTAAATCTGACCCATCTCCTCCAACATGGCCACTAAAGGCAGAGCAGTGCATCACCTTCAGTCCGCTTCCCGGCAGGGTTGTGTGGAAGAAATGAGAGTAACAGAGAACACGGCGGATCTTTTGTCAGTTTTTTCCTCTCTTTCCATCTCTCAGATTAGGTAGTTGATTCCACTGTCTGCTCTGTTCTATCTCCCTCTGGAGGCATGAAATGCTGCACAGGGCCCTAGTGAACTCAGCATTTTCTGTCTGATGTGTCTTAAGTTCCATTCCAAGCACATGGATATCACTGTCCCTAGAAGACCCTGAATGCCATGAAACAACTGCTGAGCAGGAGAGAAAAAGAAAGGGTCTGTTTTAAGCATTCAGAGCACAGATTAATTAAAGTACCCCCCTCCATTCTGTGTTTGTTAAAATGAAACAATATTACAATACATTTGATCCACTAGGTTAAAATGCCCAATGTTTTGCTGAAGAGGGATAGACTTGGCACAAAGATTTAACACGAACAAAACATTTAAAGTTCTTACTTGATCGAAAATCTAATTCCCCCTTTACCCCAAATGTAGTCTATCAATCAAGACATATTTACTGTCGGACGTTTGGTTGTTTGAGTGTATACTGGGACTCCAAGGTTATGCACATGACAGGAATAGATTTAACCAGCCAGGTTGGTTTTGTGCATACTGCATACCTAAATCACCATACACTTCACTCAAACCACAGTAACAAGTCCGTATTTTTTATATTAGAAGAGGAATAGAGCACAGGCCAAGCCAAGGTTAGGTGCTTGAGGACCTGCCCTTCTGCCCTTAGACTCTTGATTGGTCTTTATAATTGTATTTTATGTTGTCTTCATCAGCCAAAATCCAGAGCTTGTGGGTCAGTTTAGAATCCACAAGCTTCAAGATTCTTGGGAATTTATGCAAGGCATTGTGGACTATACCGCTTAAAGAAAGCTCCTGGGTAGTGTGATGGTATCATAAGACTACACCCTTTAGAGTTTACTGCAAAGGGGTTTAGGGGTTCAATTCCTTAATTTTACAGGCTCAACACCATTGTGCTTGAGTGCAACACTATGTATGTAAGTTAACTTCCATTTGTCATCAGGATGTCCTTTCTTCAACTTGAGCCCCTGACATCCAAAAGGCCTGCATAACCGTAACAGAACACAAGGCTAATTGAGATAACATAAATACTAGGTATGGTTTGAGGGAAATGTGTGACGATTTAGGCCTATGATGCTAACCTGCTAGCTGTAAGCGTTCATTTCTTGTGAGCTAAAATAGTCTCACAGCTCCATTATAAACTTCAGAAGAGCCAACATCAGGAACCAAATATTTCTTGGCTAATCAACTACATTTGGGAAAATTGAGTATATCTGGCTTTTTTGCAGAACCATCCCATTTAATCCTAAGGCAGGAAACAATGTTAGGTCAATCACGTTGCAAAGATATGCATAAACAGCTTACTTTCACATCAGATTAAAAACAGAGAAGCCACGGTAACATGTGGAGGTGAGTCTGCATGTGGTTGTTGTGAGTAGGGTTTGGCGCTGTAGGATGGGTGTGACTCACTTGCAGGACAGCTGGTTTATACCGTGTATGAAATAACAGTCACCACCGTTGACACAGTATGCCTTCTCCGACTCATTGCACTTCCTGGCATGGCTGGAGCCTGGAGACAGCGTGGTTGTTACTGTAGAGAAACACACACACACACACACACACACACACACACACACACACACACACACACAGTGATCAGTGTGTGTAGCCAAAAATGTGTAACAGGGTGTGAAAAACTCACTGAGTTATGAAGATGAAAATGCAACTTACCACAAGGCGAAAAACAAAAACAAAAAAGAAGGAATCACGGTACAAACACCAGAGGCATGTCAACTAGCTCATAACACTACCACTCAGATAAAAAACAGTGTTAAGCTTTCTGTAGTTATCTGTTATGTCTTTCTTTTGACACATGACATCTTAATAATGGTATGGATCTGGTATATCTTACTAATTATCCAGTAATCTTTCATCTGACATGTGACACCTTAATTCACACTGGGATTTTAAAGAAAAAAAACAAAAACATTACCATACATTTCTCAGAGAAGGATATGGCATCAGGATAGAATGTAGCCGATCCATCAAACACACACACAGACAAGCTATACATCACTGTATAACATCCTGAGCAAGCCACAGGGTGAGATTCACACACTGCCAAACATTTGTGCCAGACAACGGGGCGCAATTCCACAGTCCAGCCACAGGTCATGGATATCCACAGCACGTCAGCGTGCCATCAAGGTTCAAGCTGAGAACTGTGGACATGAGGGGACTGCATGTGTTTTGTGTATCCCCAGCACTGGGCAGTTCAAAAGTGGCCAAAGAAAATAAAAAGTACTGGTTAAGTAGTAAGGCTTGGAGTGTGTGTGTGTGTGTGTGTGTGTGTGTGAGAGAGAGAGAGAGAGAGAGAGAGTTGCAAGTTAAAACTTCTTCACAATGAGACAATAAGAAAAGAGAGAAACACACACTAATTATGGAGTGCTGGGGAACATCCCCTACAGAGAAGAACTAATTAACCAAGCAAGGTGTGAGCTACAGAGACACACTACACAGTTCAAAACAAACAGCAAAGTACAGCAGGCCCATTTCCCCTCTCTTTTCTTCTCATACGAAAAAGCGTGAGACTGCTTAAGCACTAAAAATCCATCATCTTCATCCGAGTTTGACAACAAGACAACAGAAGCTCGAAAATCTTATCAAAGACGGCAAAAAGACATCTCGCTGAGTCATTACTACATCAGTGGAGCAACCGTAACGTCCTACACTGCGTTTACATGTTGCCGTTCCATGTCTCATAACGGTACCTGACTAAATGGCAGCGGGCAGTCATGGACACGTTGCCATGGTGACCGTCACTGATGAAAAATGGAATACTATAAGAAATGAGCTTTATCAGTATCAGTTGTTGATTTACGGTGGAAAAGGGCAGGAGGATGTAGCAGCGTCTTTTAATACTTTATGCATCTTGACCTACATTTCTGGCGTCCATGGGCTCAAAAAAATCAACATCTGGTTTATTCAACTGCCACGGGTGATGGCAAAAAAGATGGGAAAATTGAACTCTTCATGGAACATTTTGCTGACCGGTGAGTTGTTGCTTTTCCAGAGCTGCTCCACTGAAAACAATGGAATCTCTGGTTTGTCACTGTCCATCTACTGCCATGCATGTAAAGGCAGCATTAGAGTCTAATTGAGACAGAGGTCACCGGGGCCCCTATTCAGTTCAAGCCAGGAATTAAACTCTATGCAAATCATCATTAATTTAATATTCTAAAGAAACCCAGTCTGACATTTCTGTAACTGCAGTGTCTTCTTCAGATATAAATAATAAGATCTATCTTAAAATAAGATTTATTTGTGGGTGTGTAGTGAACTTTTCGCTTCTGGATTCTTGCTGCTTTTTGCCTCATTGTTGCCACATCCTGAAGCATTTTCACATCATGAAAATGTGTCAGCAGCACAGTTTCATAGTCAGAACTTGGTTTATCCATTTTGACGCCATTAGCATGATGCTAACTTTCATTAGCATCTTATGTAGGGTTTGTTTAGTTTAAGTCTAAGATGCCTTTTAAGTCTAAGATGACTTTGAGTGTCTTTAAATTTTAATAAGCATGCTCCTCTCTTGCCTGTGTTCTATGTCCATGTTTTCGGTGTCTCCTACATATAAATTCATGCTGTTCTCTGTCTGAAACCAAACTGCTTTGTTAGGTTTAATGCAGGGGCTGTCAATCAAAAGGTGGTGATGAATACACAACCTGCTGGGGTTCACACAAAGTGAAACAAGAAAAGGAGACAGAAAAAATAACAAGCATTAACATGTGTTTTAATGTATTTTTGGGAGATTTTGGAAGGTTACTGAAATGAAAAAGTCACTCTGTTTTAAGCTTTACATGTACAATGTGACAATGACAATGGATAATTCGAGTCTGCTGTTCTGTTACATGCATCTGGCAGTTGGATTAGCACGTGACAGGTTACCACTATGCTAATCACCAGATTCTAATCACCAGAAACAGACTCTGCTGAAGCTTTCTTAGACTCTTTACTATATATGTTGGTGGGGTTGCTAGGTTTTAAACTCTCGATGATGGCCAAAACATAACACAGCTGAGTTGAGTCAAGTCAAGTTACTCTGCAATTTGGAAATCATTTACAGTGATCTATATTCTATGAAGAAATGCATTTACCTTTTCTATAAAGCACACAGCTGTTATTTAAAATGATACTGACAGTTATTTAATAATAATAACAACAATAATAATAATCAATCACATCCTGCTTCCAGGCAACCGCTGGACATTAGCACCTTGTACGAGGTTGGCTCCCGTATCATGCTCTGGGATTGGGTAGATGTGGGATTTCAGATGAGTGTTCAAACCTTGTCAGTCTACAGCCCTGAGAGAACCATTGTCTTTGTCATGAAAGGTTTGATGTGTATTCCGATTTCTTCTGTGTGTGACCTGCTGCCTGTTGTTGACTACCTTTGTGCTCTGTCCCTCTGGGTTTGAGTATTTCCACTGTATATATTCTGTAAATGGCAAACAGAAATATCTACCACCTGTACATAGCGTATCATAGAACGGTGTTTGTGTTTAAATCAGTTTTCCTTTGATTCTGGGTCAGCTTGGGAGATAGGAAAGGAATTGTAGTTTTGGTTTATTTCACTTGCTTTACCTAAGTGAGGTGCATGTTGAGTTTAGTTAGATGTATTTTTGTTTATTATTTTGGCCTAGTCGGCTTCTGAAGCTGCAGCCATTTCAAAACAAATGGGAGAAAGGTGAGAATACATACAGACCAAATGCATTTTTTGGTTGCGACCTTTATTTCTTTGTATGGTATATTCCTTCCTAGAGCAAGTCATATTACTAAATAGCTGGGTTCATTTATCATTAATGCCTGTAAATAAATACATGAAAAATACATGAAAATAAAGTTTAAAAAAAAAACTAAACAAAACTAGCCTGTCAATCAAGAAAATGCAAACTCCCCTGCACCTGTCAAATAAAACAACAAAAACCTCTGCAACATAAAGCTCCCTGCTGCTCCATCAACCACCACGCTGCTCACATCCCGGTCTTACTTGGCAATAACACCCCTAAACTAGAACACTTTTACAGTTTCCATAGGCATAGAACATGAATGGCCTCACATGCACCCACACCTGCAGCTCTGACTGTTCCTCTGGGATCACTACAGTATGTTTGTTTCCACTGCCACTCCACACAAGGTGAGAAACATTAGTGAGTTTCCGCATAAATATAGATCTAGAGGACTGAGGAGAGCTCTTATACGGTAGATTATAACTACAGGAGCAAAGCAGCCACCATTATTTCTACCATTAATGGGCTGTTTTTCTAAAGCTTTTAGCATGTGATAATTAGTAGCCAGCAGCGTTAGTACAGCTAGGGTACATTGATCATTCTAGTGATGGGCATAATTGAAACAGCAATTCGAAATGCTTAGAAATGTTCGTGACACTTTAACGTGCACTTTAACCTTAGCTGTACTAATATGCAAAACTTTGAACACCCCTGGTGAAATTACAAGTTGATTTTCTAAGTGAAAATTATTACACATCCTTCATAGAGAACACACGTCTGCACATTGTAATGCACAATTACTGCATGTCTGCTGAATTTAACATATTGGAAAAGAAGTAAATATGGCATGCGTTTTATATCATATATTATACTTTGTGTCCCATTTTATAGTTCATATATTTATGTTCTTATATACTTGTATCATATATTATACGTTATAGCCTATTTTATATAAAATCATTCATTTTTCCAATAGGTGCCAAATCTAAATCATTCCCTGTGGAAGATGTGTTTTTATTTTCTGTCTGTATTTTAACAGAACATGTCATTTGAACAGGGATTTTCAATTCTTCGCAAATGACTGTCAAGGTGGCCATGCCACACTGAACCAGTGTCAGTGAACCGGCTTCACTGAACAGGTCACAACTTCACTTGAACTTTAAAGGTTTTCTGCATGTGTGCCTTTATTTACAAAGACATTAACACTATAAGATATGTATCTCATTCAGTTTTGGGTGTTTTTACAGTATTTACATGCACTTGACCAGCATATGATAGTTAGGCAGTTGCAATGTTTTGTGGTTCTACAGTAAATCATTTTTCAAAGTCGAACACATTTTCACAGTTCTCCAAGCCTTCGATGATCTGGTACCACTTTAATGTAGTGTAGTTTTCCTAAGGCTACATGGCACCTACATACCTACATGTCTTTTATGACAGCTGACATAAACCTATTCCTACAAGTGTCATAAATGCTACTTGCATCTGTTTTACCCGAGACAGTGTAATGACAACGGAAAGCTGCTCTTATACCTGTCTGTGTAGGTTGATGATAATTGTCATAAAAGGCTTATGTAGATGTCATGTAGGCTTATGAATACTTCCATACTGATTACTTTACTAAGAGTAACTAGTGTATTAAATTTGGTCATAAGATGAGATGATTAGAGATGATCTAGTAGCTATGCCCACCCAGGCTGGCCAAGCAAGGTTTGTAGGAAGCAGAACTGGCCTTTAATGTGATGAACACAACAAAGTAATTTTAAGAACACAAACAACTCAGCTGAAAAAGTAAAGTCTAGTAGTGCACCACATTATCACTCAAACTGCACAAGTTACCTAACTGTCACTACCTTCAGGAGGCTGACTTTGCAGATAGAGTGTGTGTGTGTGTGTGTGTGTGTGTGTGTGTGTGTGTGTGTATGAGAGAGAGAGAGAGAGAGAGAGAGAGAGAGAGAGAGAGAGA